>JALDNG010000093.1:17500-517500 GCA_024349245.1 Neodontobutis hainanensis | reverse complement strand
AGGAGCCTTAACATTTAATAAAGAAGACTTTTTGGGTCTAGATTACAGTGTGACAAAGTAAGTAGGTTTACTTTATTTGGCATTTGCAACATTTAAATTATGAATAATATGATGTATGCGTGACCCCAGTGTTTGGATCTGTTTGTGATATTATATGCTCATGTGGAAATGCAGACACATTTATGAACAGATGCTGGTCTCACTGTCTAAACACAATGGTTTGTCATTTTTAATAAATGCTTTAGGTTAATTTCTGTGTTCAAGAAAGCTCAAGAATTTTAAACAAAGGCTTTCATTTTATGCAAGCAATTGTTTTCTCTTTTTTTTTATTAACAATATCATTTTCAGTTATTGGACATTCTTCATTCCTCATATTTTCCATGAATGTTATTGAAATGTTATAATGTAATAATAGTGATTAAAGCGAAATTCTTATTTCTCTAAAAATGACCAATTGTTCTTAAATAGTTCATCTGTCATTAGACTCCTCTCAAAATGATGCCAGGTTATAATTAAAAATGTAACATTTGTAATATTATGTTTATGTTTACTCCAGAATCACATTTGGTAAAGGTTATAACTTATAACCAATAAAAATAAGAATCATGTCATCAGGCAAATAAAAATAAAAAGATAATAGCCAAACTAGATTTTTCTTCTTTATCGAATGACCACCTCCAGAGTCAAACTTTAATTAAGGATTTCCAGTTGATCCTTATATTCAACATATTTTTGTGCCATAATTCTCCTGTGTTTTGGAGTTTTATAAATAAATTAAATGGTCCCGTTCAGAAGGGTGTGATGCAAGGTGTGGTGTTCCCGGGCGGCCAACAGGAGGGGGTCTTGTACCTCACAGCTATGTTCAGGTGATCTACTGCATTAGTCTCCTTCTGCTGTTTGGTCTGCTTGTGTTGTATCAGCATCATATTCTGGTTCATTTACAGTATAAGTGCAATATGCAGTTCATTTAGCTCTAATGTTTTCTCGTTTGTGAAAAAGCCGAACTGGGACAGCTCTGCCCATATGGATGTTACACAAGGGCAAACACCATTACAGCACAAATACACCACAATTGTGGATTTCAAAGAACAAAAAAAAATAGACAAATATGCACAATGATAAACTGAATCCAGTGTTAAGACATTCTCAACAAAGGGCCTGAAGAAATGGAACACTAGCTTTGATACATACAATTTGACACAAGGAAAGGAAAGCAACTACCAGAAATAAACTCATGTTCATCTGTTTCTTCCGTTTAGTCCTGTTAGGGGTCGCAGGTCACTGGAGCCCAACCCAGCACACAGGCTTTTGTTTAATTATATAAACATTGCAGGTAAGAGGAAAAAACCTAAGTAGCAAAAAAATTACTTACACTGAAACTACCATAAGACTGGCCCTGACACTGAGTCAATGGCACAGTTACATACCAACATGGAGCTGTAAACCAAGCTGCTGCTCTGATTACATTCAATAATGTCTCCAAACAAGGTTTGCCAGAATCTCTGTGAGGCCGACTAATTGTCCTTCTCCATGGCCTCACCAAACTCCTTTTAATGTTTAATGACTTTTAATGTTTTTTATATTTATTTTTCAATTTATACATTTTTTGTCCTATATTGTCAAACGATACTTCGTTTCTGAGAGCTTACTGAGTGAAAAATGTGAGAACCACCATAACATACCAATGTACAGTCACTGGCCAAAGAAACAGCACTGTGTTACCTCACACCAGTGTAGTAGTCGAGTCACCAGTTTTCAACTCCAAGTCATTTTCAAGTCTTCAGTGTTCAAGTCCAAGTCCAAGTCACCAAAGACTAGTCCGGGTTGGGTCCAATTCGAGTCATTATGACTTAAAGTCCAAGTCCGAGTCATCCAAAACATTTCAAGTTGAGTAATCTTTAGTTGAACTGCAAGTCCGAGTCACTAAAGAAAGGTCAAAGTGATTTTTAGTTTCGTATAAGCCTTTTTCATTAAACACATTTTATAGAGTTTTGTTTGTGGCAGATCATTTAAGGCTGTAATCTATATAGGCCTATATTTTAGTATTTATTTAGGCCCAACTTCTGGGTCACCTTTAGGGGCTGGAGTTAGATGAGAGCAGCTCGTCCTGCTCTGAACACATGCAACAGATTCAAAGTCCGAGTCATCAGTTCTCAAGTCCGAGTCAAGTCACAAGTCCTTGTGTCTGAGAATAAACCAGTCCAAGTTTGAGTCCGAGTCGAGTAATATAGGTTTACCCTCGAGTCGATTCACAAAAATGAGTCTGATGACTCGACTCGAGTCCGAGTCCACGACTCAAGTACTCCAACTTCTGCATCACACCAACCCATTACCTTGAGGAGTCTGTGTTCAAATGGGGCGGCAGTAGCTCAGTGGGTAGAGCGGTCGTCCTTCAACCGGAAGGTAGCTGGTTTGATTCCCGCTCTACTCACACTTCATACTGTCGTTGTGTCCTTGGGCAAGACACTTAACCCACCTTGCCTCCAGTGACTGTAAAACTGGTAATTACTGTTGAACAATGTGGATAAAAGCATCTGCTAAATGAATAAATGTAAATGTAAATGCCATTGTTGTAATTTAGATCTACACTGATGATTCATAGTAAAAGATAGCTGAGTAGAAGCAGCAGTTCAACAGCACTGGGGTAATCTTACAGCAGAGTCCTTGATATTGAGGAACTTATGTTTTGAGGGCAGACTCTCACACGATGGATGGTAACACTGGTGTGAGCCATGTGTTTGACAGACACAAGTGCACTTTGATCCAAACGACAATCCACTGGGAGAATGGGGCTTTGGCAGAATGTGACAGCAATGTGAAACAGTCAGAGGCTGAGAGTCCTGGCAGAGGCCAAATCAAAGCAGGACCAGCTCATTGACATGCACCATCACAAATGCATTTGTTTATGCATCTGAGAAAAACATGGGCTCAATAGGTGTTTGCATAAGAGGCATTCGTCCCGTTTTTCTCATAAGACCACAGCACTCTTCTGTTTTACATGTGCTATCATTTCAGAGTACTGACCTCTAAGAGTCAGTGACAGAGCATTGACCTGCATGGGCCTGAGCTGTTAGGTTGTACTCACATTAGGGACAATGGATCTGGTCAGTGCCTGAGTTGGATTGTCCCCCTCTGTCTCACACTCACACTGCTACAACTCTAACCTGGGCCTGAGCATGGATTTATGTTGTTCTTTAGAACTCTTTAAGTTTTTAGAAATATGTTGTCCATCTGTCAACAGCACAACATAGTAAACAATACTTAACTGTACTGGCTTATTTTTACAATAAATATTGGTGTTTGTCCAGCTTTGAAAAGTTCACTGGAGCTTTTGTTGAGAGAACCCACGGAACAGACCAGAGAGTCAAAAAACAATTTTTTAGCTTGCTTATATTTGGCGCATTGTGCACTTTTCATTGTTTGGGTATGTTGCTTACATGTTTGAACAAACATAGTGTTGATATTAGTGCATTAACTGCTGTCAAATCCAGGAAGAAAATTTGGACATACCATAGATTGTAAATAAAATGGATGTAATCCGCCTATGCAATCCATCCCCTATTCACTGATATTGTCGTTATGACATGGTTACATCCGGGCTGTTCAGTTGTTGTCATTGGGTTTCTCCTTATATCTCAACTTTTGGAGCCTGCCCTCTGGTGGACGGCGGTATATCGCTGAATTTCGCTGTATATCGCCGTATGGTGGTGCCCTTACTCAAGGACCGTTTAGGCGGTTCCATGAGAGGTTATTATGAACGTTTTAAAGTCATTTTGAGCTAAAAAAAAAAAAACATACAAATTTCATAAAAAATAAAACGGAGCCACACTAGATCTGATCAGCTCAAATGACAAACCTAACAGTTACAACCAATCAACCCAAATTGTAATTATTCATAATATTATTTAAGAATTTTTTTATTTTACAATAACATCCGGGCCTTCGGTTGATTGCGTTCTTTTTTGGATCTGTACATTTTGTGTCGTTGATTTGACCGGTATTAAGTGGGGTCTCTGAGGTCTCTGAGGTTGTGCAGCAACAGCCGTAACTTTAAAGGAGTCGGCTTGTTTGTCCGCTGGCCTTGTGTTGTGAATGGCTACACTTATAAAGCAGGATGCCTATGAACACACCAGACTTCTTGTCTTGTAGACTTCTTGCAATTGGTCAGGAGAAAGAATTTTATTTATCCACAGACCTGGTTGAGTTGACTTCTGTCCACAGACAGAAGCTCAGACTACCTTTCCATCTTCTGACACACATTTAGATGCACCATTCGCCGAAAAGTGTTTGTATATATCCACATTTTTATCACAGGCGCAAAAGGCCATCAAACAAGTGTTTCAATCAGATCAGAGCTGCTGCCAGAGTGAAGGGTCCTCAACATTTTTCTAGGTTCAAAATGTCAATTAGGAAATGTTTTCCATCAGCACATATACATTTGACGGCTGAGTGAATGAATACCATGTGAGCAAACTGTATGTTATTCTGTTGTGTGTGCCTAAAGCTGTAAAGAAGTCTGCACGTGCCATCTTGTTGGAATAAGGTGGCAATGAGCCTTTGAATCATAAATGACACTAAAGAATGGTAGACTTGAACTCAGCTGGTACAAACTAATTCTAATACACCACATGAAGACATATGTTGCACAAAGCCGTTCACTTTCTTCCATCTGCTCAGTATCCAAGGGTACATGGGGACAGGACACATATTTGCTCTATAGAACCATGTGTCCCACACATGCTTCAGCGGGAAGCCGTCAAACAGCTGACAGATTTCCTCAGAATGGTGACCGGACTCAAAATGTATCTGAGGAAACAAAACCTCAAACATGGGAGTTATGTTAATGTTGTGACAAGCATTTACCACAAATATGGAAAGAAATACTTACCCCACAGGGAGACAGGAAACAGACGCTAAAGGAAAGTGTCTGTACATCCCTGGGATAAGTGAATCCTAATACTTTTATACTTAAATATAATATAATAATATAATAAAATTAACTGGACTATTGTGTAATTATATTGAATAATTGGAGAAATGCAGTAACTCACTCTCAGTTGACAGGCTTAAAATATTGTTTTAATGGTGTGCATCAATGAGCGTTTACACTCAATGGCTGCCAAGGAGAGGAAGAGGTGGAGTTGCAGCTGCTAAAGTTGTGGAATAATATACAGATTACTTCTGAGGGAGGTTTGTATGATACATTATTCTGTATACAGTTACATTGTTAAGAGGATGGTGTATATATAGGCAGATGGTTGATCAAGTGTCACTTCAGTTTAGTGCACAGCAAGACTTGTGTAGGTAACACACTATTCACACGTACTGTATGCACTGCCTGTATTTGTGGTACACATTTATGGGCTGCGTACACGAGAACAATGGTCATGAAAACACAACAGTCAAGCCGTTCGTGTTTCATGTTCACACAACGTTATCGACACAATCCGCGTTCACGGGGAGCCGTCCAAAACGACAATATTGATGTAGTATATGTGCCAGACCAGTAGGGGGTGGGTTTTGTTTTTGCGACCCTCTTTTCTTTAGAGACGTTAGTGTGTTGTGTCTATGACGTATGCCGCTTTCAGAGAGGAGACTGACTTTACAGCAACAAAACAAAAATACTTTCATTGCCAGATTAAAGATTTTGTGGAGTGAGAACCCTAGCCTTGTGTAAATGACGCATATCTGCAACAGAATCATTGCAAGTTTCACTAACGGCCTCTTAGTTGTGAAAGGACAGTCTCTCTGATAGTTGTGTTAGACTCTAATGGCTTTAGAGACTGGAGTTTGTCTTTAAAGAGGGACACAAGCATTATAATGGAGTATACTGAAAGATAAATCTAATTTAAATATCACTCACCAGTACCAGAGGGCCAGACTATTTTTGATGTTTGTTGCAATTTGTCATACCTGCCTCATAGAGTGAGAAAGTTGTGGTCCAGTCCCTGGAGCACTCTGTTCTGCAGCCCTTAGTCCACTAGCTGCTCTCTGTTGCTCTCTTACAACTGGTATTGGATGGCAGGTAAAAGCTTCCTCTTCTAGAGGACCTCAAACTTTTACTTAGTATAGAGCCAAACTGTTTCTCTCATCTCCAGCTCCTTGTGCATCTACAATTTTGGAGGTGTGCCCCAGGGCTCAATACTTGCACCTACATTATTGTAGTCTTCTCTTAGCTCACTCTAATGCATTTAAAAATAAAGTGCACAGACCAGGACTATGGGGTTAATGGAACAGCCAGCTTTGGTTAAACAAGATGGGGACTGGTGCATTTTATTGCAGCGCCATCAAATGTGCCCCACTCTGTTTAAAGAAGCATGTACAAACAAATCATCTATAGGAAATATGTTACCATCTGCCATAGGATCAGGAGGTAGGTATTTTTGAACTATGAACTAATGATGATTAAAGAGATCAGCAATATGCCGATGAGCCTTACATTGTGAACCTGAGCAGTTATTAACTAAACCATGTTCAAAGAGGAGCAGCACTCATCTCCATCTCCACTGAAACCAGAAAGACTTCCAGGACTCCACCCTTCACCTGGCGTCTCACGGTCTGCGCTCCACTTGTAGTTATCACACAGCTACTCACTGTAAGGCTCAAGGGTCAAACACACTCAAAACAGACCTACCAGTGTGGCAAAGATTATATAAATAAGGATTGTGTAATCTTTCTGAGAATAGGGAATTATATCCTTTATACAATAGGCATAAATGTTTTATATAGGCATAAATGTCTGACCTCAACTGCTGCGGTGCTAAATCTATAAGGACATTAGTTATCATTTAAGTGTCAGCGTGGTCAGTGAAGACCTGTGCACAGTGGCTCAGGAGGTCGAGAAGATCGCCCTAACATCGGAAAATTGTTGATTTGATTGTGTCCTTGAAAAAGACACTTCACCCACCTGACTTCCAGTGCACATGAATGTGTGAGTGTGTTTGGTGGTGGTTTGGAGAGACCTTACAGTGCATATGTCTCCATTAGCCTGCCCCAGGACAGTCATAGTTTATCCCCATAAGTGTGTGACTGTGGAGTGAATGAATAATGGACTTAATCCATTATTAATAGATATATTGAGGAAACCCTTATTTCTATATCATACTGTACTTATAGAATCTGAAAATTGCAAAAGCCCATAGCACATACTCAGGGGCGATCGGGGTTCAATTCTAGCTTGATTCCCAATGTCATTCCTCTCTCTCCGACCCTGTATCAGTCTGTCTACTGATAAAGGCAAAAGGCCAAAAAAATAATTTGTTACATGTCTTCTTTAATGACAGATACAAAATGTATTTTTTCAGTTTCTACAACAAAACAATTTCATTCTCACTGACAGATCAGGCATTCAGATTTTTTCTATACACAAGGAGATTGCTTTTGACATTGCAACGGGTTCATTTTCCAGAACAATATAAACAGAGAGAGCGTGGCTTGCAGAATTTACAGTTTAATGAAACTTCATTTGATGGAGACAGTTTGGTCTTCCCTTCATGTTAGTGGGGTCTAAATGTGAAGTCGTCTTCCCTCTATGTCAAGTGTCCTGAGGGCATTGTATTTTCAGAAGTTATGGAATCCTGTTCAAATAATGCTGAGCTGTTAATAATGTAAAATAAACAGATCTGTGGTGCCCCTTTAAGCCGCCACTACCTGCTTAAAGATCCAACAGATGTCCACTAACTGCTAGAACTGATTTGAGATTTTATTAACATTTTCTCACAAGATAGAATATGGTTGTGTGATGATATAACACACAAAAATGAAGTATGCTTGATACATAACATTGATCTACTGTAGGCCCATATCAACCTTAGGCTTTACCATTTCTGCCTGTGGATATTCTCGAGGCATTTAAGAACGGTTCACTGATTGCAACTAAATATGCTCAATAATAAATAAAGATCTATAAATTGTTGTGATTCTCTATACGTTGATATTGTTTGTGTAGTCATCCCTGGCCGCAGCTCAGAGCGGAGCCACAGTCCCGTAGAGACGCGCTCAGATCAAACAGCAGACGTCTGTAATTCTCCATAACAAAAGTACAAAGGCTCACACCTTTAACACCTCTGAGGCGGCCGTGCGTCTGCGGCGCGTGAGAGTCTGCGTCTGGGACAGGGACAGGACACCGCCGCCGCGGGACAGCGCGGAGGAGGAGGGGCCGCAGCATGATGATCTCTGTCCGTGACATCAGGATTGTGTCACTTACCTGGATCAGCGCGAGGGGACGGCACCAGACCTGTCCACGAGCAGAAAGAGACCTGTCCGCGCGCAATTGACGTTAATGGAGCAGAACAGAGCCTGAGGAGTGGAGCAGGGCGGATCTGGGGTGACTTGGACCTGTAGAGGCTGGACTCATGTGTGAGTACTTTTGACTAAACTTTATTTGATTTTCTGAGTGACCCATGTCATTACTTCTATCCAATCAGGGTCTGTGAGCAACAATAACACCATCCAAAGACTTTTTAGTTTTTGATGTATTAGCTACTGTTTACTAATTAACCCTGTGAGGCCGGAAGTTGGCAGAAAATTTAAATATTTTATACTTGAGCTATTTATTGGACCTAAAAACAAAATCCAGAAATCAAGAAAAAAATTTTAGGACCTTATTTCAACTTTTAACTTTTTTGGTGTCTGAAAAGAATTAAAACAACCAAGAATGTGTCCCCAGAATTTGTAAAACTTAAAAAAAATGTAAAACTTAGTGGTTGTAAATTTCAAATAAACCTGAGTCAAATCTGATCAAGCATTCTTCAAAAACATAATGTATGCTATAAAATATAAAATTGTAAGTTACTGCAATAAAGTAAATGTTCATATTCATAATTGTTCAACAACTCATTGTAGGCAGCCATTTTCAAAAGGGCAATTTTTGAGAGAGCCTGCTCTTGACTGCAGAGCATGAATAAACCCTCCAGGGGGCACATGACAAGTTCAAGTATTAAACAGGGTATTTAGGAAAGCATTGGTTATGTGGGTTATACAGAGGGCTCAGAAAATCATGAAGCAAATATGACACAGACGGCGTTATATGGTTAACTGACGAAATTCATGGATCCTTATAGATCAGTGTGTTGTGTTATGTATGACTTTGGTTATGTTTTTCTCCCATGCTCCATCAAGCATGGAATATTTTAGGTGGGATATTAGTGTAATATTTCTTCCAAGATACAGTAAGTATTATCCCCATGGTTCTATCTCTGTTTCATATTGACTATTCTCACTCTTATAAGCTACTGCTAAAAGCTCTTAAATAAACCTGTTGCCAAATAAAAATCTCAAAATCTCAAAACTGTTCAGAGTGCATGAGAAAATGTCTCTTCTCTGTTTTAAATAATTCTGTTATCTCCGAGCGTAACATTTTCTTTCTGTGAGAAAAATAATGTTTTTATAGTTGGAGAAAAGTGATCTGAAAGTAGATTGTTGTTGATACAGCTCAAACAGAGGCCAGTTCCTTGTACTAAACCAAATATAAAGCTATACTGAGGTAAAAAAAACTAGACAAAGTCATGTCAGATTTGTTTCTTTCAGTGTAAATGGGCCATAAAGGTGACTGCATTAAACTTCTGTGTGTTGTCTGAACAGAGACAGGTTTCAAAGTAAGTGTGAACAGGTGGTCACACCAATATTCCTGGAGATTCTGATTATGAGTATAGGGAAAGTGCTAATACATCTATATGAGTGGCAGAGCACACAAAAAAAATATTTGATAAAACAGGAAGTGGAAAAATTATAAACTCTCCTTCAGATACATTTAAACTAAGCAGGCAAATTTAACTAAACTGATTAAATATAATATAAACTGATTAAAAAACTTTATATTCTGGCACAGTAATATCATGATAATAGTCGGGTTGTTAAGAAACTACGAGGTAATATCCATGCAAATGTTAACATGTGTACATGTTTTACAACCATACAACCACCAGGAAATGATACAGAGGTGGAAACTTGATTATTAACCATAATTACCATAGTATAACTCTTTATTATCATTTTATTACCACACTATTACCATTCTATTACTGCGCTGGAATATAAAATGCTACCTAATAATTTATGACAATGCAGCAGAGCGAATGGCAGAGTAGCAGCTTCCCTTTGTCTTCTTCAGGCAGTTCTTTGAAGAAATGCAGCTGAAAGAACAAATGGTAATGGTAAATGGTCTGCATTTTTTTATAGCGCTTTTTGTACCCTTCTCAGGCACACAAAGCCGTTTAAATGATGGTTCCATTCACCCCATTCACACCTGGGACAGACACAAAAGGGGGGATGCCTGCACAACGCTCACAGCCTTCTCCGACCACCACCAAACTCACCTCTACAGTCTGGACTGAAATTGTTTTTGGCTCATGCACATCTGTAGTAGGTTACAGCTGTTGCTAAATTTCAGGAAGAACAGGAAGACAATGCAATACAGAAATACAAGTGCATAAGTTACTCTGAAAAAGTTAAATACAGTACATTAAAATACATTAGAATATATAGCCACTGTCGGCACAAACTGATAAATAATAGGGTGCAATTACACTTGCCGTGTTTGGTGCAGTTCAGACGGACTCTAGTGCGGTTGCTCTGGATAAGTGAAGCCAAACTAAATAGATTGTTTTTTGTTTTGGTGCGAACTAATGAAACAGACTACAAGTGTGCCCTTAGTTACATAAACGTTTGCCTGTTTATCCCATCCACTTTTATCAATTCATTTTCTTATTTCCGCCACTTATTTATTTGATTTTGAATTATCTAAATTATAACAGAAACAAAATGGCCCTACATCTTTCTTATTCCATTAGGACATATGCTTAATCAAACAATATTTTTGATTCAGTTTTGCATAGCAACAACCATTCTTTATGACATATGCTGAAGTGCAAAGAAATGGGCTAAATGTTTTTACAATACAGTCTCTGATTTTGCATTAGAAGCATCTGGTAAATAATCAACTGTACTGTACATAAATAAATGAGTGAGAGCTAGAGTTGTCTTATTGTGAAAGGTGTCTTGGTTTTAAATTTCATTCTCATAATACATTTTTTTATATATAAGTTTAGCTCCAACAAGTCCATTCTAAAAATCAGATCAAGGTTACATTTTTCTGCAGTGTGAACGTGGTCTCAAGTGGTTTAATGGAGCCATTTTGCTTTCCATATAAGCTCAGAATGTTCCTCACTCTGCTCTAAACCCTGTGTGCTACAGTGGCGGAGGGCAGCAGACAGACCCCGGTGCTCGCTCCCGGCACAGAGCAGCAGCAGTCAGAGCCGTGCCCGCGCAGCACGCTGTTGGAACAGAGCCGCAGACACCGCACGGCCTTTACGCGCGAGCAGCTGTCCCGTCTGGAGCAGGAGTACGTCCGAGAGAGCTATGTGTCTAGAGCCCGGCGCTGCGAGCTGGCCACGGCGCTTCACCTGCCTGAGACCACCATCAAGGTAAAGTACACGAGCACAAACACACCAGAGCCCTGGTTCAGAAATGATGCCAATCTCATTATTGCCTCACAATTGTTAATGATAGCTAAATGAAATAGTTCTTTGTGTGCTTTAAGTCACAGTGGGCATCTTCACTTTGGCTTCTGATTGGTTATGTCACAGCTATATACAGTATATTATACTGCTATAGTAGGCTATATAATATTCTACATAGTTATACTATGAAATATGTCAGTACATATAAACGCCTATGTACTAATCACCCAAAAGGATATTAAAGAAATAATGTTTGAAATATGTCAGTACATATAAACGCCTATGTACTAATCACCCAAAAGGATATTAAAGAAATAATGTTTGAAATATGTCAGTACATATAAACGCCTATGTACTAATCACCCAAAAGGATATTAAAGAAATAATGTTTGAAATATGTCAGTACATATAAACGCCTATGTACTAATCACCCAAAAGGATATTAAAGAAATAATGTTTGAAATATGTCAGTACATATAAACGCCTATGTACTAATCACCCAAAAGGATATTAAAGAAATAATGTATGAAATATGTCAGTACATATAAACGCCTATGTACTAATCACCCAAAAGGATATTAAAGAAATAAATCTTGTAGATAAATCTATGTAAATTCAGGTTGTTACTTGTGACTTAAACTGTTCCCAAACACTGGACAGAGACACAAAAGTGGGCCTGGTCCCTTTCTCACAGCAAATCCCTTCCTTGGTGATTTTATGGATAGCCAAATGTGGTTTGCTGGCTATGTCATACATAAGTTACTTGGCTTGCACGGCTAGTCCAAAACATTCAACATGGCGGACGCTGCTGTTAGCAAGACGCAGTTTATTTCTGCTCTTGCCTGGGTTTTGGAAAACCAGTTAAAAAGTATAAAAACGATGAAACCGTTCTGGTTTCGCTCTACTGCTGGCCATGTTAACTTGTTAAAAAATGGCTGTGTAGTGTCGCCTTTTTTCACGTCACATCCGGCGTTTCTCTGATTGATTAACATTCCTCTTGCAAACAACCTCAAATCTGTAGCCTGGAAGTTAACTTGATGGTGATAAAAAAAGGGCCCCTTAAACCCAGTATTCTACTTTTTTATTAGAAAAATAACATAGTGTAGTACTGTTGCATAGAAAAATGAGTTCAGAATGTTTCATTCAAGGCCATAGTCATAGCCATATATCACTGCTTATATACTCCATTCCTAGTTGTAACCAAACCTAGTGTAGAAAGTTTTTTCTTTCTTCAAATAGCGCCACTCTTTTCACTACAACATTTCACCAGAACAACCAATGGCTTCTTTTGACCCCTCACACAAACCATCAGCATTTCACAGCACAGTGTCTCTAAATCAGGTGCATTTGTAGAAAGGATGATAATAATGTGCACTTATACATATAAATATCTGCTGACACTCTTTGTAGCTCAGCAATTGCAACAGTGTTTTCTCGTTCCACTAGATACACCCGGCCTATCACCGGTTGTACTTGTACCACAGTTTGAGAACCCCTCAGTCTACTTAATTATTTAGATATATCTGTTTGAACTCTTTTTCTTCCTTGTTCCACTTATCTGTGAGAGAATGACTGGAGAAATTTCCAAACTTGAAATTGATTTTGTCTTTTTTGCTCCATATGTTTTCTGTCAAAAGATTTTTCCTGTTTTTATCAAAGCAGTTTAAAGACAAGGCTCAGAATAAATAGAAACATGGGTTTATAACTCCAAACGTAAGATTTCAGATTGTGTTTATGCATATGAAATATAGTTATGGAGTTCCAAAATAACTAATCTGAATGTGTGGACAGAACAGTAGCAGTATTTAAACTCATGTTAAATTCCCAGGCTGTGGGATACATGGAGATTGAATGGTGACAGCTTTATCCTCAAAGCCCCCCCACAGCTCAGTGCTGTCGCTGGAGCAGACAAACCCACCGTTTATGTCAACTATACAGGCGCTTTTACGAAGGAGCAGGAATGTGAGAAGGACTTGTAAACGCTGCCACCTGACGCTTCAGACGCACAGCCTTCTGGGACATTCTGCTCAGAGAAGGGAGGGCAACATAGACAGGCCAGTAATACAGGGCGTGATTCCAATGTCCATGTCACAAATAACTACCTAAATTGCAATAATATGTTTAAGATGGTCAATAGAACTTGACATGAACAAACATTGCAAAGTACTGCTTATACTATTAACATTTTCTTGTCTTAGAGGAAGCTCAAAGTTTAAGATATACTGTGTAAACCCGGTTGGTTCTCTGCAGTTAACCTATGACATTCCAGTGTCACTGTGGACCGTAGACCTCCTCCACATCTTGAGCCAGAATCCTGATCCTCGTACTGGAGGATTAACCTATAGTGCATGTTTGTCCAAGTTGGAAGGAGCAACTGGAGTACCTGCCGAGGATTGATCTTGTGACCATCTTGGTGTCTGACTTTGCGACGCGCTGCCTATAAATATTTATCAACATTTGACATATATTTAGTAAGTTTCTCTTTTTCCCATGGTTAGCTTCATAATAAATCATAATGACAACAGAAACTACCCAAATGACCCTGATCAAAAGTGATTTTGTCCTGGTAACATGCACACAAGTTGACACAAACAAGTTTGAATGCACTCTTGCAAATTTGCACTCATCAGCCCGAAAGTGGCACAAAGTACTCCTGACCTCAATATTATTGAGCCACTCTGGCAAGATTTATTTAGTTCTATCTATCTCTATATAGAGAGAGAGCAATACATAGAGAGAGGTCGGTTGATGCAGCAATGAGAGTAAGCTAAGTTATTATATGATTATATGCAAATGCAAAATAGCTTTAGCATCAAAGATATATTGTGAGAGAGACTTTTGCAAACATTATACTTTTTGGTTGTGATTGATGAGAGCACTAACATTATAATGTAACTGTAAAAAGGGAGAACAATATTTATTATGTTATTTTTACTGGTCCAGCCCACTTCAGATCACATTCGGTTGTATGTGGGCTAAATTGAGTTAAACACCCTCAACCTATTGTGTGTCATCTACAGTGACTTGGAAAAGGTCTCAAACAAATACAGATGCATATGTCCTTATCTTTCCAAGGTTTCTCTAGTTGCATTTGAATGAGCATATTGTATTTAGTTCACATTTTGAAAAAATAATTACAGAAATACAATAAAAATAGCAAACCCCTCAAATGTAACATTATGTTGTTCTGCATTTTCTAAAAATAGTTAATGAACATAAAATTAATCTAAAACCGTTTTTACAAATAAACTGCAAAGGCCCCAATCCTACATCAGGTGCCTAGTATTTTGAGCGGATAATTACATACTGGTTTTGGGAAAAATTGGGAAAGAATTCTAAATTTACACTCCACAATGTTTGCTTGCAATGGAACGAAAACACTGATAGTCACAGTCTCATTCTATCCTCATGCTGCTTACAGCCAAGCCACTGTGTCCCATCAGCTCAAGTTCATGCTCCAGGAAGGACGACTACAATCTCACAGTAGCTCTACACATTATAGTACATTTATGGGCAGGAAGAGACACTTACCCAAGAACAACCACAGACACAATGGATTTAAAGCAAATCAAAGCCAACGTCTGGTTACAGAAGAAAAACTAAAGTAAAAAAGAGCAAAACTCAAATTCCAAAGCTTAGCCAAACTCCATCTGCTTCTCCCAAAGACTCCCAAAAATCACACCAGGCTTCAAAAGATCAGACACCCCAATTGCAACTCCCCAGTGATGATTTTACATGGCTTCATATAATGTCAAACATAATCAATTAATCTTTTGCATATTAGAGAGCTTTTTATTACTTGTGAACACTTCCCATTGGCCAAAACTTGCAGGCTAGTAGAAGACATTGCTGGAGCCGTGCTCCAAACATAGATCTCATTAAACTTGAGGTGGATAATGGAAGAACTCTACCAAAATTGTGAGTAGAACCAGATGCCCAAGCTTCTCTCATCTGCCATCTGTGAAAGCCAAGTGTGGTGCTAGCTCTCCACTCCCCCTGCTGATGGAAAGTGATATAGCAGGCCCCTCAGGATCCAACTTTCTGAATCCTCTGTGGTACTGTGGTAAGGGTATCACTGCTGGTATTACTTCTATGGGGAATGAAGGAATTCACAATCATAGAAGAAGAATTACACAATTCATTAGCACAAACAAATAATTTCAGAGCTGATACTTGGTGTGAAAAGAAATCAAATTAAAGCCATGATGTCATACTGAGGGAATACATTAGTTGTTGTTGTTGTTTTAATTAATGAAGAAATATCTTGTGTGTCTCTTGTAGGTGTGGTTTCAGAACAGACGAATGAAGGACAAGCGACAGAGACACTCCCTGCCGTGGCCTCACCCCCTGATGGACCCTCTGGGGGCCCTGCTCCTGGCCCGGGCCTCTCCCACCTCTCCAATATCCTACCCACTCCTGCCACACCCCCTCCACCCCATCGCCTTCCCCACCTACACCCCTATGACTCTGTCCACATCAGCGTCAACTCACAGCCCCTACAGCGCCCCTCTCCGCCTGTCCCAGTACTATAGCAGAGCCCCAGGCCTGTACACCCCCACCAGTGTCCTGCAGCACCCGGTGTCCTGCCCCTGTCCGCTGTGTGTGCACTGGGGGCAGGAACAAGTGCTGAAATTGAAAACACTGGCACGGAGCCCCACAGATGACACACAGACCCTGGACCGGACAGAAGAGAGGAGTTGATCTAGACTCCTACTGCTCTATTCAACACTAACAGAAGGACTCACTCGTTGACTCACTCACTGTGTTCAAGTAAACAGAGTTGTGGTTATATATAAAGTTCATTATAGGTCACCCTCTCACAGTAGTCCAATGTAGAGAAAATTAGAATAACAACAAATCAGAGTAAGGTGATTAAAACTGTGGTTATAATCGATAATAGACTCAACAAGCCTTAGTTTTTATCCCACTTAACCACTTGTGCTTTAAATATCCACACAGCAAAAGGGCTTACCAATGAAAATGCTGGTGAATATTTCTTTATGTTGAATATAGTATACTTGGGTTCAATATGTGCAAAGTTATTTAATGAAGAAACTTTCAGTAATCTCAATGTAAACCATTTTTGGGATGAGATGAGATGAGATGAGATGGTGAAGCGCGTAACTGTGAACAAAAGAACAGAGAGTTGGATATTCAAACTACATGGAGCAACATTATACACTTACTTTGATGCCTGCCAAAGCACATTTAACCTGAGTTTGATGATTTTGATGTAGTGGTTTTGTCTTGTCTGCTGTAACACTAAGAGCTACTGATTTAGTTTATTTACTGTAAATTACAAAGCAGAGCTTTTTAAGAAATGAAGGTTAGTGTTAATCTTTGTAGTGAGTGTTAAGCAGAGAACCACAATGAGCTGACCATGAGAGGCATATGCTGCATTTCCAGCTTTTTTCCATTGCTCTGCCCATTCAGATTTTTGAAACTATTATTCTTGAACTAGGTCTAGATTTACTTAACTTAAAAAAATAAACTAGTAGACTTAATGCATATCGTCTGTCTAAAGTATAATTCAAAGTTTTGAGAGTTTTGCTGGTAATTACTCTGAAATTAAGATGTCAACTTTTTGTTTTCTTTACAAATACAGTATATTATCTGATGTACTAAAACAACAAAAACTACCTGAGACCCAACCAACTGTTTAGTTCTAAATGAACAAGGAGTTGTTGTCTCTGCTTCCAAATCAGAAAATGAAGGGCTAAATGTCAAACTTCTGCATCACTGGGTCTAAATTGGAAGTAAGTTGATAAAGAACATGTGAAGGACAGATTATGTTTGTATGTTTGATATACTTTGATATGAGAGATTAACTAATTAATAAAGAGCCATGACTATTTATCACACGGTGTTGAGTGATCATTGTATAAACAGTTTCAGTCGGCCAGAATCAAAAAATAATAACATAAAAACCTAACAACAATCATCATAATCATAATGTCCATGCTCCCATCAGTTACGAAAAAGGCTAAAGTTTGCAAAAGACTTCAACATGTATGTTTTTACAAACTGACCCTCACAATATGGTTTTGATGCTAATGTTATTTTGACAGATATAATGTAGGTAATCATCACTACTGCATCACTGATTTTGTCAAAAATGTGGGTAATAAGGGAACCATCTGCTGTTCAGATCTGGGTCTCAGGGTTGTGTTATGTCCACTACTCTTACTAAAACTGGGTGACCTTCAGTGGATAAGGAATAGCAGTTACTTTGATTCAAAAAAATTGCAGTTAATGTCCTCTGTATAATATTCACACTTTCCAAATTCATTCCACAGACCAATTGGTACGAGGTAGTCTTAGCCCGCAGGCTGCATGTTTGAAATCCTTTATTAGATGTTTCTAGGGAGTCTGTGTGAATGACTGTGTGAGTGAATGGTTGTCTGTAAGGGCCTGTGTTTAAGTTTCAAAGCTGCAACTAACTGGCCACTGTCCAGGGTTTACCCTGCCTAAGGCCCAAAGCTGCTGGGATAGGCTCCAGTCACCTCTGACCCCTAACAGGTGGCTCAGTGGTAGAGCAGTTGTCCCTCAACCGGAACGTTGGTGGTTCGATTCCCGCTCTCCCCACAGATTATACCTTGGGCACCTTGCCTCCAGTGGTGTTCCAGCTGTAACACTGGTGAATAGAAGCTTAGTGTAAGTCGCTTTGGATAAAAGCGTCTGCTAAATGAATAAATGTAAGTAGAAGAAAATTAATGAATATAAAAGGCAAACTATATTATGTACAAGTCCAGACTAATGTTTTATCTACATTATTATTTTAACACATCAGTTTGTATTTACCTTGTAATAGGGGTAAATCTTTATTTAACAGATTTTTTTACACTTAAAGATTACAGTAGAATATTTTAAAAATATCAGTATAAGGCGCATATTATATTTATTTTTAATAAAAATTATGGATAATACACACTTGCTTATTTTGTGGTCCACTAATTTTACACACCATAAATAAAGTTGTTATTTAAATATAATGCATTAATCAGTACAATAATCCTGAACCAAGTACAACAACTGTAAGAAAAGCTCATTTCAAAGATGGAACATTTAATAGTCATAAATATAGTGCATTAACAAATATAATTTGGAAAAGTAAGGGTGTGTTCATTGTGTAATGACTTTTACAATCCAATATTTGTTTGAATGAAAAATCAATGAGTTTTACAGAACAAAGAGCTGTTATTGAAGTGTGTGGTCTCTTCAGTCTTTTAGCAGACTCAAATGCACTTCAAGGCTGACATTGTAAAAGGGAAATACCAAACATACATTTGAAATGTATTTTTTTCCCCTTCAATTTAATGTTTTCCAGTTTAATACAACAACATATGGAATATCCTATGTAGAATACATGTTATTAAATATATGAAATGTCTCTTAGTCATCTTAGACATGAGTGGTGCTTTTTTCTGGACAAGGTAGGTTGGATGTTACGTAACAACTCTGCTGCTCAGAGATGTTTTGCACAAAAATACACCGGGATATTTTGACCTTCATTTACAGACTGGCCAAGAAGCATGGCTCTTCGTTTTTTGGTGAGTAAAATTTAAATTGTATATTTTTCCCTTTTTATCAACAGCTTATCTTAAGGGGTATCCTAAGGTTATTACCTAAGGCTATTACTAAAGCCGTTTAAAACTTGTGACAGAAAAGTATATATTTTGGATTTTACAGAATATTTCTAGATTTATGTAAGATCTGGGGAAGTCTCATTTAAAGATGTGGTGGTATCATTTTAACTGTTCATGAAGACAGTAAAATGTGGTCAATGTGTCATCATTTTCTAAAATGCAAATTATATTAACTACATATAGTGGACTACACAATACTTTAAAATGTTTTTTATTTTTGTTTGCTATAGACCAACTTTGTGTCTGAAATAAAGGTTGAACATTGCTGACATTCTTACAATACAATAAAGCTGTCAGTATTATTGGGGCCATTGTATTTGACTTGTCTGTGTGTTGTGTGTTGTTCCTGTTGGAGGTGATCCAGACAAACTTGACCAGTGCTGCTGAAGACCAGACTCCTGCCACTTCTGTCATCTGACTTTTTACACGTAGGCAGCAGTAGCTCAGTGGTAGAGCGGTTGTCCTTCAACCTAAAGGTAGTTGGTTCAATTCCTGCTCTCCCCACAGTTCATACTGTCGTTGTGTCCTTGGGCAAGACACTTAACCCACTTTGCCTCCAGTGTCTGTAACACTGGTAATTACTGTTGAACAATGTAAGTCGCTTTGGATAAAAGCGTCAGCTAAATGAATAAATGTAAATGTACACAGCAGAGAATAACAAGCACTTATTCATGTGCATTACTAAAATGTTATTCTAATGAACTATACATTACAAAACATCTTTTTACACCATACTTTTCACAAGTGCAGTCACTGTTTGCACTATATTAAAAATGAACAATGCATGGCCTCGGTGCCCTTATTTTTCACTTATGACACCTGGTTGTTCTTATTTAAGGCCATTTTAAAACACTCCCAGCAGAAGTTAATGGCATAAGTTAGGTTGAGTTAATAAATGTTAAAAGTTAAATGTTTTATAAAATCAGATTAATGTTAAATTATGTAGACAATGTCAAGTTTATAAAGAGTGCAAATCCATTATGAACAGTAAATGTAATTGTAGAAGCTGATATAATGGGGATGTATCTATTATGAGTCAAGTTCTGATGATAACATATAAAACACAGATCCTGAGGTGTGGCAGACATGATCTTTATTTTCAGGGAGCTGCAGGGGAAGCTGGTTTTTAAAAGTAAACCCTTTTGTGCTTCTATTTTCAACAGATTTGTGTATGTATAAAAAATATTGAAATATATATAGTTTTGGCCATTTTAGTATGAGTATAAATGATAACACAAACAACTTTTTTTCACTCAGAGTTAGTGGTTGGGTGAAGCCATTTATTGTCAAACCACTGTGTTACTCTTTTTAAATTATAATGACAACAGAAACTACCCAAATGAACCTGAAAAAAAAGTTTACATACCCTGGTGATTTTGGCCTGATAAAATGCTCAAAAGTTGACACAAACAGGTTTAAATGGCTACTAAAGGTAACCATCCTCACCTGTGATCTGTTTGCTTGTAATCAGTGTGTGTTTATAAAAGGTCAGTGAGTTTCTGGACTGCTGACAGACCCTTGCATCTTTCATCAAGTGCTGCACTGATGTTTCTGTCTGAGTCATGGGGAAAGCAAAAGAACTGTCAAAGAAATCTGCGGGAGAAGGTAATTGAACTGTATAAAACACGGAAGGGATTTAAAAGATATCCAAGGAATTGAGAATGCCAATCAGCAGTTTTAAGTAATTAAAATTAGGGATTTTGTTGAAACCAAACCAGGGTCAGATAGGCCAACAAAGATTTCAGCCACAACTGCCCGGAAAATTGTTCGGGATGCAAAGAAAAACCTTCTGAAATACAGGACTTTCTGAAAAAAAGTGGTGTGGCTGTTTCAAGATGCACAATAAAGAGGCACTTGAACAAAAATGGGCTGCATGGTGGAGAAAGCCATTACTATACAAATGCCACAAAGCATCCCGCTTGCAATACACCAAACAGGACAGAGACAAACCTCAAAACTTCTGGAAACTGATTTGGAGTGACGAGACCAAAACTGAACTTATGGTGTGTGTAAATGTAACAATAAACGTTACATCTGGAGACTGTAACGTTTAAGGCCTATAATAAAAGCTACATCATTCCTGCTGTGAAACATGGAGGTGGATCGCTGATGTTTTCAGGATGTGTGAGATACAAAGGCACAGAAAACTTGGTCAAAATTGATGGCAAGATGAATGCAACCTGTTATCAGAAAATACTGGAGGAAAATTTGCACTCATCAGCCCAGAAGCTGCGTATGGGACATACTTGGACGTTCCAACATGACAACAATCCAAAGCACTTTCATTGGCTACAGCAGCATAAAGTAAAGGTTCTGGACTGACCTCAGTATCATTGAGCCACTCTGGACAGATCTAAAATGAGCAGTTCATGCAAAACAGACTGAGAATTTACAGGAACTGAAGGCCTTTTTTGCCAAGAAAAATGGGCAGCTTTACCATCTGAGAAAATAAAGAGGATCATCCACAACTACCACAAAAGACTAAGTCATTGATGTTAAAGGTGGTAATACACAGTATCATGAACGGGGGTATGTAAACCTTTGATCAGGATCATTTGGGTAGTTTCTGTTGTCATTCTGATTTAAAAAGAGTAAACACAATTGTTCGACAATAAATGGCTTAACCCAACCATTAACTATGGGAAAGGTATTTGTGTTATCATTCATATTCTCAAACAAATCACAAATTCTGCTAGTATGAGCACAACTGTATGTATGTGAAAGTTAGCTGGCCAAATATAATCATTACAGTATGAGATATAAACCTTCCAATCAAGATTTACCAGCATTATGAAGAATTGTAAATCCAAGATACTGTCAAGTAATTTACATGCATGTTTTTTGGTGTCCATGATGTTACTTCATAACAGACCTTTTTTACATTCATCAATCAGTTTCAGCCTGACAGCAACACATTTAAAACGAGCTCTAACATTAAAACTAACATCCAAAGGGTTATGCAATGTTATGAAATAATTATGGTTTAGAAAGTTCCAAATCAAAATAAAAGATGCTCAGGGTGATCACAAAACAATATGCAATTATATTTTATAAAATTATGAAGATAATATGATAGCAAATAAATGCTAAGATCTACTAAAACAGTAATAGCACTCCTCTGCTGCCCTTTACAACTCAACAGTACAGTTCTAGAACTCACATTGTTGTTCTGTGGAGGCTATTGTTGATGAGATGCTGGTAGCAATGGTACCAGCATCTACACCAGAGATTTGACATTCAAATTAAACACCTGTATCTCCCCAGAAGGGCACATTTTAAACATTAAAATCAAAGAGATGTGCATTTACTTGTAAGGTAATGTTCAATGACAATACACAATCTATCAGTCTAAAAATATTATATAGTAACCACAGCTACAAACAGAAAGGCTACTGATGTATTCATTGGTTACCTGCTAAACTAATTGTTGCTTAAAAAGTCTATAGTTTGTTATCACCTTACATGGACGTATGTAGGAGCATGTACATATGCTTAAGTGGTAACCACAATAAAACTTTAGTGAGTAAACTTTAGGATAATCCACTAATTTACCACTCGTTCTTAACCTGCTGCCAATCACAGGAGGGCCAGTGCAATCTGCCAAAAGTTCTTCCACGAGCAAGCAGGTCTGTCCTCACACAAGCAGAATAAACACGCAAATCTTTCCTCACACGAGCGCATGAACAAACTCCTGCATGAGCAGAGGACGTTCATACGTGTGTTATTTTCTCGCACGCAGCTTTCAAAGTGAGTTAATAATTTACGTGTGTAACTTAAAACAAACCTTTTGTTCTTTACCTTTAATGTTACAAAGGCCTCACTCATGCCTCACTCACATTTTCCTGCCAGAATGGCAGGAAAATACGTCCTGAGCCGACTGTAACCATTTAGCTCTAACCTCAGCACCAGAACAACATTTATCTTTGTTTTGTTAATTTGTTTTCTGATTGGTTATTTTGTTTTTGGTGTTGTTATTTTGTTTGCAGTTTGCAGCCATCATATTTTTTTAGGAAGTAAGGAAGTAAGCTGGCTAAAAACCCCTGACTTTGAGTAAAAATTCTCATCTAATCCTTGATAATAAAGACTAGATGAAGGTCTCGAAAAAACAAGCTTGATTCCTGCTACAATATGAGATTAGGAGATTAAATGTTTCTTTTTTTTACAAGCATAAAACAGTGGCATTCTTCTCATTTAAACCAGGTTTAAAGTTATGTGACATTGTGTTGCACCATATAAAACTTTTATTGGGATTGGTAATGAAGGGTTTGGTAAAATTAAACCCAATGTGGTGACTATAGAATAATAGAAGTGACATTTTAGACAAATAGTTGTTTTAATGACACTGTTTTCGGAGCATTAAGGGGTTGAAAACCACAGACTGCTGCTGCTAATTGACTCCTTGCTGTTTTATGGGAAAACCAAACTGAACAGTCATTACGCTGTGTTGTTTACAGTGGCGCTTACTAGCGTGTGACATTCTAGCTCATTGATATAGCACCACAGCAGAGTGCCATTTTACTTCATTGTGACCGAACCTACTTGGGTTAATGTGTGTGTAAAATGGACATTACAACACACGTTTGAGTCATCTGAAACCCACTGTCAGTGAGCAGATATCTTACAGTCACAGCAGCAGTGGAGCTACAGCTGGATTTCTCAGTTCGCTGAAAAGATCCTAAAAATCTGATTAATTTGGTCACAATAAAAAACACTAAAAGGCAGCTGTTTAAAAGTTGAACCTCCTCCAGGGTTGGTTTAAAGTCAGACCTTGCTATTGCCATTTGACAAAGCCTTTCCAAGTTAGTACTAATGCCAATATCCAGCTGATCCTGCAGGCGTGTCTCCAGCTGCACAGGTGTCAGTTCGCAGCAGGACTAGAGCAGGCTGCAGTGGGACCACTGTAATAATGGAGCACTATAAAGACTGAGGGCTAATTAGAAGTGTGCCTTCATGGACAGAGCTTAGCGCAGAGGGTCTCCCACAGGCCACCGCTGCCTTAATAATGAGGTATAATGGTGTAAGTAGAGGAGCCTCAGCCCGGCTCAGGTGGGACGGCCCAGGCTCAGAGCAGAATAAAGGCCTTTGATGGGACTTAATTTAGCGTCTGCGGCCACAGCTCTGTGAACAGCTGCTGGTGTCTGGGCCCACTGTGTGTCCTCAGTTGCTAAAGTTAAACACTATTGTCTTATGTAGCACAGACTGTGTCATTAGGGCATTAGCTTGAATTTAGCGTGGCAGTGAATAAGCATCAGTAGGGCACTAAGCACCCTATTTCTGGAATGAAGGGTGCACTTGTGACGGATGCAATGGGAATGGGATTTTACCGTTTGTGCAGTGTGGCTACAGCCTCATTTGGAAGCAGTGTGGAATCAACTTGAAACATGCACTGGTCTAGTAAAAAGGGTGGCAAAAATGTGATTAGAATAGGCTCCATGCAACTCCGAACCACCAACAAATAAGGGGCACAACACAACATCATCGGGGCATGTTGTCACACTTTCTATGTTCTTTTCAGAACAGTTCTTTCAGTTCTTGTTCTGGGATCAGTGCAATGTATAGAGTTAAAAACTGCAAACCACGTGAAAGATCAAAGTCTTAGCTATTGTCTGTTAATATCATTTTTCTTTTTCTCTTCACTGAAGACTTAAAGACAAAGATGGACATGTGCCCCACTGAGGGGTAAGTAGTCACGCCATGTGGGATAAATTCACACTAAACTTTTCAAACAAATCAAACAGCAAAAAAATTTACCGTCAGACCCTTTTCTTTTAACTTAAAATTTTATATTAATTTCAGAAACATAAAATGAGACCTGAGGCAGTTGTGTTGTTGCTCCGGCCTGAAACAGTTGGGATTAAAAGGGCCATTTTGAGATGGAGTGGGTGTAAATTCAGTTTATGATATCCCATTCCTGTTGTTGTCTGAAAGTTATTAATAATAATAATCAGGAACAATAATCTGTTTTATATAGTTCTTTTCAAAAGAAACTCAAAGCTGCTTTACAATATTATAGAACACAAAAACAAAGATACAAAAAACAAAGGATGCCTAAATCAGCCATTACTGGAGGTCAAGAAAAAGTGGATTTTGTTTTTTGAATGTGTGAGGTGAGTCCGAGTGTCTGATATGGAGAAGATTCTTCCTACTGGAAAAGGAAGCACTCCCATTAATACACCGCTTGTCAATAATAAGTATAAGGCTGCTGATAAAACTGGGAAAGAGTAAATTCACAAACTTTAAATCTCATCCATTTCTGTTATCAAGCAGTAGATTATTCCCTGAAAACTTTCAGAACTAACAAAAAAGCAATTTTAGAACAAAATCCTGAATTTTGTATTTAATATAAAAATTCTCACGTTTCTCATGGGTAGTTTTACAGGCAACACATTTTTTTTTATGAATGAGTCAGGGTTTTGTGTGTTGATGTTGTGTAACTGTAACAGTGAAAGGGGAGCTAAACACATTCTGGTACAATTCCTGGAGCTGTTGTGAATATTTATTAAACATTTGGGAAAACTTTTTCATCTACAGTGCTAATGTTTGGAATGAATGACTGGGTTAGAAAGAAAAGGAAAAGCTTCTTGAATGAAATCCTGAGCTGGAATGGTAACAATTGCAATAAATGCCCTGTGTTTAACATGTTTTATGAAGCCACTGCTGTGTAGCCCCAGCCCATCTAAGAGTCTTTCTAAAGTGGAGCAGCGAGAAAAGAGACACTTATTTGTGTTAATTAAACTATTCACATTCACAGGCTTGCAACAATGTAAGAACACACAGAAAAATAAAAAAAAATGCCATTGGTTTGACTACGCTGCTGTTCTAAGAAAAAAAAGTCAGCTCCAAATGAGAATGTTTGGCTGCATTCACACTGTACATTAGGCATTAGATTGGGTCTGTTCATGTCAGTACATTTACATGAGGTTAGTAAGTATGCGCTTCAGTGGTCGGGTAACCAGGATAATTCCCAGTGAGCCGGGCCGTACTACTATTATCTCGTGCATGGTGGCGCCAGCTTTGTTAAGTTGGTCTCACATCTTCCGGTGAAGGTGTTTTACATAGCGTTACTCGAGTGCTGCGTTTGATACAGTGGACCATGAAATCCTGTCACAAAGATTAGAGGAATGGATAGGTATCTCTGGAACTGCTCCTAAATGGTTTCAGTCATATCTTGAAGACAGGAAGTACTTTGTTTTCGGTTGGTAACTGTGTATCAGACCAAATGGCCCTGACATGTGGGGTTCCACAGGGGTCTATCTTGGGACCTCTATTATTCAATCTCTACATGCTTCCTTTAGGCCAGTTAATGCACAGCTGTGGCGTATCCTACCATAATTATGCAGATGACACTCAGATTGACATTTCACTCCCAGCAGGTGAAAATGGACCAATCCATTCACTGTGTCACTGCATCGAACAGATTGATGTGTGGATGCATAATCATTTTCTCCAACTGATCAGAAACAAGACTGAACTAATTATCTTTGGAACAGAAACAAAGAGAAAGTTTCAGCAGTTACCTCGAGTCTCTTTCTCTAAAATCTAAAAACCAAGTTAAAAATCTAGGGGTCATCATGGACTCAGACTTAGATTTACAGAGTCACATTAAGTCAACTACATCATCAGCATTTTATCACCTTAAAAACATTTCTAGAGTCAATGGGCTAATGTCTCAACCAGACTTAGAGAAACTTATTCATGCTTTTATCTCCAGCAGGTTAGATTATTGTAACAGCCTGCTCACTGGTCTCTCAAAACGAGGGTTAAAACAGCTGCAGTTTATTCAGAACGCTGCTGCTCGGGTTCTAACTAACACCAGGAAGTACAACCACATCAGTCCAGTTTTAAAATCTCTGCACTGGCTTCCTGTTCCTCAGAGAATAGACTTTAAAACAGCACTGCTGGTTTACAAGTCTCTAAATGGTTTAGCACCAGAATATATTTCTGAAATGCTAGTAGCTTATGAGCCTCCTCGGACTCTGAGAACATCTGGGACAGGCTTCTGCTCGTGCCCAGAGTTAGAACTAAACAGGGTGAAGCAGCGTTTAAGTTTCATGCAGCAAAAACCTGGAACAACCTCAACTTTAACAATGTTCAAGGGGAGGTTCCTCTTTAGCTCCACATACATTACAACTTTAAGTGTTTTTTTTTATCTGCACTCTTCTTTTAAATGTTTTTTCTTAGGCCCGAGCCGGTGATAACCGGGAGGGCCTATTGTGTGTGCTCAAGTTTTTTTTTTTTTATCTGCAAAATGATCCTCAATATGGATCCTAAATATGCGCGAAAAGTCATTTTTATTGGGGCCAAAATTCAAGGTCGGCGAAAAATGTATGTATTTGAAGTCCCCGAAAAACAAATATGAAAAATGACTCAGTGGCCATCCCTAGAAAAGTCAAAATACATTGGGCCTATGTAAAGTGAAAATACATTTTTTCCAATGTAGAAATACAAAACTTGGTACATCCATAGGACACCTCAGGGCAAACAGAAAAGTCTATGACAGCCACAGCCAAAACTCAACAGAAAGTCCGCCATGTGGGGTGAAAGGCGTGGCCACCTAAATCGCACACTTCTCGTCAAAAGATTAAACTCAATGTGTCTTAATCTAAAAGGCCCCAAATTTGGTGAGTATTATCTAGACACGAGTGCCAATAAAAGTTATCAGTTTGTTTTTTGATACATTTGTGGCTGTGGTTGTAATAAGCCTGTAAAGAGGCAGCCATTTCTTTGGGAAATAAATGCCATTTACCAAATGCCAGGATGCTTCCTTTGGAGGAGGCTCCTCTAGAGCCAAGACTAGAGTCTTGGAAAACTCCTCAGAATCTTTTGGAACTGGTAAACTTGTTATTTTAGACAAGTATTATTTACATTTTTACTTTTTAACAGGGGGGTGCAGCGTTTTCTGAGTTATTGCAAATCTCCAGCCAGTACTTTGTTTTTCTCGCCTCAGCCCAAGCATAATCTCTTATTTTCAAAAGTTCAGACAGATCCCAGGAAAGTCAGGGAATGTGGAGACCTTTAACTCTAAATTAGGTGGTTTAGCAGGCCCCAGCAGTAGCACAGGCCCGCGGTGATGAAGCAGGCTCCAGCCAGAAGAAGATTCAAGCAGAGGCACAGGCCCGGTTATTCCTCCGAGTTTATGTGTTCCCGCGGTCGCAAGGGAGGCGAGGGACCTTTATCGCCGCTTGCGGCTTTAATTTTTTCTTATGTTTTTTAATCTAAATCTTGTAAATTGTCTTTTATTCCTGTAAAGCACTTTGAGTTACCCAGTGTATTGAATTGTGCTATATAAATAAAATTGCCTTGCCTTGCCTCTTGATCCCAGTGCAACAATTAAACTACTTTTTTGTGAAGTTAAACATGAATAACATAGTATGCTCAGTCTGAGGGTGCCAGAGCAACTGGAAAAAGAGAAATCGCTTTAAACATTGCTATGACCATAAGACTATTTTTATTTTATGACTTTTATTTTATATATTTTATATTTTGATCTAGATTTTTTAGGCTTTAATGTTAATGTTATCTGTGTGCACCGGGGTCTGAGAGTAATGCACTTTCGATTCTCTGTATGTATGTACTGTACATGTAGAAGAATTGACAATAAAGCATTCTTGAAACTTGAAAATTTGAAAAAGAAGAGATTGGAGTGTTGTGGGCCACTGTTTAACTTGCACCCACCACCATCAAAAGAGGGCTAGATTAAAAAAAAACCCACCAAAGAGTGCGTAAGTTTGCTCTTCTCATTTTGCGGAGGGGAACCCAACACCACTACACCTCTACCAGAGTAATAGTTGGGCTATGAAGCGCCACTGAAGCGGACACGGCGGGCACTTGTAAGACAGACAGGTAACCAAATGACTTTTAACTCCAACTGATACATTCATCACAATATGAATAGAGAGCTATGGATTTAGCTAGGGATTTAGTTATTTAAAAAGATAATTAGAAAATATTACACTTAAGAGAACAGAATCTCTAAGAACTAGTGATGCACCGATGCATCAGCTGAACATCGGTAACGGCTGATATTTGCCTCATTAAATGCCATCGGCCATCGGGAAATAAAAATGACATTCGCCGATATCTGATGAGATAAGGCGTCTGAGACGGGAGAGGGCGCCCGCTCACTCTCCGTCCTCAGTAACTCAGATTAAACAAAGAAGATGGCGGTCGTGTGGCAATATTTTAAAGTTTCAGAGAAAGATCAGCGTTTTGCAGTTTGCAATACGTGTTCCGTTGAAATTTCAACAGGGGGGGCTGTAAAAAAGTCATTTAACACAACAAATCTCATTGCACATTTGAAAAGCAGGCACAAGGCGGTGTACGGCGATTACCTGCAAGCTGACCAAAAACTGAACAATGAAGCCGCCAAGAAAGCGCAAACCCCTGCTCAGACTCAGACTTCAATTGACATGGCATTTGAGAAAGCCAAACAGCTGCCTCCAGACAGTGCCAAAGCAAAACAAATAACAAACAAGGTGATGGAGTTCATCGCTTAAGATGACCAGCCTTTCTCTGTAGTGGAGGACGTGGGTTTTCGGAGTCTGATTAAGTTTATGGAGCCACGCTATACACTGCCGAGCCGCCGTCACTTTGCTGAGGTCTGTCTCCCCGAAATCCACAACATTGTGGCCACGCACATTCACGAGCGACTGGCTTGCGACATCGCTGCAATCAAGTTTCACCACAGATATATGGAGTTCAGATGTAAGCCCTGTGTATAAATAACAAAAAGAAAATACATTGGCATTGGAATCGGCCATCGGCCAAGATGTTATGTTAAACATCGGTATCGGTATCGGCCCAGAATTTCCAAATCGGTGCATCCCTACTAAGAACATTAACTTGTAGGAAATAATAATGTGTTTTTTCCCTGTCAAATGAGCCCCTCTCCCACATAAAATTTGCCAGGCTAGCTAGCGGCAGTTTGTGCGTGTCATCTAGTCTCTCACTTTATTTTATAACTTGTGTGTGTGTTCCTCTTTACAGCTAAACTTAGCTTAGTGTAGTGCAGGACTGCATGTAAATGACAGCCAGGGCAGATTTGTGCCATTATAAGCTAGAGAAAGGTGGACTAGTTGACAAAATACTGCACATAAACGTCACAAAATTTGTGAAGATTATCATACACAACATACATAGCACAACCTCCCCAAACCAGCAACACAGGAGCATCCACAGCTCTCTTGATTGTTGCCAACACCCACACCAAGTGACTGCTGAGTACTACTAGCCTGACTATTCTTGTTGTAATAAAAGAATATATGGTGTACATCAGATATATTCTTGTATATTCTGGCACAGTGCAAGTACTGGTAGGCTTCAGTACTCTTGTAGTTTCTCATACACAAACCATCAACCCCGGGTGTTGAAAAGTAGTGAATAGATCACCATACATAATCCAAAGGCCACCTTTTCATATCGTCTACCCACTCTTGTTTTATGTCTTGGGTGAACCAGACTGGTTCTGTTTGTGTTCCTTAGTGAGTTGTTGGTTTCCTCCCATGTAATTGTACTAACAATCTCCATGTTCCACGGAATCCTCTGTTAACCGGAAATGCTTAGACAAAGCGGAAGTGCGTCAATCACACAAGTGAGCGTGCCGGAATAAGGTGAAAAGTGATAACTCGACAATGTCATCCGGAAATTAAACAAACGCGTATTCTGTGTAGTCTTGTGGTTTTATTTATGGAAATAATGTTAGGCCTATGTTTATAAAGCCAAAACAATAACAATTAAATGCGTTCATTCAATGAGTTCCTTCCTCACCCACTCTCACCATTTGCCACGGATAAAAAGAACGACCGAACCGAGCAACACACGTATCTCTGGTCTGTGCACTGTAAACATTTACCGTAGTTCTGTTAGTCCCAGGCAGAGTTCCAGCAGAGGACAGTGGGCTGTGAGCGGCCTGTGGCTCTACAGCTCGTGTGTAACCACTCCTGTGCCAGTGCCACTCGTGTCTTTAGTGCACATCTGACCTGTGGTTAGCTGGAGTTCTGACCAGATTGACGTCCTTCTGCTATACATGATTTTTGTCGCTGCAGAAAAGTCAGCTGCTCGGTACATGTTTGTTTTGCTGTGCGTCGCTCAATTAAACTTTGACGAAAGAGTATGTATGTTTCTCAAAACCGTGACCGTGATTGAAATCAGGATCTTACGAGAGACTCAAGTGCAGGTTAACACACACGTTGGCCTGATGTGTCCTGGAAGACAATTTTTAAGAGTCACTTTGTTTTATTACATTGTGTTTGACTTAGAGACATATGGAAGTTTATCCTCTTCTAAGCTAAGATATATGCTGAGACATCTGAATAATCAAGCCAACATCTGCCCACAGTGTAGAAAAAACATATTATAGAGTATATAAACTAAAAGAAAGCAGTAGAGTCTTGTACACCAGTATATTTTTGATTTCCGCTCAGACCCAGTGCAGTGACAGATGTTTGGCCCGGGGCAGCTGATATTTACTGCTCAGATCATAAAGTCCAAACAGCAAACTAAACAAGTGGTGTGTGCTCTCTAAACTTCCACACTGAGCCTCAGATGACACAATACCACCGGCAGATGGACCATCAGACAGACGACTTCTGGAGCCAATGAGCTGAGGCGCACAAATCAGGCTCCTCTTCCTCCTGTTCAGCAGTTATTAAAAAAGCATCTAACTCTCTTCTGTCTCTGTACTGCCGCCTGGTTTCTCTGTCACGTACTGCATCTCATATTTACATTATAAACATCTTTGTTGATAAATGACAGCAGTACCTTACTTTTACTGAGTGCTATGTGAAACTGATAGCCATGGGGCAAAAAAAACTACAAATATATAGAGAAGTCAACGTTTGTGATATTCTGAAGTGCAAATAAAACAAAACTAAGGTCACATGACCCATCAGTCCACTGGAATATTCCTTAAAACATTTTTTTTTTTAAATATGCCTTGATGAGCTCTGTGGTTTATTGTTTCTGACTAGAGGGAAACTTCAAAAATCTCAATGACAGGGTCTTAAAGATCTAAACTTGCATTCATGCCTCCTGCACTCCAGAGGAAAGAGAAGAATGAAAGATGAGTTAGGAGCGATGGGACATTCTCTCCTCAGGAGTATCATCTTTGGCAACATGGAGCTGTAATGCCATTTCCATCCCTCCCTTAACATTCTCATAAACAGTAGCTTTTCTTTTGACGACAACTTATTAGATCTAGCTTCTGAATGACTGTGAAGGTATGAGACAGACTTAAATGTTCAATACTACCATACTGTGTTGATTAATCATTGTCTCTTTGGGGCCGTGTTAATGGTTAATAAACTTCTCCTGCTTAAGACCATCCAGAGTGTCTCCATTCTGTTTTTTCAGTGTGACTCCTTTCAGCTCTAAGGGCAACTCAAATATTATCTAACAAGGCCCACACCAGGCCCACATCAGGCATACACATAAAACATATATTACCAGATCAACCCAAATTTACACACATACTGGATAATTTTAGAGATATTAGTCCCTGTCTGGTCTAATGTAGGTCTGGTGTGGGACTGGTGTTGGTCTGGTGTTTTTCTGGTCTGTTTCTGGTGTGAGCCTGGTGTAAGTCTGGTGTGTTTCTGGTGTAAATCTTGTGTGGGCCTGGTGTAAGTCTGGTGTGGATCTGGTGTGGGTATGGTGTAGGTTTTGGTGTGTTTCTGGTGTAAACCTGGTGTGGGCCCTGTGTGTTTATGGTGTAAGTCTGGTGTGGGTCTGGTGTGATGGTGTGGGTCTGGTGCTAGCCTATTGTGGGCTTGGTGTGTTTCTGGTGGGGGTATAGTGTGGGTTTAGTGTAAGCCTGGTGTGAGTATAGTGTGGGCCTGATGTGAGTATAGTGTGGGCCTGGTGTGAGAAAAGTGTGGGCTTGATGTGAGTCTGGTGTGGGCCTGATGTGAGTATAGTGTGAGCCTGATGTGAGTCTAGTGTGGGCCTGATGTGAGTATAGTGTGGGCTTGGTGTGAGTATAGTGTAGGCTTGATGTGAGTATAGTGTGGGCCTAGTGTGAGTATAGTGTGGGCCTGATGTGAGTATATCGTGGGCCTGATGTGAGTATATCGTGGGCCTGGTGTGAGTATAGTGTGGGCCTGGTGTGAGTATAGTGTGGGCCTGGTGTGAGTATAGTGTGGGCCTGGTGTGAGTATAGTGTGGGCCTGGTGTGAGTATAGTGTGGGCTTGATGTTAGTATAGTGTGGGCCTGATGTGAGTATATCGTGGGCCTGGTGTGAGTATAGTGTGGGCCTGGTGTGAGTATAGTGTGGACCTGGTGTGAGTATAGTGTGGGCCTGGTGTGAGTATATCGTGGGTCTGGTGTGAGTATAGTGTGAGCCTGATGTGAGTATAGTGTGGGTCTGGTGTGAGTATAGTGTGGGTCTGGTGTGAGTATAGTGTGGGCCTGGTGTGAGTATAGTGTGGGCCTGGTGTGAGAAAAGTGTGGGCTTGATGTGAGTCTGGTGTGGGCCTGATGTGAGTATAGTGTGAGCCTGATGTGAGTCTAGTGTGGGCCTGATGTGAGTATAGTGTGGGCTTGGTGTGAGTATAGTGTAGGCTTGATGTGAGTATAGTGTGGGCCTAGTGTGAGTATAGTGTGGGCCTGGTGTGAGTATAGTGTGGGCCTGGTGTGAGTATAGTGTGAGCCTGATGTGAGTCTGGTGTGGGCCTGATGTGAGTATAGTGTGGGCCTGATGTAAGTATAGTGTGGGCCTAGTGTGAGTATAGTGTGGGCCTGGTGTGAGTATAGTGTGGGTTTGGTTTAAAGCCTGGTGTGTGCTTTGTGTGTTTCTGTCTTAAAGGTACACACTAAAATCGGTAAGTAAATTTTCAAGAGTAAAGATATTTTTCTTCAAATTGAGTTACAGTTAAACATTTAAGAGTGCAACTACCTCACGCGACCACTAGAGTGGGAGTGTTTCCTCAGAAAAGAATCTCCTCAATCAGAGGAACTGAGGCCTAACTCACAGACAAACCGACGGACAGATTATTCTGAGGGTGATCTGTTGTTATTCCTACTCCTGACCAGTTGTTGGCAAATGTGCATGTATCAATTAGCAATTATCTTGAATCATGTAGTCTTTGTCACGCTGCATTCAGTTGCAAAAAGGTAACGGCAGCAGTTTTTTCAAACCGCCAGATAGTTCTAATATTGTTAATAAAAATGAAAAAAGAGGACATGATGCAGTGAAGCATGAAGAAGGACAAACAAAGAACACTGAGCAGTCTCCGACAGCTGTTACGGGACAATTAAGCAGCAAAAAGGAGGAGAAGAAGAGAATCATGTTCAGTGGGAACAGGAGAAAAAATGTTCTGCGACATCTGTAGAAAAGCTAACACATGTAACGGACTTGTCCGTTACATGTGTTAGGGGTTTTATATACGCAGTCAACAGATGACCTTAAAGGAGCTCAGTGGGTAGAGCGGCTGTCCTTCAACCGGCAGGTGGGCGGTTAGATCCCCGCTCGAAACATCCCAAAACATCATAACATCCCGCTTTCCGCCACATGCTGTTGTTGTGTCCTTGTGCAAGACACTTAACCCACCTTGCTTCCAGTGGTCAGCTGTAACACTGGTGCCTACTAGGTGGAAAAGCGCTTTATAAATAACTAATAAATAATAATAAAAATAATAAATAAATATCCTTTCATTAGTTTGTGGATTTGCTTGAGCTAGAAAGAGCTATTGAACAAAAATTAAATGTGGAAGCCAGGGGAGCATATTAAGTGTTGTTCACTGTATTTGTATTTTATTGAGCAGAGAGTGCGCGTTATCAGTAATAATAACGTCAATGATATGAACTAAAAACTCTGAAAACTGAACATCATTCACATATTCATTCACACAAAAACTACAATAAACTGCAGTGTAAATAAAAGAATTGGTTAATGTCGCTATTGCACAGTGACAAATATGTTTAGTATATGATGAGAGTATACTGTAAAATGATTATTTAAGTTTGGCCTAAACCTATATCGTCCCCTACTGCCTCTGTGTGACTCTTACTTTCTTCCTCTGTCTCCATCCAGCTCTGACTGACTCTTTTATGAGATTTAATGAATATTTATGAGGCAGGCTATGATATGACAGGGGCCAATCAGCTACCAGCGTGTGGCTCATAAATCAGCCTTGTGTTCAGACACTGCTGTAAATAAATTATTTATTTTCACATTTTTACAGTTTTGGCTGAGCCGGCACAAGCAACACACTGCTGATGCAAACGACAGTAACTGTAACAGCTCTCACGACGTCTTTTTTATTATTCTGTTCTTCTTGTGCAGCACTTTGGTCAACTGAGTTAACTTTACATGTGCTACAATAAACCATGACTCCACTTGAACATGTTAGCATCCTTCTGGTTGAGTTTAAACGTTGGGTATGTGCAAGGACTGGTGTCATAGTTGAATAAGGTATTGTAATGAATTACAGAGCATCGGGGCTACATTTCCTCAGCCCAGACTAATTTGATAGGATGTATTTAGCATTTGCAATAGCACAGAAGAATTGAGCATTAGCTTCAAAAAAGTTGTCAGAAAGAGCTTTACATGAAATCACAAAGTCAGCCTGTTATCACCCTCTCTTCTAAAGGACCATTATTTTTGCTTTAGTTTGTGTAATAATAAAAAAAATTCTGAATCTATGTCCAACAGAAACAAGGCCAAAAAATTATAGGCCATTCTCAAAATTGTTTAAATGATTCTTGTCACATGAGATCATTGGAAACTATGTGAGTGACACTCTTTATGGCGCAAACAGAGGAAGCAGAAATAGGCCAATAGTCTGGACATTAGCAGAATTGTATTTGTAGAAAATGCACTTAAATCACCCTTATGTTTCAGAAGGAATGCTTTTTTCTTTTTCTTTTAAGCTTGCAGCTTGGATATATGGAAAACGATTGACGTCTATGAAAATGTCGCCATTGTCGCAACAACACAGGGAGTATGTAGAGGGATATTTTATTTAAGATGCCTCGCTCCGGAGGTTTTAATAAGCCACTCGCCCTCAGCACTCACCGGTTTCAGACGGCCTGTAGTCTGGCAGCCTCGTTTGTTTTTGTTCTTTTGTTTAATTATTATTTTTAAGGTGTAGCTTCTGGGGACACCGACTGGACAGTGAGAGGAGAGAACAAATAATCTGACTTTGGAACAGTGCTTTCTGAACTGTTGTTTCAAAATAATTAAAATAGAAATTCTCTGGTGAACCAAATAAAATTGACTGCGACCGATCTTTGGGGTCCCGACCCACTATTTGGGCGTTTTGACGTGAAGTGACATATCTGTAATAATAATGTCAAGAATATGAACCACAAACTGTTGTAACAATGCAGAGTGTGAAGAGGGGTGTGCACCCTCTACTAATTAAAAATGATTAATAATGAATATTTTATGATATAATATTGAGACAGTTGACATTTTGGGAAGATTGGGGCAAGTTTTAAATTTTAGGGATGATTTTGGGACTGTAATGAGAAAAAGGTTAGCATATAATTCTGAAATGTGTTCAGTGTGAATTTGTTTTGTCTGATCAAGATTGCACCATAAACATGAAAATTTAAATATTGAAAACGTTCTGCTTTTACATAAATGCATAAAAATGATAAAAACTTGCGTCAATGTTTGTCAATTGTACCGGCAATAATTGCTTTCAGTCATGCCTAAATGTGATGTTAATGGTAAGAACTACTGATACTGTATATTCATACATTTATAACTTATTACTACCAGATGTTTATCTGATGAGGTTGGTGTATGTGCATGATGAATGAGACGCTTGTAAAGCTTTGGATTACCAGTAAAAAAAAAAAAAAAACACTGGAAAGCCGTATGATATCAAAAGTGCAAATGTGTCAAATATAATTATTGGTAATTGGCAAAGAGGACCAATGACTCAACATACATTTTACACGTCTTTAGCTAATGTTAGGGTGCGTTCACACTTGCTGTGTTCGGTGCGGATCAAACGGACTCTGTTGTGGTTGCTCTGTTTGTGCGGTTCACTTTGATAAACGGTTCGATTTAAGTGTGAACCTAATATGGACCAAAAACCATCTCAAACAAGAAGAGCCTCAAACATTGTCAACAAAAACATTAAGTAATGCTTAGTTTCCACAAGATCAGAAAAGAAAACAAACCAAAACAATATTGTCCAAATAAATAAAATGAGAGGTCAAATGTGAAGCACTGAGAAGGTAAAAAGACACAGTAACATGCCTTATCAGCATTTGGGCCAATAGCACCATCTAGTGTCTTTCTCAAAGAATGTATGTTCTTTCATTTGGTCGGAAGCTTAAAATGCCAGCTGTTAAAGCTTGCAAGTCCAGCAGCTGAACTGAAGGACAACAGTGAGGTGTGCAAGAAGTGGCAACAGACTCAGGTCATTCAATGTGTGCAATGATCTTCTACCAGTCCAGGGGTGTTGGAGAGCAGCAACTGGGACATCAGCAGGATCAACAAACTGATCTGAATAAGTACTCCGACTGGAGTGAGGCCCAGAATATTTGCTCCTAAAAGACAGCATTGTTTATTGGAAATAACTCATAGAGCAATCACAATAGAGTTTTGTCAAATAACCCTCTAACATACTGGATAACAAATACCCCATGATACATTCTTGTATTATGAGGAAAAGCACATTTCTTTTATTATGTTTTAGTCTGAATAAAAGAAAAGGTGTCATATCAGACCTGTACCTATAGTTTTATAATAAATACAAGTCAATTTGAGGACGATGAATGGTGTGCTTTTACAGACCACTACTGTTGGTTTCTGTAACATGAATTACAGGGTAGAAGGACACTACTGAATTCACCTGTACATTATTGCGCCTCTATGTGACAGATAATCAAACAACCACTCGATCATCCTTCTGTGTCATGCACATTATTTGTCACTTCTGTTCCAAGTACAAGTCTAAGTTGGTCTACAACAGTGGAGTTTTCACAGACAAGCCTCTACTGTAGTTTTTGCTCATATCAATATGTGCACGCTTCTCTGCATTCTACTGTCAGACTGCAGTACCTCCAGCTATAAGGAACTTCACTAGGCCCAAATAAAAGACAGAAACAAATACTAATAACAAATGTAGAATGTAATAAATGATGTCTTTATAAATCTCTCTGGCAGTTGCACACATTTGAAAGAGTTGTATAGTGGTTCAGTAGAGAGAATTTAATACAGTTGTCACTTGTAAAGACACATTCAAATTAAAAACTCCCCTGCTTATTCTATGTCTTCAGTTTGTCACAGTAGTAATTCCAGGCCCAATAAAAATAGGCAGTAATAAAAAATACTTTTTTCATAAGCACAAATCACAATGTTTGAACTTGTCATGGTAAAAAATTGACCAAACCTTCTTGTACACTAGACCTAATGTTTTAATAATAAGAATTATAAAAAAAATAGATAATGACATAACTAAAAATGCATTTTTAATTGGGTTTATCTTCTAATATATTAAGAGTATTATGGTAAAATCATAAAATTTCATTAGTTTGAATAGCATTCTATTTTCAAGGAAAATAAATTCAGAAATAAAACACTGTTTTATCTGTATCTGTGTCGGCCAATTGTTGAACAGAACACGAAAGTCGTTCATCGCAACGGTATTGTCCAATAGAATTAATTAACATTCATTTTGTCCCGCCCGTATGACCCTACCAGCCAGTCAAAGGTGCTCTGCTTCAACAAAGATCCCGCCCTATGGGTTCAAGAGAAGAGTAACATGGCAATGGACCAATGACAAGCAAAGAGGCGCTCTGTCTGACCAATGAACGCTTAGGACGTAGAAGTTGGACTTATAAATGACAAGGTGACAGTTAGCTCCAGCCTACATTCATTGAACTGCCGCTGTGTGCGAGATTAGCTAATCCCGGACCCTCCGAAAGCTGTAACAACCGGTAACCTTTTATTTGAATACCTATAAGACTTGCGTTATTCATTACTATTTAATAATTATGAAGCACCCTACTCGATCTTTTTATCGCCTCCTATGCGGTTTACAATTTGCATGTAACGTTGTCTGTCATTGCTAATACACGATAGCTAGCATGGAGGTCGGCCATTCAATGACTTGAAAGAGCAGGACGCTGTGTAGAACGTGTGCTATTGTTTCATGTTGACATTTAGAATTGGCTGTACTGATCTGCAGTAAATCTCATTTAATGTGTTAAGTTGCGGGTCATGTATGGGTCAGAGAGCTACAGAGCAACGCTAACATTTACATGGTTATAAAATGTCTGACACTCGGGCCTACCGTGCCCAGTCTGTCCGCTGCACAAGGACAACCTGCCAGACACCAGTTACGCTTAAGCAGACGGCTCTAAACGTTACTAGAGGTCTGGTTTATTACAGCGGGACATGCATGCGAGCCGTTCTCAGGCCCTCTCTGTGGGTCGTTTTTGACCTTCAAGTCTGCAGTCTGATTAGCTTAGCCACTTAGCTTAGCCCCGCTGCCCCTCCGTCCCACTTGGACGAACTCAGTGTGTCACACTTTCTCAGCCTGTTTTTTTTCGCAAAACAAACCTTATTACGTTTTACTCTAGCCACGGTTTGGCGAATATCTTACGGCGTCTAGTAGTGGAAGTGTCGAAGCCAATTAATGTAGATTTTCCACAGGTTGGATGCTGATCCATGCCTCCGCCTGTTTAATAAACAAATAAAAACTTGGATTAGCCAGCGTTGAACCAGGCACTAACGACAATTTCAGCCTGGTTTGTTGTTCCAAGTTCTCTCTTTTGGCATTCTTACTTGCACTATGTTTATGGCGCTCTTCAAGATTGGTTCCTAGCCCATTACAAACTTAAGGTGCAAGTGTAGCTTTAAATGTTTTGGCTCATTTAATGCTTAGCTTTAGCTTAAATCTTTAGGGCACCACTTAAGGGCAGTGGTACACTACTTCTGCTCTGCTTTTTAAACAAACAAGCTTTGTACACCGCTTATTACCTTTTTGTCTCTATAGGTTCCAGCCATGTACGCCTGCGCCAAGTTTGTCACTTCCCCTGCTGTGGTAAGTCCTAATACTATCAGACTTGTGCACCAACATAACACTGGCTCGTTGTAACTGTTGATCATGATTGTCAATTGCCATCCTTGTGTCAAAGGATGGGTCAGTTGTCAATGTTTACTCCTAGTCTCATAACACTTGCACAACTTGTGTCCTTCATGTGGCTTCTCAGTATTGGATGTGTGACACTGGGCAACTTTAGTGTGTGCAGCCTCAATTACAACAGACTTATGAAATCAAAGGTAGCACAAAAAGGATATGAAAATGTGACAAATTAATCTTAATCTTGTTTGCAGCTGCGTGGAGGGTCCAGAGTCCTTGCCCGGCCAGTCTCGGTCTCCCTCTTCAACAGACCTGAAGTCACAATGGAGCAGCAGGTGTGTACAGTATTGAAGACTTGGAGAACATTCATTTCTGAACTACGGGTCTACAGGGACGTTACTTTAAACCTGTACTATGCTTTCTCCTCCTGGATGTAAAATCTAATTAATGTAGGTTAAATGTACAGACAATCTCAAACTTAAAAAGACATTTACCAGGACACACATGATCTGTCATTGAGTTGTGTAGATGCACAGTTTTGTTTTGCCTGAAGAGTTGATCCTGCTAATTCTTCCAGAGTTGACTGTACGATCTTAATGCATTCAGGAAGGATTTCTGACCTACAGCTCACTGATCTCAGATGGTCCCTGTTCAGTACAGCATCCGTCATGATGCGATTCTGTTGTTCCACTGCTTCAACTAGAGTCTCCACACTAATGCCTAATGGTTACACCAGCCCTTTAATAAGTTGCTTGTTATCATCTTAGCCTACCACTCTACAGAACGGAGCGTAAAGCTATATGTAATGCGTGTTCGTTGCTCTTGTCTTCAGGCCTTGTTGCCAGTGAGCCAGTCCGCACTCGTAACCCGCTCGTTCCAGACCAGTGCAGTCTCGCGGGACATTGACACAGCAGCCAAGTTCATCGGTGCTGGAGCTGCCACGGTTGGTGTGGCCGGTTCAGGAGCTGGTATCGGAACTGTGTTTGGCAGTCTTATCATCGGCTATGCTAGGTAGTTTCAGTCTAGTATAGTCAACCTTGCGTGTAAAGTATTGCTAGGATAACTTTTACATCTTCTGTCTTCCAGGAACCCCTCCCTGAAGCAGCAGCTCTTCTCGTATGCCATTCTGGGCTTTGCTCTTTCTGAGGCCATGGGTCTGTTCTGTCTGATGGTGGCGTTCTTGATCCTGTTCGCCATGTAAATTCCTGAAGCACAGTTGGACCTGCTGCCCCCCCCCTTCACCTCCACTGCCCCAGTGTCCTTAGTTTCCTTCTGGAGGGAAACTGAACGAGCGTAATGGGCCATTCCAAACAGAAATGCTAAGGAATAATATCTACATCAGAGGATAATAAACTTCTGATTTTACATTTTATGTTCCTACACTTATTTTTGTGTTCTGAAGTTTATGTAAGACCTCAGTTCGGTTGAAATCTGTCCAAAATAAAAGGTTGGGATAACTAAAAGTCTCGGTGTTAATTTCATGAGTAGTTAAAGTAAGTCAGATGAATAAATGTAAAGTTTTTAACTGACCTGAAGAGGAAAACCTGATACCATGTATCTGGAATGATACTTTGGTTTAAAAACTAAATGAGAGCCCTCAAGGAGAAACAGGCTAGCGTGGTGAGGAAATGCTGCCACTATTAATAAGACCTTGTCCATAAACTTAAACACTCAAATTGAATTCATTCAACTCACTAATTCCATCAAAGTGAACCTTGTATATTCATTACACACTGACTGATTCTTTTAATTTTGATAACTAAGGAAAATCTACTTAATAGTGTGAAGTTTCAATATTGAAGACCCCTGGTGCCACACTCTAATCAGCTAATGAACTCAAACACCTGGAAAGGCCTTTTTAAATGGTTTATTTCTGTAGCCTAAACAATCATGGGGAAGACTGCTGACTTGACATTAATAGAGAGGTGAAGGGAAAGATGTGGTAGAAAAGTGTACCAGCAATAGAGATAACTGCACCCTGGAGAGAATTGTGTAAAATGTGGGAGAGATTCAAAAAGAGTGGACTGCAGCTGGAGTTAGTGCTTCAAGAGCCACTATATGCAAGACATAGGTTTCAGCTGTCCCATTTCCCATTTCCTTTGGAAATCAGGGTCCCAGAGTCTGGAGGAAGAGACACACAATCCATGTTGCTTGAGGTCCAGTGTAAAGTTTCCACAGTCTGTGATGATTTTTGGGGGGGCATGTCATCTGCTGGTTTAGTCCACTGTGTTTTCTGAGGCCCAAGGTCAACACATTCATATAACAGGAAGTTTTAGAGCACTTCATGCTTCCTGCTGCTGACCAACTTTATAGAGATGCAGATTTAATTTTCCAACAGGACTTGGCCCCTGCACACAGTGCCAAAGCAACCAGTACCTGGTTTAAGGACCATGGTATCCCTGTTCTTAATTGGCCATCAAACTCACCTGACTTTAACCCCATAGAAAATCTATAGGATATTGTGAAGAGATATGCCAGACCCAACAATGCAGAAGAACGGAAGGCCACGATCAGAGCAACCTGGGCTCTCATAACACCTGAGCAGTGCCACAGACCGATCGACTCCATGCCACGCTGCATTGCTGCAGTAATTCAGGCAAAAGGAGCCCCAACTAAGTATTGAGTGCAGCACATGCTCATACTTTTCATGTTCATATTTTTCAGTTGGCTAAGATTGCTAAAAATCCTTTCTTTGTATTGGTCTTAAGTAACATTCTAATTTTCTGAGATACTGAATTTGGGATTTTCCTTAGTTGTCAGTTATAATCATCAAAATTAAAAGAAATAAACCTTTGAAATATATTAGTATGAGGGTGATGAATGAATATAATATACACGTTTCACTTTTTGAATGGAATTAGGGAAATAAATCAACTTTTTGATTATATTCTAATTATATGACAACACCTTAAGAATATACAGAAAGCTCACGTCAGTCAACTTTTCTAGAAAACTACTCCTGGTGTTTTTGTTAAAATAATTGGAAAATAGACCGTAGATTAACTTTCTATGAGCTATCTCCAGTATCAGTTTTATTTTGTAATAAAACCTTTCGTCTGGCTTGAGTTTTACTTTGAAGGGTTGGACCGGATGTTCCGTGTTCCCATATCTCAATGGATGAAATTTGAGAAATCAGAACAGAAGTTACGTCCTGTTGACGTAGTTGTATTTAATGTGGCAGTAAATAGAGACTGCTTTTAAACCGACAGTGGCCGTTTCGAGCGTTTGGTCAGTCGTAGTGAAGTGGACTCGGTCCTTTTACTGACGACTTGGTACTTTTCAGAGGCCTGGGGAAAACAGTTGAGCTAACGATAAACAGCTACTATGTTGTGGGAGGAAATTCCTTGTTTCTTGGCCTCGCCTCTCCGCTCGTCTCTGCCTGTGTCGACTTCACAGTGATTCCACCGGACAAGGCAAGTTCAGGTACCTCCGCACTCTAGTTGTCAATGCAGCTAAGCGCTAGCAGCTCCCAGTGAACCGCAGCGTATCAACAGAACTCAGCCTGTTAGCCACCGAGTTATGGCGGACAGCTTCGGCGAGCAGTCCAGTGGTGGTGCTTTTGGTTTAGGCGTTACCGGACAGAGCCCCGGGGGGCCGCTGCTCCCTACTTTGGCTAACTCTTTACCAAGTGGACATTTGACATCCAGCGGCGCTCCCTCCAGCTCTAATGCCATGTCCCCAGCTTTGGCCGCGGCCGCGCACAGTGGCCTCACCGCTGTAGTGGCCCCTCTGTCGGCTGTCACCGCCACCGCAGCCAGCTTCGGAAACACACTGAGCCCCGGCTTCTCTCCCCCCGTGGTGGCCGTGTCTCCCACGGTTCACGCCTCATCCCCTCTGTCGGGGGTCGGGCTGGGGGTCGCCGGGGTGGCAGGAGCGGGCCTCCTGTCACAGATACACGCCACCTCATGGGACCCGACCCTCAGCACCGACTGGGACAACGAAAAGGCTTCCCAGCAGTGCATCCTGAGGATAAAGAGGTGAGTGAACGGTACACTTCTAATCTGAGGCCTGCATGATTAGCTAAGTGAAAGTGTCAAAGTGAAACTGTGAATAGGGCTTCTGTTCTTCAATCCCAGTAATAAACTTTTAGAACACATACCCCATGTATGAGCTGTATGAAAAATATTGCTCTTGGAAACACTTAAATGCAGTTATTTGGTTGTAAACAGGGCTTAATTGTGGGTGAACAGGGGGAATATATTCCCCAACCTCCTAAATCAGGACCTATTTGACTGGATCCGGTGTTATGCCGAGAACTGCGTGCCTGCCGAGAATTATATCCTCGTCAAAAGTGAGTGACACTATATCCCCCCATTTAAAGTAAAAGGACTCGTATAAATGGGTTAGACAATTGAGACAAGCCATAGCCTGAAACTGTGTTGCTTAATATTACAAAATATAATAAGAAATTAATTATAGGTAAGTCTATGGTAAAGGCTACGCTAGGCTACGACCCTTTGATCGTTTACCAGTGTGTGCTCTAGTGTGTTAAATTAAGTATTTTTCCCCTGCTTTCCCTAAAACGTGTAAAACATTTGTACGAGGACAAGACACACTCAAATGGTGCTAACTTCTTTATATTTCTAATAGCCTTTTGCATAGTTTTACAGCTATATTCTGGCAAAATAGTCTGATTAGTTTGTATCTGGTCGCTTCTAGTAACTCTTCAGAGAAGGGAGTGCGGTTTTCACTCATTTCAGCGAGGACATGCAATTCTCGGTAGGCACGCAGTTCTCAACATAACATCGGCGACTCTTTTAGAAGTTTCTACGGCCATTTTATACTCTGTCTTATATCTCAAGCTGTAGAAATTGTCCATAAGTTTGTTCAAATTGCATCAGTTAGAAACCAAAAGCTATTATGCAGTCTTAAAAACACATGTTAATCTACCTTTAATTTTTTGTCGATGCTGGGGAATACCTCTTCTAAGTATTCTCTTCCTCTTCTCACACCTCCAGCATTACAAACTAAGCACTGGAAATAGCTACTACCAGTCAGTCTTTAAAATATTTGTGTCTGTGTTTTTCTCATTTAAATCTTTATTGGGAACAGTTTCCATACTGGGTGTACATTTATACTACATTGGTGTAAAATGTTCCACATTATTTGTACAAAAAAAAAAAACATTTCAAAACAAGAACATTTTTAATACCAAAATAATATGCAATAGAGTTGCAGTTGGCCACATTTATTAAATATAAAAAAGATTTTAAAGTCGGACTGAAATAGTGCTACACATGATCACCATAATTCCAAGCACTTGTCAAACTTGTCTAGCTCAAGTCTCATAGCATATGTCAAATTATATACTGTGGACAACGCCAATCCATCTTCAATGGTAAGAACATTATTAGTAAGCCATTTTCTTGTTTTACTTTTCCTACAGCTAATAATATAATATACATATATTTTCTCTCGAATTTCTCCAGTTGGATTGTACTCTTTCCAACCTAAAATGTCTCAAAATTGTACAATAAGGTGGAAACTTCAACTTTTTTTTTACCTTTCTTGAGTTGGAGCCAGAACAAGGAGAGAATTAAACACCCCCGAACAATATAATAATTACTAGCGTGTTTTGGTTTTTTCCCACACCTTCTTTAACGAGCGGTGTCCCTCCCAGTTGAGGCCCCCTGTGCTGGCACCCTAAAGAAGCGTACTGTGTTATTTCAAAAAAAATCCCTCCATGAAAGAGATGCAGTGCATTTAAAATAATTTTTTTAAATTTCCTCCCATTTTACCATTTGTAATATGAACACCCCATCCATTTCCCATTTTCTTTTATATAAACTCTGTTACTTCCATACTCTGGATTTCTTTGTAAAATTTTGAGATTTCCTTTGATCTTTGTTTATTTCTTTATGCTTTTAAGAAAGATCTATATTATTCCTGAGAGGAATCAATGTGTCTGACTCACAGGAACACACAAAAATCTTTTTTGTCAAGATGACAATCGTTTTTTAAGGTCTTGGATGTTTTTTAGTCTTTATCAAATAAATTATCATACTGTAAATACAGTCCCCTACTTGCCCACTGCTTAAACTTGCCATCTATAACACATCCAGGTAATTGGTAGGTTCCTTGCACCTCTTAAATGTTTTAGGCCATGTACTAATTGTTTAACAAAGGGTTTACAGATAACATTACCAGTCGGTGCTTGTATAGAATTGACATTGGCTACTGTACCATCATACACCGCTACTCGCCCTGTATGATGGGTCACATATGTCAATCATGGGGCTTATTTGGGCTATATTTGAGTCTTTTATCAAATAGTTTTTTACACTTACACACGTTATGTGTTTACATCACTCTGTTTGTTTTCAGGGATATCATGTCCATCTACAAGGAGCCTCCCCCAGGGATGTTTGTTGTCCCTGATCCTCAAGATATGACCAAGGTAAAGGTGGCTCAACTCACACAAAAGCCAGGGTTACACCTTCATCTTGCTTGTTTATGGTTGAGTAAAAAGCTCTTTACAAATGAGGTCTTTTCACCAGTAATGTTGTTGACTATTTAAACAAATAGTTTTTCCTCACCCTGATGGAGGGTCTAAGGACAGGGGATGTTGTCTAGTGCAGTCTGTTAAGCCCTTTGAGGCGGCTGTTATATATGATATTGGGCTATACAAAAATAAATGTCTTGTCTTGTCTAATTGTCAATCTAATATAATGCTGAAGTATAGAAGACGGTCATTTTAAGGACATAGTATAGACATAGTAGAATATGTGACACAGCATAAAAACGGTTGCTTTTTAATAAACTATTTCTGCCTATGCAAACAAGCTCCTGAAAATGATGCGTGTCGTGTGCATTTCCGAGACCTAAGAACACTCTGTGCTACAGCAACAGACATTTTTACTCAGCCCCAGCAGCAGAAAGTACCTTGTGTGTCTACAGGTGCAGCCAGAGATATTAACCAAGAGCTATTTCACAAAAACTCTGGAACTTTACAGTCACCTTCATGTGTCACCTAGCTGATTATTGTGTCGGGTTTTTTTCTTTTTTTCCTTCTGCTGGTCTTATTGACTTGACTACAACTCCAATACAGCCACTGATGGACAGTGTATTCACATCTTTGTCTGGCTATTTTTTTTTTTTCTTTTGTTGTTGGAAATGTGGTAAATAAGCCAAATCTGTGTTACTGTGCCATTTAACAACATTAAGTTCAGTGTTTTTGTACAAAGGAATCCTGATGAGCAGTTGTTGGGTGCCTAACTTTTTTTTCCTTATGTCCTGTAGATCCATGCTTTGATCACAGGACCCTTCGACACACCGTACGAAGGCGGCTTCTTCCTCTTCCTGTTCCGCTGCCCACCGGACTACCCCATTCACCCCCCGCGCGTCAAACTCATCACCACGGGACACAACACGGTCCGCTTTAACCCCAACTTTTACCGCAATGGGAAGGTGTGCCTCAGCATTCTGGGGTAAGCTGTTAATTTTATCCCACCTCAGATCAATAACAGTGACTTTTTACTGTTTTAGGTTTTTAGTGTGATACCCTTTTAATAGACACCTCTCCTGTTGGTTGTGTTCAGGACATGGACAGGCCCAGCGTGGAGTCCCGCTCAGAGTATCTCCTCAGTGCTCATCTCTATCCAGTCTCTGATGACGGAAAACCCCTACCACAATGAGCCTGGATTTGAACAGGTATGTTTCCTGCCACAACAGACGGCCCACAGGTTCATTTACTACTAGTCATATAACTAGGATAAGCTTTAAAACTTAAAACTGAGGACTTAATTTTGTTTGTCAGTTTGCTGTCTGCCCCGCACATTTTTCTTTTTCTAAGCCCAAGCAAAGCGATTCCCATCTCCCAAAAATGGCGCTCAGGGGTAATAAAAATACTCTATAATATACTATAATAGCCTAAAGGCCTCTTCACACCGGGACGAATTTTGCCGACGTTATTCGCCGACGTTATTCACCGACGTTTAACGCCTCGCGACTAAACAATGGGCGCCAATGTGAGTGTTCACACCGACGCGAAAAACGCCACGTGTTAAAGCGTCAGTTTTTAAAAAACACCTCGGGTTAGTTTTTTTGGTTTGACGCACCGCGTCAAAAATTATACGACCAATAAGATTGGCGTTTTTGCTCACGTGTCTGGAGCTTGGGGGCGCTCAAACACAAAACGGTCTTGCCGAACACACATACTTAACGGCGAAGAAGATATAGGCCAAGTAGCGTCTACACTGCCGAGAAGAAATAAGACGAAGAAGATGCAAGGCAAGATGAATGTAGAGCTGGTGGTCTCGTAAGTGTCGGAACACAAAGAACTTATGACAAATGCGACATTGATTACAAAACTTACTTGCTCTCTTCTTCTGAGTGAAAAGCGAGTGTCAGAAGCGTAATGTTGCACAGCGCCACCTTGTGGACTGGGGTATTTCTGTTTTACATTAAGCGCCATCTAATGTCAGGAAATGAATTTGCATGTTCACTCGGCTCATCGTCAGCGAAAATCACTTGGGTGTGAACACAAAGAACGCGTTGAAAAACGCTGGCAAATAGCGCGCGCGAATATTCGTCCTGGTGTGTACGGGCCTTAACTCAATGCAATTACTTCCTATTAGAGCAGCAGAACAAGGCACTAATTGAAGCTAACTGAGTAAACTGAAACTGAAATTCTACAGTTGACACATTGTTTATACACTGGGTGGTACACTTGCTGGTACTTGGGCAGACAGTTGTGCTGTGCCTGGGCCTATGTCTTCCAACTGTGCCAAACCATGGAAAGTGTACCATGTCTGAGCAGTGTTAGTGCATTCGTGCACTACATGCAGAGCTAACTAAGAGCTTTGCTCACAATAGGGATTGCTGTACAGTATCTTTCTTTCGTTTGGCTTTTTCCCTCGCATCATTGGCTAGTCTGCATTATTCTCTGATTGAGTGACAGACATAATTAATCAATTACAGTCAAGGGTTCGAGGGGCTTTGCGCCACAGAGGAGCTGACAGTGACAATATCGCCTTTTGTTTTCGATTTCTGCTCTTGCTGCCTTCATATTAGGTTCATATTGAGTTGAAATAAAGGCATCGCGCTTCAGGGAGCACCACAGAATAAAGTTTACTCACTCGTTAATGACAACGTTGTTAAGGATGTTTTTTTCTGAGTTCCGCTCCTGAAACAATTAGATTAGATTCAAAGTCACATGCAGGAGGGTAATATTATTAATATGCCTTTATATAATTATTAGAGGTTGACCAACAGTTAATTTTATCGATAACTAGGTTGGACTACACTTACAGTAAAGCTGTGTTGACTTTTACTACAAAATAACAAACCAAAAACAAAAAGAACCAGTTCTGAACCATGGGCTAAATTAAATAAATATTCTTAATATATATAAAAAAATAATTAAACACTCTTAACACTTCTCTCAACTATAATGGTAAACATACTGCATTGTTTCCTCTGGGCAAAGTGTAGTGGTCAAAGGTCACATGACCTGTTAAAGGGGGTTGGGATCAGGAAGAGGTAAAAGTAATGATTCATCTAACGCATAGTCTACGATATCTTACTAAATGCATAAAAAATATTTTAAACTTTTATTTTCACTGCTTATTTAGCTGAACTGTGGACCTACAATATCAACAAAAGGATGAGAGAGAATTTATTATTTTATATTTATATCCTGTTTTGTTTGTGATAATATCGTCACAGCTCTACGTTCATTTAACAAACCAATGTTTGTGTGTTGAGTGTGTGTTTAATTTGAATTAATACAACTACAGTAGTGATACAACAACAGCTCTTTATCAAAGCTCACCTAAAAGGCTAGAGTTCCTAGGCTTAGAGGGAGGAGTTTGTAAAAATCCTATAAACTGTTTCTACATGAAGTTTAGCTTTTCTTTAGCTCGCTGCTACAACTTTAAAATAGACCAAACAGCTGCAGAAGGGATCATTAAATCTGATTTATGTGTTCAAGAAGAAAGGTGTGTTTTAAAGTTATGAGTGGTAGTCTATTTACTCATTTTAAGCAGTAGTGGCTCTCTTTTCCCACCAACTACACGCACACCAGAGCAACTCCAAGGAGCTGCTGTGAGGCTTGCTGTTGGCTCTGGGTTTTTCCAAGGTAGTAAATAAATGCTTTGAAAAAAAAAAGGAACGGACCAAGAATTCTATATAAATCAGTGAGGGGCACACAAAAGGACAAATGGGAAAGTATTAAAGCCAAGGATTTGGTCAGTCGCCTTCACAAGGTTGTGGGGTTCTTCATACAATAACAATACAACAATACAACCTTTTTTTTATTAAAGGTGGAATATGATTTTAAGGGATAAACCTAATTATGTTGTTTATACATTTTTTCCATGCCAACTCTGTGAAACTGTGCGGATCTTACTTTAGAATCGGGCTACGCGTTAGAGGGTGTGGGTCAAAGGTTGCCAGAAGCTGAGGGCCAACAGGACGTGGTGGTACAAACTGGTCTGCGCTCCTTTGGTAACGGCCTCAGACAGCTGTCTGTGCAGGCTGGTGGTTCTATTTCTCGGGTCAGAGGTCGGGAAACTACTCTGCCTGTGAAAAGGTGCTGGTGGTCAGTTTAACCAACGTCAAATCAGAATTTGGCATATGGAGAGTTACCGGAGTAAAAATGCCAATGGGAAAGTGTTCCTTATAGGCCTTTGAAGAAAACAGCCTAATTATAGCTGATTAATAATAGCAGCAAATAAGCCAAAGATTTATTAAAACGTGTCTATTGACAGGCTAGGCTCAGTCCTGAACTGAAGAAAAATAATACTCAAGGAAATGATTAAAAACAAGGCAGTGCCCTGGAAAAAATCAAGAGACAAAACTAAGAATCGATGTCACTGAGAGAAAATTAAAACTGAGCAACTGAACTTATTGGCTCTGCAAGTGTGCATGCCTAAAGTAGAGCGCTGCTGCTTTCAGGTGAACTATGGTGTCGCAGGCACAAACAAATAAGTCAACAAAATATAATATTGGCTCTACATATGAACCAAATTTTTCTCATTGTGCCGATTTTTAAACACAAAAAAAAACTGAAGGTTTTATGTAACTAGTCACAGAGGCATGAAAAGTCTTTGTCTCACTAGGATAGGAAGGGAGAGATACCATGTTCCAACTTCAACACACAAGAAAAAGACATTAAACATTTACTTGTATAACATTTATCAAAATATGTACTCATAAACATAAAAGAAACCAATCTTTCCAAAGTCAAAACTTTTTCAGAATATACAAATTATCAACATTTTCTTTGAATTTCTTTACACAGTTGGTGATTTAAATTTATTACAATTTGTCTCGTCTATAAGAGTCCTTAAGACTTTATTAATGGCTCTTCACAATGTTCAAAATTAAGATTTGTTAAAGTTTTTTATTTTTGCTTTTTCTTCATCTGAAATAATGCCAGGACTAAATTAGGTGTAATGTATGACCCTTGACCTATGCCCTTGACCTATGACCCATGGTGCTTGGTGCTGGTTTCTTATCGGCCAGAGAAGGGTTACTCTATAAATCCATCTGGATAAGTGTTTACACACAAATAAATTATTATAACAAATTCATTCCTTATGTCCCTAAGGTCAAAGGGTATAAACTACAAGGGTACTCTAAAATAAGATTTGCTAATTTATCAATAATTCAATAATTTATCAATGGCAACACTTTTACGTAGGAATTAAAAACTATTTGAATATACAAAAAACTTTTTTGAATATAGAGATAACAATATGATCTGGGGTATTTGAATGCTCTTTGACAGAGGAAAAATTAATTAATTAGAAATATTTGAGAATATTATTCATTAAGAAGAAGACAACCCTTTACTAATGTGACTTAAAAAACCAAGCAGTTCCTGTTCAAGCACAATTAGGCACACTCAGAGTTGTCAGACATGCTGTCCATTAGGTGCCAGTCAGACTTGGACATGGCACGGTGTGCAGCTCCTGGTGCTGTAGCTCTAGGAATCTATGGGTCTTAAACTCTGGCCATCTTCAGACCCTATTACAGATAGTCTACACGATCCATCTGGGCTTCTGGTATTTCTGCGCGTCCTACTACACCTCTGCTCTTTGGACTCGGTCCGGACCAAAGTGAACCAAGGTCTGGTTTGTTTGTGATAGCGTGTTTTCCAGTAGTTCAGACTTGTGGACAAAATGTAGGAAGTCACAGCCAATTAAGCATGTGAGGAAGTAAGATGGATTATCTCGATTTCTAGAGATGGACGCTATAGATAGATATCTTAGATAGATATAACAATTTGTGAGTTCTTAGTCTCGTTTTTTTGTGTGACAGGAGCGGCACCCAGGGGACAGTAAGAACTACAACGAATGTATTCGACATGAGACCATGAGGGTGGCCGTGTGTGACATGCTGGAGGGGAAAGTGCCCTGTCCTGAGGCGCTGTGGTAAGAACTACAGGAACTGTGCGGTTTCTGTCTGTGTGCTGATTGTTTCCATTGACGATTAATCACTGCTGTCCTTTTTTTTTTTTTTTTTTTTTCCAGGAGTGTGATGGAAAAGTCCTTCTTAGAATATTATGATTTCTACGAGGGAGTCTGCAAAGAGAGGCTGCACCTTCAGGGACAAAACATGCAGGTGATGCAATAAAAAAAAATAAAACAAACACATTAGGTGCCAACATGTAGGAAGGATGTCAACCATGTAAATGAATGTTCAAATCTGACCAGCTGCTACATCATAGATGTGCTCATTATAATAAATGCAAGGGTTTAATAAAAGAATATCTTGAGTTGTTCTGAATAATGCAGAGTAGTTCTTTAAATGAAACGTAATATATTTACAGTATATCATGTTTATACTACTGTAGGACTGTAAGCTGACATGACTAAAGTCTTTAAGAGGCAAAAAGTAAGATCAATGCAATTGGCTAATTTGCATAAAGAGTCCTTTGTGCATCACACTTGACAATTTTAGCAAATGTACCAACCCTTTGTGAAACCAAACTATCACATGGCAACATGACTCCAAAAAGCAGAAGCAGAAGCAAAAGCAGCTTCACCACAGCTTTCCATTGTGAAAAATGTATCATAAATCTCCATCTTTTAAATGGCCTGACTATGGGTCCATTTAAAATGCCAGGTCTGAACAGAGCCTCAGAACGTCCTGCTTTGATATACAGTAATACTGTGACTTCAAATCCAAACCAGGAAACTTTGGGTTAATTTGTTTCTAAATGCTGGTTATCAACATTCTCTTCCAACCTTTTAGAACTAATTAAGGCATACTTGCACTAACATTATGAACTGACAACCACATCCTGTCTGTTTTTTGTCCCAGGACCCTTTTGGTGAGAAGCGCGGCCGCTTTGATTACCAGGGCCTGCTGGCTCGCCTCAGTGCCACCCACAGACGAATACGAGAAAAAACTCTTGCCGACGACGAGCACAACGACGATGACTCGGACTCAGACAGCAGCTCAACTGGGACAGACCCTGACAGCCAGGGAAGCACCCAGCCCTGACATCACGGACATTCCGGCCGGAGGAGACTTGATTGCAGTGGACGAACACAATCGGGACGCAAATTCAACGCCTGCTTTCAAGGCTTCATTAGAAAAGTACAATTAGATACAGGCTCTGAGAGGATCTTGTAGGGAGAGTCTGATGGGGTGGTGTCCACTTTAAAACATGAAAACCATCCGGTAGTTGAATGTTGCCGGTTTGGGCCTGTACTTGTGTATTTGTGCTACATTTGTAGCAAACCAGCTTATCCTTCGATGTTCCGTCACATCCAAGACCTCAGTACAGATTACCAGGCATTTGTGCTCGTTGGTATGAAAGGTCCTTGGACTGCAAGAGTAGACAACTGATCCTTTAGCTTAAACACAAATCTCACTTTTGCAGGTTTTCTATTATTTTTGGTGATTGTCTGGTTATGAGAAACACAGAGCTAGGCCGATGAAGCGCTGTCGTCATGTGAACAAGTGGCTGTCATTATTTGTAGCCTTGAGACATGTGTGAGGGGGGGAGGAAGGTTTTTGAAGTGGCACCTTCTTTTTGTTTGACATCTTCATATCTAAACATCAGCAGAATTCATTCCAATCTTTTTGTAAATGACATTTTTCACTGTGCTGAACTTTCAGTTTTGGATAGTGATGTCTCTTCTGTTTACCATATTAACTTTCTTTTTACTTTGTTTTCATATTGTGATGGATACTTTGCTACTTTGAGTTGATTGGTTGTGGGCATGAATCAAAGAGAAACCATCGGCTTGGATGTGCAACAACATAAAGGGGGTTATTACAATGGTCGAGCAAGTGCTAACTCTGATTAAAAAAAATCCAAACCCATTCGTTATTCTAGAATATTCAAATATATGTGGAACTGGTTAGGTTTGTTTGTCACAGATAACAAATCTCGTCCTGATCATTGTTAAACAAAAAAACAAAATGGGTGTCTGTGAGATCAAGACAGTTACCAGCACGCACACAAAACATAATGCTTAGACACAATTTGCAAAAGTTTTTCCCCAAATTTGCTGGATCCAAGCAAATGGTTTCCAAAAAATACGTTATGTCAATATAAGATGGTGCCTGGATCTTGTTCCGGCTCAGATTAAGCATTGCATTAAGAGAATACTTGTGGAGTCCTTTAATTTTGGATGAAATCTCATTTGAACTGAACCCTGCAAAAGTCTTTCATCAGTAGTATAATTAAAAATGTCCGTTATTGGACCACGTAAAGATTAAAACTCAATCTTATTGATTGTCGCAGCATGTTTGTTTTGTGTATGTACAGTATACAGCGCTTTTTCATCCAGAAAAGGGCCCTGAGCAGAATAAACGAACGTTAGTCACTTATGCTTGCTTCCCGGCCTCGCTGTTTTACAGACTTTTCTCAGAGTAATAATAAATAAAAGTTGTTCTTTATTTTTTTTTCTGGAGCCTCGATTAGGTTTGGAGATCCACTCACAATTGGATCAAATATAGGGCATTCCTTTTCATTTTATTTTTGTATAATCTAGATTGGTTAAAAGAAGCAGATTATATATGATTGCCAAAACATTCGGGAGGAGTTGGGAGAGATCATATCCCTGTTTTGTGTCGTGTGTCGTGTTTAAAAGCAGGGTTCTTCTGTGGTTCTTCTCTTAAAAACCTGGAATAGTGGCAGATGACAAGTGGTTCTTTTCAGGTGTTAAACAAATGTTGGTACTGTACAGGAATTCTACAAAAGACCGAATAAAATATTGTTCAGTCCTAATGTGTGTCAAGTTTTTGAAATCCCTTAAATGGATGAAGAGTTGATGGAGCAGACTAAGAACTCATTTATAAAATCTCCCATCTCCAGAATAAGCACTTTAAGCTGAAACATTTCTCTTGAGAAGTTTTAAATCAAATCAAATCAAATGCTACACCAAATCTGGTAATCAATCCAATTAAATACAAATGCATCTAAAAGAACCATAATTATACATTTCTTGACTATCCTATTATCCTTCTATACTGCATAGTGTTGCTCTCAAGCAACAAAGCAGTTTTCTGGCATAGACACGGACCCTTTTTACTTTATTTTATTTTTTATTAAAAGATACATTAATTCAATTCAAATCACTTTATTAGGCTCCAAAAGGGGCACAAAGGGCAGCACACATTCACAAAAACACATTCATGGAAAATTATCAGACTAAGGGCAGTCAAATAACTAAATAGAAAAAAATGAATTGCATTTGTATAATAGTTACTACAGTTTTTGACAGTGATTTGAGTTGTGTGTTAAGGATGGACAGCCCTCGGGACAAAGGTTGCCTTTCTCCATCCAGGACTGTCCTGGATGTAGGCCAGGAGGGAAGCCATTCAAAGTTAGAAGTGAGAAGTAATCTGACCAATAAAAACAGTGACTGACCTGTTTATGACCTTTGGCCCGGGCAAAGGGCAGTCTTTTCTCACATCATCGCTACAAGGAGCAGAGTACCACCGAAAGGCAAGTTTAGGATTTTTAACAATCAAATGAAAGAAGCTCATTGGAAGAAAAAATGTAATAAAGCTTAATCAATGGTTTTAAGCCATTTTAAAAAAAATTTCTTACATGCATGAGCCTTTCCTTTGGCTTGCACCTTGCCCCTCACAGAATATAATTTGAGATGCAAGGAGACTTATAAGCATCAGTGAATGCATTATTTAAATTTTTTTAAACAAATACCCACAGGAAATGGACGCAGGGTCGGAAAAAGCATAATAGAGCTGTTAGACGTATTTGTCTGATAGTGAGGACACAGCCCACTGGATGGTGATGGCTGGGGTATGGGGCAAGGTTTTCAACTAAATAACAGTGCCTCAAATAAACCTCATAGGCTACGATACTGCCACTGCACAAACAAATTAATTTAGCTTTTTATGTAATACAATTTTAATGACATTGTAGGCCAATCTTATTGTGTTTTGTCTGCAACATCTTGAGAAGTACCCCATCTCCATCTGGTTGCCCTGCCCTTGAGGCAACAAACCTAAATCAGGCAAGATTGGGATCAATATTTTGATTTTTGGGGTAATCAGTAGCCCCTAAGCTGCCTGAAAGTTGATACAAATATTTTTTCACTCAAAAAAAATATATTATATATATTATTATATTATATGCAGTGCAACATCAACCTGCAATTCTGCAATAGACACTATAGAAATGAAACTGTCGAGCCATTATCCTTAACTTTGCCCCTATTGAAAATAAATCTACAAGACATTTTCATATATACACAGATTGCAGACTGAGTATTCTGTAAACTTTCTCTCACATCCAAAGTTTTCTCCCCATAAACCTACAATAGTCTGTATCTTTCCATAAGGTAAAGACATTATTCTCTGATCTGGACCTGTAAGGTTGATCCCAGCCTAGCATATTTATCAAATTAAACTAGTATTATGTAATATAGCAAACACTTTACCTTTATATTCTATGTTTATAGTTCTGAGTGTTCTGGATGTTTGTGTGGACGGGCCGACTCACAAGACAAGCTAAAGTTTATCTATTAATCCACTAGAGAGAGCTGTTTTGCAAGTCTCATGTGCAGACTCTCAGCTGTTGGCTTTTACTGTGGGAAATTTTGTTTTTAGCTGTTGAAAGGTGCAAACAAAAAATCCCAAAATACGACCTATGGGTAGTCATCAGTACTCTAGTTGGCTTTGCAGGACGGCTGTTGGTCTATCACACCCATGAATGGTTCATATAACAAAGAAAACAATTTTAGGATCATATGAAGAATGTTGCTAACCACTGGGTGTTTCTATGTAGGCTATAAACAAATATGCTATTTCTAAGTGAATCGAACAAGAATAACAGGCTAAGCTTTTTTTTTTTCAAAAGAGAGTTACTAGAGTTCCTTTTGATGCATTTACACAAATAAATACAATAACAGTATACGTTAATAATATGTAGCTTTCAGCACTCTGGTCTATATTGAAAATGTGGTACACAGGAGTATAGTAAGTAGCTAATAACCACTATAGAACAGAAAATTACAAAAGGTTTTTCTTTTTCATCCAGAGCTGTCCTATAATTATAGACTTGTCTACTCTTTAAACTCTTCAAACGATGAGGGACAAGAATGAAAGGCAAGTATTCAATGAGGAAAATGTTGAAAGCTCAGTGGGTAGAGCGGCCGTCCTTCGACTGGCGGGTGGGCGGATCGATCCCCGCTCGAAACATCCCAAAACATCATAACATCAAGCTCTCCCCTGCATACTGTTGTTGTGTCCTTGGGCAAGACACTTAACCTACATTGCCTCCAGTGAAGTTCTGTAACACTGGTAATAGTTTAATGTATGTAAAGCGCTTTGAGTGCCTACTACAGTAGGTGGAAAAGTGCTATATGTCTAATTATTTCTATATACATAATGTCTGTTACTGCTATATGTCTAAATGTGTTTATTCTTAATTTATTCTTAATTTAAATATATATATATATATATATATATATATATATATATATATATATATATATATATATAATCTTAATTTATAGGTGAGTTTAAATTAATAAATTTTCCTTTTTAACAGACTGGTTATGTTATGCTAAGAGACGTGCATTTTTCCCTCTGTCTTAAAATGCACAAAGCTATTCAAGAAGAATGGCCTATGTTCTGGTCATGAAGGCTTCAGTCCCCATGACAAGCTCTCTCCTGACACCCTCATTTGTACTTCTCACACGTAAAGGATCTTTTTACATTACATTTTTGAAGCTGTTTGATGAAGTTAAACAAAAATGGCTGTTGTGACGATGACGCGTGTTCCCATGGTGCACCTGTCCTCGGAGAGGAGCAGCACGCGCTCGGAGACGGCAGGGATCTGAGCTCACACAGCCGCAGGTGGCCTCGCTGGGAACAGTATCTGCTGAAAGGTAAAGGTTATTTAGCTTCTGAAAACACGGTTTACAACTCACAGTTTTAGTCTACTTACAAAAAATATATAAAAAAGGAATGAAATAGCGTTAAATCACCAGCAGACTTTCTAAATTCATGCTCGAGGCATCATTTATATTTTTTTAATTGGCTGTCTAACTGCTCATGTTTCTGAAAACTGGTAACAAGAACATGGACAGCATAAATGTGGCGCTTAATATTAAATGTAGGTAAAAGTTAGCCGGCTCTTCGGTTTGAGTGTGGGAAGTTTATCTTTTTAGGTTTATTAAACATTTTTATGTAGGCTTCCGCCAAATGCGCTCACCTGTAAATTCTTACTACTAACTTGTCATAGCCTACCTTTCATTGTAGCCTACAGTTCTGGCAGGTTTTCTTTTGGAGTTTTAATCGAGGAGGCATTATTCTTTTGTCTGTGGCCTACAGTGGAGCAGTAGGCTATGCCAGCACCTCAGAGTTGAGTACAAATAAACTCTACTCTCTTTTGAATAAAATTATTGGTCAATTTTTATTGGTCTTTTTTGTGTAGCCAAATATTCCTCAAGGTAGAAACACTTCTCGTCATATATGCGTTGTTCCCGTTCATCTCTTTGTGGTTCGTGCTACGTGCCTGAACTCACAGCAGGTATGCAGACAGCTGATGGCTTACTCGGTTGTTTTTGACATTTCCCGCATGTTTTGCATGCCTATGTAACGCTCACGGCGTATGTCTAAATAAATAAATAACTTTTAAATTCAAAATATATATTTTGTCTTGCTAGTTATGTCATTTTTTGCCTATTTCCTTAGTTTAAAATGTATTTGCATAATTAATGCTCCATTGTAAAAACACAAGTTAAATTATATTTTTTAAGACATTTTTGCTACAGACATCTGCAATCCAGGAACATTAACCATATTTCACTCTGTTTTAGCTAGATTTTTAGCATAGGCCTGCTCTCGATGTGTAATAATAAATCATGTGATGAGGTCAGGATACAGCATTAAGAGACATACCCAAATATCTGTTTTTTTGTTAATTGTTTTCTGTAGTGGGGTTTGTCTTCTGAACTAGTTTGGTAAAATTAACTTGCTAAAATAGTAATTCCTGTAAGCTGCAAAAGTCAATGATCACTTGGGACGATCCTTATTGGGCCATTAATAAAACCTGTACATGTCACATGGCTCACATCGGTCAACTGACCGCTGTGACCAGCAGAGGACAATAATTTGTAGATAAAAGTTACCAGAGAAGCTATATTAGCATCGAGGCTGTTGACTTCTGAGCAGCACTGTCTAAAAAATGCTGTTTCTGATTTGGCTCCTTTTAATGTAGAACTGAATAAAGGAGCTTAGGGGCCCATGAGCTATTCCCATATTTGGGATCCCACCAACAACAATGTATGAATATGAATACAAAATATAGAGCAGATTTTTTGGGCAAAACATTATTAGCTTTGTCTAGGCTTATTAAGGTGAGTCACTAATAGATTCTAGATCCTTTTTGTTTTCTATTTTCATTTGTGTTGAGTAACAAAATACTTGAACACATTGTACGTGAGCTGTAGCTGTTTTAAATTGAATAACGCATGCACTTTTCATCTTAGTGGAGTGATTCAAATAAGTGTGTGTGTGTGTGTGTGTGTGTGTGTGTGTGTGTGTGTGTCTGTGTGTGTGTGTGTCTGTGTGTGTGTCTGTGTCTGTGTCAATATTTTGGACTTACAAGAAGCAGAAGCTCAATATTAAAGACTGAACCAGGAATAGACAGGTCTAAGCTAGGACTAACTGTAGGAATGAACCAGGTCTAAACCGGGAATTTTAGACGCACCGCAGTTGGATTTGATGCTCTGTTTGAACAATGATTTTTGAGGCAAGAAGTAAATAATCACAATACTACTAATACTAATCGATATTGCAATATATTGTGCAGCACTGCTAATAATCACCAGAGAAAGGACTTGTATTTACTGTACCTCTGAAACGCTTTGGTTTAGCAAAGTGGCAGGTTGTTCTGTGCCCAAACCTCTAGCTGCTAACTTGTTATGCTGGACCAGCGCCAACCATTTGCTAAAGCTGTGGTGAAAATGTCTGAAGCTGTGACTACATGTGTGTTCATATTTTTGAGGCAAGGTCATTTTATTTAAATGGCACAATTCCTACAAGGGTAATATAAAGTGCTCTGACAGTAATTTTCATTGTTCAGCTTGTGTCCCTGCTCTCACTGGTCCGACCACATATTTTTACTGAACATCTCCCTCTATCGCAGCATGACTCAACAATAAATCTCATACCAAACCTCTGACACATGACTAGAAGTATGATGAAGGCATGCAAGTGTCTGAGTTTTTGGATGTTCGATAATCTGACAAAATGGCTTTGACTTGAACTGGAAAGAGGATTGTGGTAAATATTGTATAAAAATAAACTTGTTTTTTGTGTGTGTGTGTGTATGTGGAAGTGCTTCAATTTGTTTTTTCTCTGAGACTACATTACCTAAATCGAGTTTTAGGTGATGTATACTTTATAAGTTTAGTAGTACTATAGATAATTGGTAAAGAGGGTTCAGTGTGTAAGACTGCAGCACACTGAAAGGCTGCAGCAGGCATTTGTCACCCAGTAGGATAGAACAGAAGTGACTTTTTGTTTGTATACATCTACTTGATAATACATAGGTTGACATAAAAGATCAAGTCATGATTTTTAAACTTGAGATAAATTGTCACTGTATATACTGGAAATAAACCACCACGGAGGTAATGCCTTTTCAGTCATTATGGCTGCTCTTGGCAGCATTAGCTTTCACACAGAAGTGAAGGATGAAACTTTTAGTAATTTTGACATTTAAAAAGTGAAAGAAATCAAGCCCTACGACTAACTGGCCACTGTCCAGGGTGAACACCACCTCAGGCCTAAAGCTGCTGGGATAGGCTCCTGTCACCTGCAACCCCTAACAAGACTAAGCGGTAGAAAATTAATGAATGAATAAAAATCTAATTACTTTCTAAATTAAATCCGCTCACACACACCAACTATGATTATTATTGATCGTTTAAGAACGACTGCAGTAAAACTTAAACTAAAGCCATTTCATACGATTGCTAAAATTACATACTTGGATCCGGAAGGAAAAAATGAAAAGCAAATGTTTCCAAGCATTACCCAACTGCATTAATGTAATGACAGAAGTTCTTCCAGTATCTTACTGTTACCAAACGTGAAAAACGGCTGGTTCTGGGCCTGTTCTGTGATTTCAAATGTTAATTGGGCTAGTCCCTCCTAGTGTGTGCTGGCCTAGATAAAACTGGGTGTCATCTCCACCATGTAACCGAGCGAGTGTACTGTTCTGTGAGTGACGTCTTAGATGTGTGGAATGTTCTGGTCGTGAGTATGACTTTGGCTGCTTTATTAGAACGTTGTCAGTAACAGCCATCATTTGTTTAAAAACACTCACTGGCTCTAAAAGTCAGTCAAATCATAGGGCCACAATCAGAAGGGACAGAAAAGTCTTGACGTGAAATAAACCAAGAGAGAATTGAACGGTTTTGTGCTCTGTGTCTTGCAGACTTTTCCAGTCTGAATGTGACTTTCATTGTTTAAAAAAACATAAGTAGATTCCATTTTTTTTTTTTTGCTACTTTTTGAAGGAATTAAAATGCATCTATCAAAGTGTTATGGGATGAGTCTCAAAAGGTTTTGGTTTGCTGAAAGTAGTCAAAGCAGTATTTTGACCTTAGATCAATACAAATCAACACTGCTTTTTACCATAGATTTTAAAGTTAAGCACACTGTGCAAAATATTAACTACCAAAGTGAAGGCAGTAGAAAGAAAAAGGGACCAGATTTGGATGCACTAAACTGAAACCAGAGGGTATGTTGACCAGACCAAATCCAGTGAATTATACCCATAAGAGAACCACAAACAAAGAGGACAAACTCTGTAGTTTGTAAAATGTACAGTGAGTTGTCGGTGCAGAATCCCAAACATGCAGAGCTTGAGGTTTGCCTTGAGCTGAGTGAAGTCTGTAGGAGCCGGAGCCTGTCGGTCCAGGTTGAGACTGGGGCTGCTCAGAGCTCCACCCCGATACCTGCCACTCCTTATTATGCTCCAGACAAGAACAGAATCAGTCAGACATAAGCTAAGACAGGAGCGAGAACTTGACTTCTGTGGATGAAAGGGCTGGTCACATTTAGGAGAAGAGGAAGATTGTGTTGGATTTGTGGGGAGTTTTGTTTGGACTGCTACCAAAGATCAACAGCTACAACAGGTATTAATATTATATATATTAAGATGCAAAGGCCCTGATTTGGCTCAAAGGCTTTAACACGTTTGAAAAGTAAAACAATTAGATGAGATTAACTAGTACATAGTGTAGAAATATCTTGGCCAAGTGACATATAATCCAAACATTTCTAATTTATGTTGTGCTGCTTAACAATCTGGGTTGCATATAAAAAATGTATGCTCTAGATTCTGTGGTAAGAGTGTGAATGATGAAAGTTTGTATGACAACTTTAAGTCTGGAACAATGGTGAAAAAGTCCCGTATCTTTGAAACATCACATGCAAAAATGTCCATCAAAATCTGGTCTGACTTCTTTTGGCTGGAATTGCAACACAGCACTTCCTTTTACTGGTAGCTTTCACCTGAAAGAGGACGGAAATGCCAGTGGTGGGGGAAGGGGGTTGTTTTCTTTTACTTTGTGCAAATTGGGAATGAGGTTTCATCCTAATTCTGCATTTCACTAAGTCCTAAATAATAAAAATAGAAAAAAATCAGTGTTGCAAGAATGTGGTACAAAATGTTATACAATTGATTCAATTTGATGATGACTTATTCTTGATGTTTTCTCAGTTCTGTGCTTAGGGCCATGAAACACAAGCTGCTCTGATAGGACTTGTATTGCTTCAACACATTGCAAAAAGATGGATCCTCAGGTTTGCCCGCTTCCGTTAAACAGCAGCCAATCGCTGATCCTCGGCCTGGACAAGTCCCCTGTCTGCACATTTAAACCTGGGCACTCGCGCAGCAGCAGCACTGGCTCCTCAAAACACTCCAAACAGGTAAATGGTAGTGGTTTAGCCATAGATGACATGTTCTGACAACTCTCTCCAAAACATTTAGTCCTTTTTAGTACATGGTTGGCCACGGGTGTGGAAAGAATTTGGCAAATGAGAAAATGACATAGAAGACATTAACTATAATTTTAAAATTAAAGTGACTACTAATCCTAATTTTTCCTTTAGGGGTTGCCCTGAACTGGACATTATGAAGAGTTATGCAAATAGCTTTTGTGTCAAAATAACCCCCAGTGGCACCCTCACCCTTAAATAGCATTAGCATCAAAGATGTAGTGTGAGGGTGAGTTTGTGAAAACATACACGCTGAAGGCTTTTGTCAACATTAGCCTTTTTCGGTTGTGATTGTTGAGAAGACTGACTTTTTGGAGCTATTGTTATAGCTATTATTATTTTACTGTTCCAGCCCACTTCATATCAAATTGGGCTGTTTGTGGCCCCTGAACTTAAGTGTGTTGGATACCCCTGTTTTAGTAAATTGCTTGTTGCATGCTAATGTTTGGGGTTTTTTGTTTTTATTTTGTGGTGTCTCTGGTCAGAGCCGTCACTGGGAGGTGATGGATGACATGCACTCCACAGATCTGTCCTCAGTTCCTGGCTCATCTATGGACCTGAGCATTCCAGGGATCTGTGAGGGCTACTTGATGAAGAGGAGGAAGTATCCACTCAAAGGCTGGCACAAAGTAAATATGGTGAAAAACTAGTAACATTTTCTGAGCAGGCAAAAAGATAAGGTGGCAGTTTTACAGACAAACGTCACAATCTAAATGGCTTCTTTCTTTTGTTTCATTAGATAAAAATGTAATAAAACCATTGAATCTAGAAACATTTAAGTTTTTGATTTAAAAATATTAAGGAACCTTAATAAACCTTAAGCTAAGCAAATAGGATTTTTCCATTTCTCTGTTCTGAATCAAGTCCATATTAAAAGTCTGTTCAATAACCAAAGTCAAATTCTCCTGTTTTTAGAGGTACTTCCAGTTGGAGAAAGGAGTTCTGAAGTACTCAAAGACACAACAAGATGTAAGTTGAGACAGACTACAGACTTTAAGAATGCATTTCATAATTTCTTATAAAAATGTTTCTGACATTGAATTTATACACTTTTGGCTCCTGCTAAACACTTTGATTTACTCAAAAGTAAATAAAAATATGTATTTTACTTTTATCTGAAGTCAGTTATTGCCTCTAATGGACGTGAGTGGATTGAGTGAACGTTAGCATTAACTCCAGCAGAAATATAAGAAAATAAACGGGCTGCTTTTGTGATTCACTGTTTAATTACGCTTCTGTTGTTAGTTTGTTAAAGTGATGGACGCTCGTTTAGCCTCATTATGAGACCTTCTTTAGCGACGGTAAGCTAACACAAATGTACAACATTAGCCTGTTTGCTAAGGCAGAAGCTGTCCGTGTGAGTAGTACAAGTGCTAACTTAACTCTAAAACATAGGTCCACAGTAAACGGAGTATCTCTGAGGGCTCTGTGTTTTTAAAGTCTGTGTTCGGCTGCAGCTTTCGTCTATGCGCTATTTTTGAGCTCTTCATCATTAGACTGCTCCCTGCACTTTCTGTAGAGCACTGCCGGTATAATGGGATATTAAACCTGGCAAATACGTGAACGTTTGCGGTGCGTCGACAATATAAATCGGCAGAATCGATTGTCTGCGTTATTGATTGTCCAGTATGGTTTAACAAGAATATAGGCTGATGTTTTCAAAGGTCATCTAATTTAAATGTTTATTTGTGAGTAGATCATGAGAGGGAAGCTGCATGGCTCTCTGGATGTCAGCCATGCTGTTATGTCAGTCAACAAGAAGTCCAAACGAATCGACCTGGATGCAGGAGACAACATTTATCACCTGAAGGTAACGCATTTAATAAAAATTTTTATGTACTCCAGCATTGACAGCAAATACAAAGTGAGAATTTCATCAGTAACCTGTTGCAAATTGACTTCCTACTCCTTTCTCTCCTCACTAAGGCAAAGAGTCACGACCTCTTCTACATCTGGTTGACCAAGCTGTGTGCACATCGCATTTTTAAGAAGAACGAGGCGATGAGTGTACACCGCGGTGTCCTGCATGCTCTCTCCCTGGGCCAGAGCACGCTCCCACAATTGGCCAGTCTCTCACAAACCAACAGATCAACAGTGAGTACAGACTGTCTGGACACGACATAAAAAGCAACAATCATTTTACACAAATGTTCTTGTAGCCAATTTTACAAGTATGAGGTGTGTGTGTGTGTGTGTGTGTGTGTGTGTGTGTGTGTGTGTGTGTGTGTGTGTGTGTGTGTGTGTGTGTGTGTGTGTGTGTGTGTGTGTGTGTATATATATATATATGTATATATATATATATATATATATATATATATATATATATATATATATATATATATATATATATATATATATATATATATATATATATATATATATATATATATATATATATATATATATAAGTTTCTCTTTGCAGCCATCTCACTATGCCAGCTCAGGGTCGGTGTACAACACTGAGATGGGAAGCCCTGCCCCACGTCTCGCCTCTAATCCAGGAGTCACCAGCAAGGTGTCCGCCTGGCTCCAACAGACCCAAGACGTCGACGCAACATCCAATGGTACAACTCGTTAGCAATTAAAAGAAAACAAGTTGCTCTAGTAATCTAAAATAAACCAGTGACTGATCAAAGTTCTGACCTTGTCTATACAGAGCTAGTGCGGTGTCAGGGAGAGCTCACTGAACTGGCCCAGCTCATTCAGAGGTTGCACTGGCTCGAGGGAGGCCTGCCCATCACCAGCACAGACCTGGAGCTCCGAATCAGCATGCAGGTAACAAGCCTACCATACATTATTTTCAGTTATTTCTATCTACACACACACATGTATTCAGCTAAAGAACAAATGGCTTTGCTTAATAGAATCTGCCCATCTCTTCTGTATTATTTAGAATCTCAGTCTGGAGAAACCAAAGAAGAAAACTGGCAAAGTGTTCGGTCACTCTAGGACCCTGTCCCGCATTGAGGCCATGGGGGAAGTGGTAGGTTTTTAAGTGTGCTAACTAATCAATTAGGATTTACATTTTTCCTGTCTACTCATTGCTGAGGTTATATTTGGATTTGAGTTAAAGTTTCCTTTTGTCTTCTCCAGTTTCCTCCAGGACAACTGGGTAGCAATCCCGGCTTGGGCGCGTCTGTCCCTTCTATTCCTGGCTACGTCTACTCTCAGCTGTCTAATCCTCAAGTCACCTCACCTGAGGCCAAGAAGCTGCACCAGGAGATCTGCACTGTTTCACAAAGAGGTATGAGCAGTACAACAGGGTTTAATTCAAGCACTGCCATTTGGAGTGAGTTTATGTAAAGTGTTTTTCTGCAGTTCATGCCTCTCTGAAGTCCGTTCATGAAGTTCTGACATTGGAAAGAGAGAGACTGAGGCAGGCGTGGACCGGCCCTGACATGAGGCAGAACACATCCCATCAGCTTGCTACACTTTGCAGCACACTTTCAGAGGTAACTAATGCACACTCCTGGAGAAATTCTGTCCACATATTGGTTTTATCTTATTCTAAAACCACACACACACATCTCTTGTCTAGTGGCACAAATTTAAGCTACAGTTTGTTCAAACAAAAGATGCCAAGCCTTTGCTTTCTGATGAGCAGTGTGAAACTGTTGAGCAGGTTAGGGCTGTTTTTGGGCAGGACAGCCACTGCCTGTTTCCTCAACAACCTGAACACAAAGATACAAATAAGAGCGTCTCCCAGTAAACCTAAGCAGCCCAGTCGTTCCTCACAAAGAGGCTTGAGGCTTTTGTTTGTTCTCACATGTTTCAGTTAAGCAGCGGTTTTATTTTCTTTGGGAACTTGTGCTGCTGTCATTGCTTACGAGCTGAGTATGGGGTTGTATTTTGCTTTTGGCAGTTAGCGTAAGGCCCTGGTTAATGAAGCGGGTTGAAGTTTAAACTTGGGCTAAGGCAAAGTTTAAACAGTTGAAGTGAGCGTGTTCACTCCTAGTAAGGTTCAGAGTAAGCTGCCACAGTAACAGACAGTTTAAATAAACTGAGTTTGGACCAAACCAGAACCACTTTTTCAGTTTATAAACTGATTGTGGTCGTTGGTGGAGCAGGTTTGTTCTTCCAAAACATACCTGGATTCTAAAGCTCATCATAGTTTGTCAAAGACTAAACTGAGTAACACATTGACACTCCAGTTTAGCGTTTCTCCTGCATGGCTAGCCTGTCTCTGTCTGCTGGCATGCTGATGCATGTGCTTTGTGTGTTTAGCTTGACATACAGTCTCGTCTGACCAAAGTGCACTCCCTTTCCCTGTCCTCTGACTCTTCTGAGGGATCCTTCTGTACCGTTCGTCCAGACCAGGTGTGTACGGCCCTGGTGAGCCTTTTCAACATTTGTGACCTTCTCGTTGTCAATCATTTGTACTCAGTGTTGATCTATATCAATACAAATTCAAACCAACAATAAAAATGTAAAAAATTAAAATGCTGACATAAAAACAGCTTGAATATAATGTAAATGAATAACATTGTCAGAGGGTTGGTTAGGGTGCAATGCTTTCTGAATATTAAATATATATTTAGAATAAGTGCACACATTACTAATGAAGGAAAATGTGGCGCCTAGTTTAAATCGTTCAAATTGTCATTTTTCAAACTACAATCATCTGCCGTCTCTGATAATTTTGCTGAAGGAAAGCGAGTCTCTTCATGCTTCTGCTTTTCTTCACAGAGGACGCCCTCTTTAAGTCGCCACAGTCAGCGGCCGCCGTCAGTGGCTGAGTCCATGGCTGAGTACTTTGACGCTAGTGAGGTGATAGTCTGTGAGAGCTCATCTGAGGCAGAGGCATCAGACGAATCAGGCCTCAGCGACATCACAACCACCAGCACTTCCGAGCCAGAAGAAGGACACTGTAGGTTTTATGTGCTGCAAAGAATAAATGCATTTAAACATTTTCTGATAATTTCCTTAATTTTTACATTCAGCTGCTGTCACTCTGAACTACAGAGACAGTCTAAACAATGCCCAACACAAACCGCTGTTGCGTGCTGTTACCGGTAAGTCATACTTTGCTGTCATTAATTAAAATAAAATTTAATTAAATAAAAAAGTTAGACCGCCCCACCATCACTATTGGACTAAATATTAATAAATGTTTTTGCTCAAACTCTTTACTTGGTTGAGCTGCAATAACATACTGTATATCCAGTGGAGAATGTTAAAAGGTTTTGTAACATTTGTATTTGATTGGTTTCAGGCCGCCGCACTGTCCTGCCCGCCCCCTGCACAGACAACAGCCACATCGGCATCATGTCCATACTGTACAACAACATCGGCAAGGACCTGTCCCGAATCTCTATGCCCGTGCCACTCAACGAGCCCCTCTGTCTCCTCCAGAGGGTCAGTGAAGAGCTGGAGTACTCTGAGCTTCTGGACATTGCTAACCACACGGATGATCCGTATGAACGAATGGTTTGCGATGCTCTTATTTGATCAAAAATATATTTTCCTTTTTTTGAATTATTGTAAGTTAACGTTTTGTTGTAAATATGTGCACAGGTTTATGTGGCAGCCTTCTCCATCTCTGGTTACGCCTGGGCGTCATGGAGGAACCGTTACAAGCCCTTCAACCCTGTTCTGGGAGAGACTTACGAGAATGTGAGGGAGGAACGAGGCTTCCGCTACATCAGTGAACAGGTAACAGACCAAAGGACGCGATATTAGCAAAACGTGCAATATGCCATATATATTTAGAATATCAATTATTCGATAATATTAATATGGAGATATTGTTAATGTGGTGATGACTAGGGGTGTGTATTACACATGCAACAATACAAATTCTCCCAAAACTGTATTGTAAGACGTTATATTGTGTTTTTGTAAAGTAAGAATCTGGAAAACCACTTTTTGTTTGATTTTGATTCAAAAAGAATTGATGTTGATATTGTGATAACATATACCAATATCTGTATTCTGCTTATTGTAAAGTTATAAAATTCGTGTTTGGGGGGTGGTATTAGGACAAAATGGTACAGAGCTAATTTAGGGCAAATCAACATTAGCAACTCCTTCTCCCTTTTTCCTTTCATCAATAATAGAATAATTAGGCCATACAACAACAAAACAAACGCATCAGCTCCCACGGTGCCAAAACACAGGAACTGATCCAATGGGAACTGTCTGTGGTTCTTCACAACATTAACAAATGATCTGGACTGACACATGCAGTTTGAAGGCATATAAACAAGAACAGTATTTTTCATTTCTTACTATGCTACACGAGTGCTCAGTTAATTCAGTAGCCAGTAATAACAAACAGTGTCACTTTTAATCTGTCTCTGCACTGTCTTCCATCCTCGACACCTCCATATGAAACCTGCAGCTCGTTTCTTTAGCTGATTGGTCAGTGATCCCTCTACCTGTAACTTATCAAGCTCCAGCCTAAGTAACCAGAGATCTACTTCCATAGAAAGTGAACGAGCTTTGATTTTAAAAACTATGGCTGCCACCAAAAATCTTCCATGTCAACTAGTAGTCCTTCATTTAAACAATTAGTTTAATAATTGCACATTTATTATAAAAACATAATTACTTGCATATATACAGGGAAAAGAATAGTCTAAGTTTAAGAACAGCTGATGGTGTATTTTCAGCACTGAAATGTATTTTAACAAAAACACCAAAGAAAAGGGAGGCAACGTAAAACAAGTATAAATACTTTTAATTCCTTCACGGAATGTTTTACAGAGCAGAGGTTATCGCCGTCCTGATGCTAAAGTTCAAGTACAAATTGGACAAATTTTATTTATTTATTTTTTTTTTTACAAAAGAGAAGCAGAAATCCTTAGGCTGCTTGGAGCTTGGAGTCTGAGGCTGTGATGACAACAGAAAATTGGGTAGTGCACCTTTAGTGGCTACATGTTTAAAATGATAAACCATATTGGATGTTGACAAAAATGTAAATGCAAATGTTTGCCTGCAGAATTTGCAGGCTCATCTTTTAGCTTTTGAAAATAATCCCACACTTTTGACTTTTTTCCTTATTTTTGACATATGGTCATTATATTTGTATATATTTTATGCATAGAGAACATATTATTTTATTATCCTCTGCCTTATTATTAGCAAAGGATCCAAAACCTTGTTAAAGGGCTCCCTCAAGTGCACTTTGGATTAAAGTAGCGCAAGAGTGAAGTAAAATAAAAGCTTGGGTGTTGATCTCACGTTGGTTTAATGTCATACACGGACCATGCTCTGTAGCGTCATAAAGTTTCAACAAGCAGATACTGACCATGTAATGTCACGTGAGTTTTGGTTTTATTTTTGTGACTAACTAAGCCTCATTGCAGTTGACTATTTGGGGGCAGCCCTACCAGGGTTAACCCCGAATTTACCTCTAAACCTCCTAATCCATCTTCAGGCAGGGCCCTGTAATTGTTGGTCAAGGAGCCATCTTTATCAAAAATAATCCAGGGCCAGCAAAACCGATGCTGAAGTTTAGCACTGTCAGTCAGTGCACGCTAAGTTTTAGTATTTACTTAGTATAGTACTCGTTTTCATCTCTGATCACAGTTTCAATGTTGACCTGCCATCAGATTTAATTTTAAGCTGCTGTTTAATAGGTAACTTTGTAAAATAATTCTTTACTAAGTATTGTTAATCGCTGCATATCATCATAATCATTTATAATATAAATATCCTAACCTGTGTCCTCACAAATGTTCTGCTTTAAAAAATGCTGTTAAATGTGTTTGTGTTTTTAGGTTAGCCATCATCCACCCATCTCAGCCTGCCACGCAGAGTCGGAGAACTTCACTTTCTGGCAAGGTGAGGCCAAAATTTAATAACTGTTGCTTATGGCCAGTGCAAGGATTAATGTACCTCATGGTAACGTCACATTGTCTGTCTGCCACAGATCAAAGATGGCAGAACAAGTTCTGGGGCAAGTCTTTGGAGGTGATATCTTCTGGACCAGTAAATATCTCACTGCCGAGGTAAAGGGCCTTAAGCAGCACCATTTGTCGACATTTAATTTATGAGCCACGCATTGAGTTGTAGAACCTGCAATAACCAAAACATTTAAATGTATACTAATGTAATCTGTCGTGTGTAGGTACGGTGACCACTACAAATGGAACAAGGTGGTGACATGCATTCACAACGTGCTGACTCAGAACCGCACTTTGGAGCACTACGGGGAGGTGCTGATCACCAACCAGAACAGTGACGTCTGCACTTGTAAGATCACATTTGTCAAGGTTAGTGTAAAGTTTAAAATCGGCTCTGGAGTAGAACTGTGTAGCTGCAGATGGTGTTAGCTTCTTTAGTGACTCCAGAGAAAATTGGATGTGTCAGGAAAATAACCTATTTTAAACATGAAGGTCTTCCCTGTACATGTTATTTCAGATGTACAGATGTAACAGTGTAACCTTTCATGATGAGGCCGGTAGGGAACTGAAGCTATTCACCTGAACAAGACTGTATTGTTACATTGTAAATGTGGATGTAGACACCAGGATCAAGTCAGGATCTATTATACTTCCCTGAATCCTTTCTACCTCACACTGTTGAATAGAGTTTGTTCAAGTAAGACTTTGGAGTAAAAATGCTCACTTTCCCAGAGACAAAATCGGCTGGTTTACCGTTTCTCAGCAGCTGGCTAATTACAAATGCAATATACAGCCCTAAATCAAAAAGAGAAGCCAACACAGTAATCTCAATCAGAACATGATGCCCCAGATTCTCTGTATTACATACTCTTTGACTTCTATTTTCCAGGCTCGATACTGGAGCTCGGCTAATGCCAAGAATGAAGTCCAGGGTGTGGTCCTGGACCGATCTGGTGAGGTGGTCCATCGTTTCGGAGGTTTCTGGCACGAAGGCATCTTCTGTGACACCCTTCCCACTCCCAAGTGCATCTGGAAGCCCAGTGAGTATCATTAGACTGCACTGGGTTTGATATCTATACTGTACTCTAGACTTGGAGTATAATAAAAGTTGTTTGTCAGACGAACAGCCAGATGACCACGTCCAGTTCTACGGTTTCTCTCGCTATGCCAGAGAATTAAATGAACTCACGCCAGAGCTCAGAGAGGTGCTCCCACCCACAGACACCCGCTTCAGACCAGACCAGAGGTACTTTCACTGTTTAAAAAAAAAAAAAAAAGTATCCCATTTCCTCTTACAGTAGTGTAATAAAACTTGTTCTTTTCTGTCAGGCTCTTGGAGGAGGGCAAGGTCGCAGAGGCAGACAAAAAGAAGGATGAGGTGGAACAGAAGCAGAGAGAGCGGAGGAAAGAGCTGGCAAAAAGAAAAGAAGAGCATGTGGCCAGGTTTTTTTAGTGAGTATCTCTGGTCATTTCTCATGCTTTTATTTTTAAATTTTTTTTAAAGATTTTTTTTGAAGTTTATTCCTGGTTCAGAAACGGATTTAAATAATTTGTTGTTTGGTGAGAACTTTTCTAATACAAACAAAAGCTATCTAAGAAGAGAGAAATACACACAATACTTTTGTGTGGTGGTTAGAATTACTTTTGGACAGGTTTGAGGTAGTTTGACTTGGACCTTAAGTTGTTTTGTACTAATTTTTTTTATTATTCTTTTCATTTATACATGTTAGTCTCATTAAGACAAATGGTCTCATTTTTAGGAGAGGTTAAACCCGACTTGGATGGGCTTTAAAAGGACTTTAACCCATTTAAAATCATTTTAATCTGGTTGGAACTAGATTTGGACATTTGAACCTTTAAGTTTTGAAAAGTTTAAAACTTATAAGCTGATTTGGAGGGTTTTTAATGTAGGAATTGGGGAATGACAAATTCTGAATGCAGTTAGAGAAAAATATCAATTTAAATTTTAACAAAGTCTCCTATGTTTGTTTGTTTTTTTAGTAAAACGGTTAACGACAGTGGACAAGAGGTGTGGCTCTACAATGGAACCTACTGGAACATCCGTGAAAACCCAGGCTTTGCTGCCACTGAAAACCTTGAGCTCTGGTGCTGACACTTGGGCACCTGTTTGTTGTTAAAACGTAGTACTTGCATCCATGAAATACGGGGATTGTGTGTCTGCTGTGAGCCGACGCAGATTGCACAAGAGAGAGGTTAAAAGCAGCATCGATGAGCCACAGGGAGGTGAGCTGCTGCTGTGGAGCTGATGAAGACTGAGACAAAGCCGGATGAGGCTCCAGACTGTCGCCTACCTCTTACCCTCAAAGACTCCAAAAAATAAGCATTTTTTATTTAAAAGAAAATCTTTACCTGAAGTCTATTTTTATGATGTGTAAAACAGTCTGCTTTAAGTGTTATTTTCAGCGTTACGGCGTCCAACACTGATTTAAGTGAATACTGGATACATATTTTACTTTTTTTGTTCAGAGTTGAGGTTTACGTATGCACGATCCAAAAACCTGTAGAACACACATTTCAGATGAACGCTTGTGGGGCATGTTACAGGTGATTATTATTTTTAATGGGTCTTTAATGTACAAACTGTATAAAGTTGGTGTATTTTATCTTAAATATAATTGTGGCACGTCTTATCACGTAGGTCTAAAGTTGACTGCGATGTCTTTTCCCACCAGTAATCACTGAATACCTGGATTACAAATCTTTTTGTTGATACCGTGAAATATCTTTTTTTATTGATGTTTCAACAATGAATTTTAGTAACAAAAAGAATACTGTTAAACCGAGCTGAATGTGTTTTCTTAGTGGTTTTGTTTCAAATAAAATGTTTGATAATTAGTGTCTTTTCACATTATTACATTTACAAAGATTGAAGTATTCATTGCAGTGTTTGGATGTATTGGGTCTAGAAGGCTCGGCATTTAAAGATTTAGAAGACTTCAGGAATGCTTTAAGTCTGTCAACAGATGTCCTTATGGGTGACCACTGTCTAATGAGATAGTGGTGGTTTCTACGGTCCCTGAACGTCACGTCTTGTTTCTTCAGCCCAGTCACCTGCAGTACAGTACTATTACACCTGAGTTTGATGAGGCTGTTTAAAAAGATGAATGCCTTAGTCCAGTTACAAGAGGCGTGTGTTTGGTGCGGTTCAAACAAACATATGCATTATTTTGGTAATTTTCAGTTATGTTAAACTGATTATTTGCTATTTTAAGATATGAGACAAGCCTTTATTGTCCGGAGGATTGGAGGAACAAGGGGCCAGCATTAATCAATTCATACACACTGTTCAGTCTATACACAAAACATACTGCACACTTCCCACAATTCATACCCCACTGTTTTGATATAGATTACTATATAGAAGTTACCTATTAACAACTTAGGTTTACAATATCCATAGCACAAGCTAAAATTGCAAATTAAGTTGAACTGGGAAAATCTGTTTTGCCAAAAGGAGAAGTTTGAGAAAAAATTGTGTGTAACATGGCAAATCTTGATTTTCATGTTTCAAAAGGGCTTTAAAACCATTTCCTCTAATGGCTACAGACGGTTGGATCTGGCCTGGAATTTATAAAATTACACAAAAAAGTACACAAGATAAAATTTTCCTCAGTGCCATGTCTGCTATACAGTGCATAGGCTGTTCAGGTTGGTGAGTCGTGGCTGACGATAGAACATCAGGAGACAACGGAGAAGGAATGTGTCAGAGAGTGCAAGAGCAATAAATCTAATTGTCAAGACACTGACCGAGCTGCAGCAAACTCTGGAGAAGAGGAGAGAGAGAGAAAGCAGCCTGAGAGAGGATGCCTGACTTTGTCATGACAGACCTGGCAGGCAACTTCCTGATCTCACTGAAGAAGCTAATAAAGGAATAAAAAAAATAAATAAAAAAAAGTACTGACTTTTGCACTTTTGGGGCGGCAGTAGCTCAGTGGGTAGAGCGGTTGTCCTTCAACTGGAAGATAGACGATTCGATTCTCACTCTCCCCACAGTTCATACTGTCAATGTGGCCTTTGGCAAGACACTTAACCCACCTTGCCTCCAGTGGCTGTAACACTGGTAATTACTGTAGAACAATGCAAGTCGCTTTGGATAAAAGCATCTGCTAAATGAATAAATGTAAATGTAAATGTAAATGTAATGCACCTGATTCATCATGTGGAAATTTTCAAGAGGGGGAAACAAAAGAAGAAAACCAAAACCCATTTGGTAAAAACGTTAAACCCAGGTACAAGTAAATCAAATCCATGTTTCTGTGTACCAGCGTAGACCTATGGGGGGAGGGGCATGACAGAGAAAAACCACCACAGACAGAAATTCAAGGCTTCTTTGGAGGAAAACCAAGTCATGTTAGACTGCCCATATAATCCAGGGTCCAACCAAGATTGGAAATAGGAGACCACAGAGAAACCTGAGACTTTAGCTGTCTCTACACAGCCACAATGCCAACTTACAATAATAACAACAATACATTGGTAGGCTTCTCTGGACAAAAAGTGATTCTCCTGACCAGGCACATTCAGAAAACATTCAAATCTATTTAAAAAGGTTTTCAAGTGGAGTTTTCAGAACATTTTGCATTTAACACTGCTGAGTCACACAACAAAGGATAATTATGCTAGTCTATCTAATTATGGATTAGATGACCTCAGACTCTAAGGCTAAGATGGGAGCAATGGAGAGATTGGAAAAGATGCAACTTCGGCCGTCACTAGACAATAAATACAATTCTACTGGACAATGTCGTAGAATTGTATTTATTGTCTTGTGATGGCCTGAAGTTGCATCTTTTCCAATCTCTCCATTAAATTACAGTACATTCCCCACACTTTTGATAAACTTTGCTAGGCCCCTGTTTAAACTTGTTGTATGCAAATACTACTGCCATCTAGGGGCCATGTTGCATATTGTCATCAATGTTATCCTCACCCGTATTTCAGGGTGTGTGCCCCAGACAAACATTACCCACATTTATCAGTTCTGCGTCATGTGAGCTCTTGTAGGCTGTGGATTCCGAACTATTTTGCACTGCCTGGTCCCACTGCGCTGAGTCCAGGGGCCAGGCTAGTAGTGACGGGCCACACCTGTGAGAAAACTCCTGGTGGATTTCAGTACCCCACTCCGCTCCTAATCTGGAAATTGACAGTTCAGAAGATGATTTGGGAAATTTGCAACAAAACATAAAAAAACACACTGGGAACAGGACCCTGTTGCAATGTTAAGGGGGTCACAAAATTAGTAGAGGAAATTTACAATTCTGTCAAAGGTGAATACCTGGACTGTTGTGTGGAAGAAGTGAAGCTCATCTTCTCAAACTGAGGCCATGTATAACTTTTATACATGAAAAATAATAATTTAGCACTGTTACAAAGTAAATTACGTGATATAAATGATCACTTCCAAAGGGGAGTGACTGTTTAAGAAGTTTAAGAACCGCAAGAAGATCTGTAATAGTGATTTCAGCTGCGTCTAAAAGAATCAACAGTCACCTACATTTAGTATAAGATAGCAAATAGATGAATGCATTGGCCATATGAGTAATAGCAGGGAATAGTCGGCAACGATGAATGGCCCGGTGGATTGTGTTCACCGACAATGTTTTCTGGAAGTATTCCTGAGCCCATGTTGTGACTTCCATTACAGTACATTCCTGTTTGTGATGCAGTGTCGTTTAAAGGCCCGAAGATCACAGGCATCCAGTCTGGTTTTCTGGCCTTGACCCTTACACACAGAGATTGTTCTAGATTCTCTGAATCTTTGGATGATATTATTCACTATAAATGATGATAACTTCAAACTATGCAATTTTTCTCTGATAATCTTTTTTCTGATATTGCTCCACTATTTTTTTGCCGCAGCATTGGAGGAAAGCCCATCTTGACCTCTGAGAGACACTGCCACTCTGAGAGACTCTTTTTATACCAAACATGTTGCATTGACCTAATAAGTTTAAAATTGGTCCTATAGGTGTTCCTTATGTACATTTAACTTTTCCGGCCTCTTATTCTTACCTGTCCCAACTTTTTTGGAATGTGTAGGGTAATTTTTCATGTTATATGTTTATTTCTGTGTGCTAAGTTAATTATTCTTTTATGCATGTTGAGGTATGTTATGTGTTTATGGTTAATACTTATGCATGGTCTGTAATCAAGTAAGGGATGTTATATTAATACATCTAAAAACAAATTAAAGTAAAAGAGAAAAACATAATGTCAGAAGAGTATGGTTTAAATCATGATAAGTTAAAGTACACACAGTAAAGACCAAGATAGAGACATGGGTGCCAGTTGCTCAAGGCTACAGGGAAGGAGAGGCCCAAAGAGGGGGGGCAGGGGCTCAAGGCCTTACAGAATGACAACAGAGAGTTAATGAGGAGATCTTCAAAGGCTCTTCAAAGGCTTACAGAAAGAGTTATTACTAAACTGGAGTGACATTAAATCAGAAAAAATATATATATTTGCTACATAAGTATAAACTGATGAGTCCTTCTATGCATTTGTGTAAACAATTGAAAAGAACAACACAAATGTAAATGATAACATTTGATTTGATGTGTTGTTTGGTATGTCACTCCAGGTAGAGCACAGATTGAACAAATATCAATAGAATAACTGATCAAATATAAGCCATAATGAAAGACTTAGAATATTTATAGAGACTACACCTTGGATTATGATTTTTGGTATGTTTTTTGTAAAACTCCCATGTGACCTCTTCCAAGTGAAACATGGACCTTGACTTCAGGAAACGAGGGACGAACAGATACCATCCATCTGGTCGAGACCAAAGTCCCTGTTACATGACACAGAGCTGACCCTGAGGTCACCATTCTCGACTGGTTTTCAGGGTTAGATGTAACTCTGCAGACGTCTTCAGTAGCTGACTCCCACAATGAACTATTACCAGTACCACCAGACACTTAATGCAAACACTGTCGCAGCTGTTAATGACTGATGAACAGATAATGCAGCAGACTGAGGAGTCTCGCTGAATACAGACGCAAGATAAGAACCAACCAGTTCTCTGAAATGAATAATGGCAGTGGGTTTGGGGAAGTGAAGAAACACAAGACATTTTACAACCCAGATGGAAATGCTCCACTGATGTGGGGTTGCCACGGGCAACCACACATCAGGACTGAAGGTGTCAACACCGTTTTGCCCATCATGCAAAGGGATGTGCCCATTATGAACTTGGACACTGAAGACATGAGGAATCAAGGAAGGGGCAGTTTTATCATCAATAAAAGGGGATGCTAGTCTTGTCACGCTATTATGTAGTTTATTTGACAAGGTGTGTCAAGCCACTAATAGTGATTACATTTTATGCCAAAGTATTTCTCAGTATAAAAGGCATGAATTTATATATATTTATAATATATATATATATATATAATATATATAGACTGAACACATGCTACAGGCTGTACTAGTAAAAAAAGAAACAAAATAAAGGCTTACCTAAATCTATGTTCTCCTAATGGATTTTAAGCACGGTCCCGGTGGCATAGGAGTGCCCTCAAATGGCTCCACCAGTAACGTTGGCTCGTTTGCTAAATAACCACCAGATAACACAAATCATGACACTAACTTTATAACTTTGTGTTAGCTAGGATGTAAACGTTATCAATGCCCAGCTAACTGTAACTCTGTCACATGTCTGGTGTTGTTGCACTTTTTCAGGGTAGGGTATTATTAGAAAGCGATGAAAAAGTGGTGGTGTGAGACAACGAACCAGGAAGCATTTATTCAATTTTTCTGGCTAATCCTCAGTATCTGAGGAATATAATGATGACGTGCAGAGAAATGATTCTTTTCCAGGGCTACATAGATGCTTGTTCTATGGCTTGACTCAATGAGGCGGACATAAACTCTGGAAATATTATTATTATATTGGTTCTCCTTTGGGTTGAGGTTACACACAAAACACTGTGGGTTTTTATATAAACCGGAGATGGGGCAGTGTCTCAGCTGTGTCTCCTGGACATCCAACTACTGTACATGTCTTTACAGTCGTTTTACCTCCTAAGGGAGTTTCCCCAGATATTTGGGACAATTGCATCCATCCCAGCCACTGACATTTGTTTTAAAACTGTAAATAAGATTCAGACTAACTCACCTGCTGCTCCCAATTTCATACTTGATATTTTAACCACTGTAATTTAAAGTCCAATTTAAACTGTCAAACACTCCAAAAAAAAAAACCAAACGGCTCCATTTTAAGGGCTCAGATCTTGAAGACGAGACCTACACTGGGCTCCTCTGACCACAACACAGTCCACCTTCTGCTCGCCTACACCTCGATGATGTTAGGAAGCAGGTGAAGGTCTGGACTGGAGACAGCTCTCTAGTGCTTCAAGGCTGCTTTGAGTGCTTCAACATTCTTGTTCTGATATGGAGGAACTGACTGATGCTACATATCCTTCTGTTAAAAAAAGTTTGAAGTAAAAACATCTGGACTCAGTTTTCAAGGTGAAGACGTTTCGTCTTTATCAATTCTTTTTTTCAAGATGTCCTGGATAACTGAGAACCTCCACAGACATCTCCCTCTGTAAAAAACAAAATAGGGAAGTCAAGGTTCATCCTAATAAGAAACAGGAGATTTCTAAGGACATAAAAGAACTGCTTATCAAAAGAAAAAATGTTTTTAACCAAGGTGATGTGATTGCAGAGAGGGTTGTGAGAAAGGAAATCAGGGCTGAAATGAATAAAGCCAAATGTAGAGTTAAGGATAAGATTGAGGCTAAACTCAGAAGTAACAACTTAAACATAACCTGAAAAGGAATGAGAGTTGTCCTGGGTGGTTTTAATTCTGTTAAGCACTTGGCCGATGGACTAAATACATTCTTTACACAGTTTAACACATTGGATTTTGATAAGACTGACAACATCAGGGCAATGACTCAGGCATCTCCATCAGCGTCTGTTGATGTAAAGAGCCCAGGGCCAGAGAACATCTGTGGACAGACATTAAGAAAATGTGCTTACCAACTTGGTGGCATCTTCCAGCATATTTTTAATCTGTGCTTATCACATCAGAAGGTCCCTTAAAATTTGAAAGCATTCTGTCATTGTGCCCTTAGCTAAGTGCAACACTCCAAAAGCTTTTAATAATTGTAGACCAGTGGCTCTGACCTGCTTGATTATGAACCAAAAAGTCATTAAAGAGCTCTTAATGGCGATGCAACCCAGAGTGATGCTCCCGGTGAGTCCAGAAGTTCTTGGACTGGCTCGACGACTTGAAGACTCGGTTCCAGGATGTATGGCTTGTCTCTGTACGCCGTTAAGGTCATGTCTGAGCCGCTACTGATGTTAGAGCGAGAGGCGTCAGGTTTTGGCTATCCAATGACACTTTTGACACAGGCCTTGACCAGATTGGCATAAAATTGAGTTTACAAAAACCTTAACATTTGGCTAATCAAAGAAAAAAATTTAAATGTATTTATTAAAAAACAAACATTTCAGACAGACCATTGGAGAAGGTCTGAACAAAAATAGTAAGAAAAGTGAGTTTTGGAAAACCAAAAAAAAACTATGAAAACAAACGAGATGCGGCCAAGAGAAGCATAAAAGCAACGTCAAAACAACAGAGCACAACCGTTTTTATAACTCTAAATATTTGGAGAAGTGCAGGGGGTAACTTTGCAAATGGCCTAAACCTAAACTCAAATGTCCCATTGTTTCACAATGGACAAATCACAAATGAGAAAAACACATAGTGCCAAGACATAACATTAACACATAACCCACAATAAATGTTGTGTTTGAAGTATCATCCTCATGGTGGGCAATAATACATTAATTAGCACATTTTATTGGACTGCAATATACTACAAAGAAGAGGTAGATTCATGTCTGTTAGGATCCTGGGGAGGACCTGTTGGAGTTAAGCTTCAAAAGAAAGCCTCAAAGAAATTCCAAAGTCACCTCTGGGTCTGGAAGGAGGTGACCTAAGGTCATGTAAATGGATTTATCTGGAGTTTTAAGAGTTTGTTCTGTGAAAAGTGACAGATTAGTGGCATCAGTTAATCAACATAATCCAGGGTGACTCTGCTTCCTCCCCTGGAGGTGAGGCACCGGTCACGTTTGGGTAAACCACAGGTTATGTGGCATAGTTCACAAGGTCAGTTATCCTTTCTACACTCGTTATATTCACTTTATGCCCATTTACTGCTCTGTTTATGGTAATGTAAATCACATCAGCTGGTCTCCAGTTGTGATAAAAAGTACAGCGTACAATAGAGCGAGGTGGGGAATAAAGTAAACATTTGTTGGGATTAGCTGTGCGTATGTACCCATTTGCTCTAATTATCAAATGTTAAGCTATTAAGTAACATGTAGGTAAAGGATCAATTTAAATATAATAACACTGTTAAAAGTAATATTTTTGTAAATATGATCAGGTATTGCCACATACCTCCAGGTCAAGAAAAGAGACAGGATAGCCACAGCATCCTAAAGTGATTACTGCAGGGGAATCTGACAGGTAACTGTGTTTGTTGGATTTTTCTAATCATGACATTCCCACCAGGTCAGTAATGGTTGTAGTTTGGCTGTGACACAGAAACTTTTTGTCAAAAGGGATGAGTTTCCAACCACTGGCTTGAAGCTTTGGAGGATTTGGAGGCAAGGTAAATGTTACTGTCTCTATCTCTCAATTTATTGATCAATCAATTGATTGCTTATGAAAATAAATCTCGTCCCAAAAGAGAAGGAGGGGACAACATGTAAATGTTCCCTTTGATCACTGAGCATTAGCTTTGCCCTGGGACAATGGTGTGATAAGAGCTCAAAGCAGTGGCAGATAACACATAAAAAGGATGTGAACAGTGGGGGGTGAGACTACGTGTTTCATTGTATGTATTTTATTTATACTGTCTTCCTGTGTAGCTTTACATCAATGGAGCTTTTGGCTGAGTCTTTTGTAGTAGACGATTAACAAGCAAACAGTTTTGAGAACAGTGTTCAAGTCACTGAGTCACCATATTTTGTTATCTTACATGTCAATGTTTTTCTGCACTTTTTTTGTTATTAGTTTATTTTTAAATTACAGGATTGAATTGAGGGCCAACTGGCCTCAGATCCATCCGATGATGATTATCCCACCTATCTGTGCGTATAACAGCTGTATTAATGTATTAATTTCAAGGCTTCTCAGTGAAATGTTAGGATTTTAGATAATTTCATTTTGAAAGTAATCTTATTAGCCTGCCTGCATTGCTTACAACAGAAACTTGATGCAACTGTTCACCTTTCTCAAGCTGCCTATCAGCAAATGCATTTACACTGAACGCAGCACGAGTGTAGAGTATCCAGTATCTTTCAAAAAATTATTGCAAATTTTACAGAACAGATGTCAACACAACCAATAAAATGACAAATAAGTACCTTTTTCCTAAAACGTTTTTGGAGATTATAGAAAGACTGCCCAACAACAAGTCCTGAAGTATAGGATGCAAGGAGGAGACGTCATCTTATCAACAAACATACTTCTGACTGGAAACAACCTCTCCAATACTGCAGTTCTCTTCCAGTTTACAGAGATGGGAAAGGTGGCATCCTCAACTATCTTCGTAATACAGAATTCTTTCTGTGTTGATGCAGTAAAAGAGTTTTGGGAATAAAAAAGGAATGCCATCATTGACTAATTATGTACAAAGGACAGTGTTGTAGGCTTTTGTCCAGCAGGCAGGGAGGATCTGGACACAGGGTGAGTGATCCTCTGACAGACGAGGCTCATGCTGTACCAAAGAATGGTTTGTCATGTGACGAGGGACGTATGAACCACTCTCTGGCCATCCGATATCGATCTCTGCGGTGGGTCATGTAATCCCAAGACTTTAGTTAATTTTCTAGCGTGGGTTCGATTCCCGACAGAGCTGAACGTTATTCACAAAGCGTTACTTTACTGGTTTGACAGAAATTTTTATTGGTTTACAGTAAATGCTTTGTCGCTTTACTAGACGAGAGAATCTTTTCTAAGGCTGGGGAAATAGTCACTCGGTAAAGAAGCCACTTTAAGCCCAGCACTGTGGGGAAAATACAAGCATGCAGGACTTTAAAACATTATTTTCCCTTTGGCTGAAAGATCAAATCCAGCCATGAACACAACTAATTTTTTCTCTAATATTTACTTTTATTGCTATACAAATTTAGACAGAAGCCTCGTCACTAAAGCATGTGTACAACTTCAACTCTGTATATGAACATGCAGCTTTAAAGTTTACTGCACACAATGTTTTGTGCTAGTAGGGAATAGCAAGGATGGTTGTAGCGTGGGACAGTTGCAACATTTCTAATCACGCAAATAAAAAACAAGCTTCGGCAATTATATTTATTCAGCGCACATTTAGTCGCTGATCTTATTTTCTTTGTAAAAGCAGCCACATTGGACAGTTCCTTCTACAAGAATCACATTAAAGTATTTTTTTTACCGTCTTTTTGTTATAGTGTCTAAACTGTTTATGTGAGGAAATGTTAAGCTATTTCATTTTAAACAGCATTGTCTTGTGTCAAATCTGAGTTTGTTTCTCTCTGTGCTCAGTTTGTTCTCTCTGTGCTCAGTTTGTGCTCTCTGTGCTCAGTTTGTTCTCTCTGAGCACTAGCAGTGTGGAATTAATAAAACAAGTATGAAAATAATACAGGCCACTGTAATGGGTTCCACAGACTTCCCAATTAATATTTTTTTAAGACAGAGATGGTGTTATTTTTTTGTTTGTTGAAAATGTGTTTTATCCGTTTTACTCAGCTCAGTCATTACACAGTTATTTTATAACAAACATATCTGTCCACAAATATACAAACAATGCAAATTTATAATTTTTATTTTATGTGCCCTGGACACTGTTGCAAATGTCCCCTCAACGTTTGACTTTGTCTATTAAAGTCCAAAATGTAAGTATAGTATTATATGTACACATGTTACAGCAGTGTGGCTAAAGCAGACAGATGAGGATTTAATGGATGAAAATTAAAACTGTCCTTCTTCTCCTCTACTTCATTCAAATAAAGAAACTGCTGTTGTAATTCTAGTCTTCCACCAGAAGTCACTGTTCTTCCTCACTGTGAAGCCCTAAAGCTTCAATCATTTTCAGTACAAAAGGAAAGAAAGCCTCAATGTTCACAAGCCGCGATAGTTCTCTGACACCTGGTTCCAACACGTACGCAGTACCTCATGAAGCAAATTTGAACCACTGTGCCCTGGGTCACTCGTGGTTTGGTCAAGAGACTTGTGTACAATTCACTTTACTGCATCACTGATACCTGTGACTGGTTTGGTTGTTTCGGCTCTTTTGGAGAACTGAGCTGAGCCTTTAAAGCAAATAGAGACGGACTCTAAAGAGATTTAGTTTGACATTGTTGCATTCAGTTCTAAATATTATATAACATTAAACTAAACCACACTCTGAGCAAATCAAAAAAAGTTGATACACATTGGTCGGAATAGATGAGCATACTTTGGCTTAACATTAGTGATATAATACAACAACTATTTTATGTTATCGGAATTTGTGGTGCATTATGTACCACAAATCCACAGTCTTTGGGTCATTGTATACTTCTTGTACTATTTAGCGCGGGTTTGCTTGAGAACATAAAGGGTTATATAGTTCATCAATTAAAAGGGGTGTTGCGTAACTTTCAGAAAAACCTAATATTTACTGACACCAGTGGCCGTTAGGAGAACTACAGTCAGTGTTCTGCTCGTACGTGCACGTCTGGGTAATCGGAGCAACAGACAGCCAGCGACAGCTGTTCACAGGACTTCAACATTTACAGAGAAGGTAAGAAAAGTACCACTTTTCACAGTTTATTGTTTGACAGACTTTATTGAGAGTAAATTATATTTTACTCTCGAGTACTGACACAGCAGTAAAGAGAACTCCTGAGACATGGGAGATAAGAGGGCGACTAATGTTTGACAGTGGCATGTTTTATAAAGCGTTTTTCCCAAAAAAAACGTATGTGTGTATATATATACATGTATATACACATGTACAAGTACAATGCAACGAAATGCAGTTTAGGTCTAACCAGAAGTGCATGCTGCAAGTGCAAGATATCCAGTATTGCTTAAATAAATAAGTTAGTATAGAAAGTAATTTGCAGATGGGTATGTACACACTATAAAATAATATACAGATGGCTATTGCTATAAAAAAGAAATGATAAAATGCACTTGAAACACCTGCCGGAGTGCAAGAGAGAGAACGGTCTATGGACGTTCCTCTGGATGTCCTCGGTGGCTGGAAGTGGAGTCCCTGTGATGTGTTGGCCGGTTTTCACTGGTGAGCCTTCTTGACCAGGCTGGAGGTGATGGTAGTCCAGGACAGGTCCTCCAAGATGTGGGTCCCCAGGAACTTGTAACTGGTGAAGCGCTTGACAGCCGTTCCATGGATGTGGATAATAATAATAATAATCTTTATTTTTATATAGCACTTTTCCACCTACTGTAGTAGGCACTCAAAGCGCTTTACATACATTAAACTATTACTAGTGTTACAGAACATCACTGGAGGCAATGTAGGTTAAGTGTCTTGCCCAAGGACACAACGACAGTATGCGGGGAGAGCGGGATGTTATGATGTGGGATATTTCAAGCGGGATTCGATCCGCCCACCTGCCGGTCGAAGGACGGCCGCTCCACCCACTGTGCTATACTGCCGCCCACTGTATAGCACGGATGGTGTTGTGTGTGCCTCTTGACTCTTTCCTGAAGTCCACAATGAGGTGTTCAGGTGCAGGTTATTGTCATTGCACCATGTGGCCAGGTGCTGGACCTCCTCCCTGTAGGCAGTCTCATCGTTGTTGCTGATGAGACCAATCACCGTAGTGTCATCCGCAAACTTGATGATGGCGTTAGATCCATTCACAGGCCTGCAGTCGGAGGTGAAGAGGGAGTACAGGAAGGGGCTCAGTACACAGCCCTGTGGTACACCAGTGTTGAGTGTGGTGGTGCTGGAGCAGATGGACCCGGATTGGACCTGCTGGGGTCTGTTGGTCAGGAAGTCCATGATTCAGTTAATAGCCAATTGGAATTAATGCCCAGGTCTTCAAGTTTGGCTATTAGCTTGGACGGGATGACTGTGTTGAATGCTGAGCTGAAGTCAACAAACAGCATAGGTGCAGTAAGTGTTCTTATTGTCCAGATGTGTTTGCACAGAGTGCCGTGCCATGGAAACGACATCCTCTGTGCTCCTATTGCTGTGGTAGGCAAACTGGTGAGAGTCCAGTGTGGATGGCAAAGAGTCCTTCAGGTGTCCCAGGACCAGACGCTCAAAACACTTCATGACAATAGGTGTCAGAGCTACCGGGCGGTAGTCGTTAAGGCACTTTGGAGAGGAATGGGTGGTTTTGTAGTTACTGATGACCTGGATGCCCTGCCACATGCGTTGAGGGTCAGAGTTGGAAAAGTGCTCCTCTATCTTTAGGTCATAGCAGTGCTTGACCTCTTTGATGCCCCTCTTCAGATTGGCTCTGGATGTGCTGTAGGCCTGTGCATCCCGTGATCTGAAGGCAGTATTGCGTGCCTTCAACAGGAGGCGCACCTCCTTGTTCATCCATGATTTGGGTATGTGGTGATCTGCTTCTGAGTTATGACATTGTCTATGGTGGAGTGGATGTAATCCAATACAGTGGAGGTGTAGCGGTCAATGTCAGTGTGAGAGCCACTGGTGGCCTGAGAAGCAAATGTACTCGAGTCTGTGTATAGAAACCTTTCCTGGAGTGTGAAATCTGCCCCCTTACTTATGGCTTCACACGATTGATGAGGGGTGCATATTTGGGGGTGAGGAACAAACAAAGGTGATCTGCTCTGGTCTTACCGGGGCCATCTAGAGTTCTATTCTCCCGAAACTTATAGTCATCTTGGTTTACACCTAGGAGTACACCTGTGAGCAGGGATAGTGACTGGAGTCACAGGACTTCCTGTAACATCACTCTGAACTTTACGAACTGAGAAATCAGGGACAGGTGCAGTGCAAAGCGGAAGTCTGGAGGTTTTGCAAAAGTAAGACCATTAGACCAACATTGCCTGCTGACTTGAAACATGCGTCCTTAAAGGATCCTCGGTTTATTTGTTTACATACAATGTGACGGAGAACATCGTGAGTCAAAACTAACACCTTAGGAACCAAACAGCAGTTCCTTCAGGTTTATTTGAGAGCCCCATATACATTGATGACAGAGGGTTCTTAAAAGGTATCCTTAATGAATATAAGGCTAAAATTCAATTAGCATTGAAATTAGACATTTTCCTTTGAGACAATTTATGCAAATGTGGATTAAATTAATTACATTTATAAGCAACAAAGGTTTATGAATTGCACGAGAAATGCTGTAACTGTGAATTAAACCTGGAAATGAATTAAAACTGGTCCAAGGACTGGACAGAACAAATAGCACTGAGCTGCTTTGAGCTGAACATGATTTCATCCAAAGTAACACAGGTCTAGTTAACAGCATAACTAAAGCCTTTGAGAAAGAACTTCACACTCTGCAGAAGGATTGACAGAGTATTCTGGAATAGAGTAATTGATTTTGACCTGGTTCTACAAAACAGTTACAAAATATTTGGAAAAGTGAATGGATTTTAAATCTGTATTGAGATGTACTTGTGTGGCACTTCCATGTCTTATAACTTTTGTTTGTGTTGATTTCCATGTATCCGGAGCTTGTTGGTGAGATTGATGGATGTGGACATTGCTGGGTCAACATTCCTGGACATGCACCTGCCCAACGACTGTGGTCCTTTGACCTCAGATGAACACTTTGATATCTGAGGGACGTGAACGTTTGCATGTTCACCAACGGGACAACAGCTCCAGGACGGATCATACTACAGTCCTTAGGGCCGTATGGTTCATTGAAGTTATGACGCTTAAGAGAATTGATTTTAATCATTAAGAATGTGCATATGTCTCACTCCATGTGTTTTTCTTTTCGTTACAGGGACAGTAATGGACAGGCAGGGACAGGCCGGAGATCTTGAGTCCAATGGGGCGGCCAGCTTAAACTCTGTGCATGACTCTGTGGAGTCCCATTTGATTGTGAACATATCCCTGTATAATCATTTTGTCTTTGATTTAAATGTGTTTGAGATTCAGTTGACATATCACATAAAGTGATGTTTGATGTTTGTGTGTTGACGCCGCCTTGGGGCAAGGGCTGGACAAACGAGTTTTTTCCAGCGTTAGGTCAATTGGTCAGGTGTACTTAGGTTAGGTCAGATGCTCCGCTGGGTTTTCACTTTTGTCAAAGTAAACAACTCACACTCAAGCTAGTAGATTGTTTATGCTAATTGTTATCAGCATAAAGAGGGGGGATGTTATAAGAATTTTAATTTTAATGTTTAGAGTTACTGGGGCTTATAGTTCTCTTCAAGTCATGTCAAATTTATGTCATGTCCTTCATGCTAACCAAGCATGAAGTAGACATAACTAGAGCTTGTCCTGGGACTTCTGCACCTGGAGCATTGTGCCTTGAGGGGTGTGGGTAAGTAAGATACACCACCCACCAAGGCCTGCACTGTGTTGTATAAAGTCTTATGTTTTGTTTACTTCCTTAAGCAAACCTCCCGCTGTACTAATTTGTTACATGTTTGTGTGCTTTGCTTCTTCTTGCAAGAATAAACCTGGCCATTGCTAAATTATAATTTATAATTTTATTAAATTATAATCTGTCTACGTGTCTCTCTGGATAAATATAAGGACATAAATAATTCTTATTACCGATCACCTGTCTCCACGAGTGGCTCAGTGGTAGAGTGGTTGTCCTTCAACCGGAAGGTAGGTAGTTCGATTCCCGCTCTCTCCACAATTTATACTGTTGTATATAAGATGTCCTGGATAACTGAGAACCTTCACAGACATATATGTATTTATTTATTTCTAATCTAATTCTAATTATTGAGTTCTAATCAGGATAATTAAAATAGAAGATTTCACATTACCACTCTTTTACTCTTTGTTCTGTGACTTCTTCTCTACTCTGTTTTTTTTTAGCTGTTTTTTTTAGTTTGTGCTGCTTTGTTTGCTCTGTTAAACAGCAGGAGAGTCTCTGTTAGAGATTTCAGAACTGAGCACCTCATGAGGCGAAGCGCAAAAGCAGGTTCATCTGACTTAATTTTTAAATTTTTTTATTACCAAACAGGTGTACTTTCCAGTATTTTGGATCATTTTAGATAATGTTAAAATTAAAGTACACAGTTGGTCTTAATCAAACCCCGTCTCTGTTAAATCACAGCCAATCAGAGCCAAGTGGGAGATCTGAGATCAGTTTGGTGCCGTGTGAGGGACAGAGGAGGGATAACTGAGACAGAGGCAGCACTGAAGCACAAACCAAACAAGTAATTATAAATAACTGACAGGTGTTTGACTCAGACAACTTCCAAAAATATATACATTTAAAATGTAAATATGTTCTCCATAATTAAAATTATTGATAGTAGACCATTTGTTTGGAGTACTACATTGTAACGTGATTCTGGTGCTGCGCAGCACACAGCTCAGCCTGTGTGACACCTCGCTGCTCTTCTGACTCCCACTCTCAGTCTCTTTACATTTCTGAATGATTATTCATTTCTGAAAGATCCCTCTCGCTCTCATCAAAAACTCAGTTGCAGAAGAAGGATACCTCATTCTGATGTTATTATAGGACTTAAGGAGAGATTGGGGAAAAAAAAGACCACCATTTTTTCCCCTTCTTCCCCAAGGTTGAGGTTTTATTTACTTTATTAGATGCACGTCCTCTAACCACCTTAACATAATTTTACGCACCCTAATGTTTGAATTGAACACTACTAGAAACCTTCAAATCATATAAATCAGCACAAGTCGGCTGTGTTGCACATTTATGTGAAACAGTTGCAGCTGCACAAAATTACTTAATGTCATTCAATCACAGCAGGATCAATGTGATGCCCAGCAGAACACTTGGTGCACTACGTACAGTGCATGATGTGCGTGTTTGGACTTGGGTTAAAGAAGTGGCAGGCACCCCACCCACTTATCTCAAACCTATCTGATCAATGTCAGTTTGTCTTGTTGATGACAACCTGGTCTTGTATCATGGAATTACCCGTGACAACATGTGAAATTTTTCGAGTGACATAGTGGTCCAAAAAATTGCTGACCAGACTCTGCATCCCATAAACTGCTGGTAGATTTGTTTCTGGATCTAAGCTTTCATATCTGTCTGAGTTAATTCCTTCCAGTTGACTTTGAAATTTTTTTTCCCATCAACATTGGTCTTGTTTACCACAATTGTTTCAATGGAATCATCCAGGTCCAGGTCAACAGTTCAGATGGTTTGATATCATCAAGCATATTTTGTAGGTCATCCTGATGACATTTTCAGCTGAAAGCCTGCCTTGATTCTCAGGTGAGGTAGAGGACAAGGATAAGTTCCCATTCTTTGATTTGAATGTAAAGGGCAGACTCAGCACTGAATTTCTCTTCTTCTTCTTCTTCTTCTTCTTCTTCTTCTTCTTCTTAGATTTCTTTTATCAGTTAATTCTTGGTCTGGATAATATTCTGTATCATCTTCATCTTCTGACACTTCCTCTTCTAATCCAACCTCTGTTAGTTTCCTGGTCTCTCTCTTCCTCACTAGCGTGATCAAATATTTAATCAAGAGCGTCGCTCACAGTTTATTGACTTGCCATTGTGCTGCCACACAATAAACTGTGAGCAAGGCCTCAAAAAGCCTTATATACACAAGGTACAAAAAAAGTTCAATTTTGTTGAAACAATGTTGACACTGTAGATCTGCCAACAACAGGATGTACTTGAGCTAAGTTTTTTACACTTTTGCTGTCTCCCCCATCATATCTAATGACTGATCATTTTTGACCGGGAGGTGTGTACAAAAGTTGATACAAGTCATTGATACTGAGTCATTCATCAATTGGGAGATTCATCAAGGCAATGGAACTCCAGCTAAACATAACAATTCAGCACAACAATTCCCGGAGAGCGTTTCTTCCTTTATTCAGCATTAACCGAACTCAAATATGACTATTTGTGTTGCTTACATTGTGGCTACAATCCCCCAATATTAATGGCAGATGCGAACTGGAAGCTGTCCTTTGATGTGCCTGGTAAGTGCTTTCTGTAGAAATGGTTGCTAAAGCCCTAAAAATAGGCTATAATAAAATAGTATAGTGTGTATATACAGTATTGTTCAAAATAATAATAGTAAAATGTGACTAACCAGAATAATCCAGGTTTTTAGTATATTTATTATACATTTGTTGCTAAATGGCAAATAAGTTACCAGTAGGTGCAGTAGATTCTCAGAAAACAAACAAGACCCAGCATTTATGATATGCACGCCCTTAAGGCTGTGCAATTGGGCAAATAGTTGAAAGGAGTGTGTTCAAAAAAATAGCAGTGTCCGCTGTTGACTGTACAAACTCTAAACTATTTTGTACAAACGTTTTTTTTTTCTAGGATTTCTAGCAATCTGTAAATTACTAAACTAATATTTATTTGTATGTTCACAGTTTTTTAAAACTGCTTCACATCTGTGTGGCACCTCTCAGCTGTTCTTCCACTCCATGATTCTTTAACAACATTCCATAATTATTTACATTTCTTGGTTTTGCTTTAGAAACAGCTTCTCAATTGGATTAAGGTCTGGAGATTGGGCTGGCCACTCCATAACATTAATTTTATTGGTTTGGAACCAAGACTTTGCTTGTTTACTGGTGTGTTTGGGGTCATTGTCTTGTTGAAACAAACATTTCCAGAGCATGTCCTCTTCAGCATAAGGCAACATGACCTCTTCAAATATTTTGACATTTGCAAACTGATCCATGAGTGCTGGTATTCACTATCTTCAATGTGTACAGTCTGTGGCCCTCGGACCCAAAAAGAAAAGTTTTACTCTCATCAGTCTACAAAATGTTCCTCCATTTCTCTTTAGGCCAGTTGATGTGTTCTTTGATAAATTGTAACCTCTTCTGCACATGCCTTTTTTTTTATTAGAGGGACTTTGCAGGGGATTCTTGATGTTTTCTAGCTGTCCCAGTACTTACAGGTAATTTCAGACTGTCTTTGAACATCCTGGAGCTGGTCATTGGCTGAGCATTTGCCATTCTGGTTATTCTTTGTTCCATTTTGACGGTTGTCTTATGTTTTATTCCACGTCTCTCCATTTTAAGGCATTGGAGATCATTTTAGCTGAACAGCCTATAATGTATAGGTTTTCCCCCATTCCAATGAACGTTTTAATCTTCTGAACAATGTTTTGAACGACCCATTTTCCTCAGGCTTTCAAATGGTTGTTCAAAAAGTGCTGGTGGCTTCATCCTTAAATAGGGGCCACCTGATTAAAACCTGTCACAAAATTGATAACCTCAGTAATTGAATGCCAAGCTGCTATTTTTCTGAACACACCCTTTTCAACTAATTGTCCAATTGCACAACCTTAAGATCATGCATATCACGAATGCTGATGTAACGGAGTTAAAAATGCACAAAATATTATTTGGTTTCATTTCCAGGGTTGCGTTTTAGTTCTCTGTATATTTATGGGTGAATTTTATCATTTTGGCATTTTATTTTGAAAGACCGGAAGTGCACGCTGCTCCTGGGTGTGTTATTTTGGTAGTGACTTTCCATCTCAGTGGAGAGTTGTAAGCTATGGTTGTAAGCTGCAGAAGGTAAGTTTTAGGTGGAAGTTAAAGTGGAAAACAATATATTTTACTAAATTAACTTGTTGTATTCACCAAAACACGAACACATATTAATAAATCCATGTTTTTTTTATACGTAATGGATGTATTTTGGTGATAGTTGATGTGTTAATTTAAGGTTTTGTACATTTTATTTGGACAGCTAAATTTTCCGTTAGCTTAATATGTCTGCAGTATTGTGTGCAGCCGTCTTATGTCCTGTTCTCATTTCATAGGGAGCTTGTGTGCCTGCTGTATGTGGAGACATACTAAGTATTTTTATGTCTGTCAAAGGTATGTTTTATTTTAATTTTTACTCTTTAAAACGGTTTTATTCGCGCATTATAACTCCATGTGGTTCCTCGACTGCCATTATTGTGGATTTAAAATACTTTTATTGTTCATACTTGATTTATTTTAATGGAGAGTTAACTAGTGTTATGGAGAATCATTAGTGAATCTTGTGAACTATAGTAATAACACATATAATTGTAAGCTCCCCCCCTCAGAGTGGTGCGTTGTAAGCTGCAGAGGGGAGCTAGTGGGCCTGCTGTATGTGGAGACATACTAAGTATTTTTATGTCTGTCACAAGAGTAAAGTTGATCAACTCCACACTGAGTCCTGATTTTCGTATACGGCTTGACAAAGAGTTTGCAGCCGTTACAAAACCCCAGGTCAAACCCATGGGGATTATTTTGCCCCATTACTTTGGGTTAGTCACTAACTTTAAGTTCAGGCGAGTAAGGGGTCGCCCCTACCATGTAGGATACCGCCACTCCAGAAGAACATTAGCCTCTGATTCTCGACTGATGATGAACTAGACCTATGTTCAATAAAAGAGGGTAGAGTCCCTTCTACTGCTGAATCGGAACTGAAAACGACGACATTATGAACAGTTGGGTTCTGCACTTGTATGTTGAGAGGAAATGGCCCGCTATCCACGCTTTAGTAAAAATTTCAACAGAAAACTCAGATGTTGTGGCAGTAACCCACTTAACTGTACTCTAATCATTTCTGGTTGGCACAGATCCTCCTGAAGCAACAACTCAGTCTTTAGCGTGTCTTTACCTGTAAACACCTGTTTTTCCTGCTCATGTTGTACAGAGTCTTTGTCAGTTAAAGGTTTCAGCAGGTCTAAGTGCGTACTTAGGTCTCTTTTGAACATAAGGCTTGTAAGTTATGCTTTGTGGTTGCGTGTGCGGATGGTGGGGAGATTGATTATGCCACTTTTGTTGGTTGGCTTTCTAGATTAAAATTAGGGATGCACCAAATATTCGGCCACTGAAAATTTTCGGCCGAAAATGGCCCAAAAGTGCTTTTTCGGTTTTTGTCCGAAAGACTTTTATCACCGAAACAATACGGCCGAAATGTTGTGATGACGCAAACAGAAACCGGAACCTGCACGTCCTTGTCTGAAGCAACATGGACGCAGTGGAACAGCACCCTTTACATGCTGCAAAAGCGAGTCTTGGCTGCATATAGCGCAGACCACGAGCTCCACGCGACATTCACTTTACACCAGTGGGTCTTAATAGAGAACATTCTCTCCCTTCTTGCCCCCTTTGAGCAGCTAACTAAAGAGATCAGCTCCTCTGATGCATATGTAGCTGATGTTATTCCTTTAATCGCAGAACTAAAGCATCTCCTAAGCAAAGAGGTTGAGACAAACCACGGAGTGAAAACAATAAAAAGTACACTCTTAGAGTCTGTCAGCACACGTTTCACTGAGATCTCTGAGCTCTATTTGCACTTCATCGCGACCTTACCTGATCCACGTTATAAAGACCAAGCCTAATTGGTTGCGGAAATAAAGCAGCAGCGTCCAACGCAGGAGGAGATCAGAGCGCAGAAAAAAGACTTGTCTCTGCACTAGATGAGGAGCATGCACCCTCAATGTCTGATATGTTCAGTGAAATCCTGAAGAGAGTGCCTCAAATAATAAAAATAAAAGTTTGGATAATCTGTTCTTATTCTACTATATATGTGACTGTATATATTTCTGCTAGATATTTTTAATTTTATACATTTTATTTATGCAGTGGTACTATTTAAATACACTTTAAATCTTTCTCAAATGTCAGGCAGATGACAAGCTCAACCTCAACAGCCTGATGGTCATCTGTCTGAAATCCCCATCCCCAGAAGTGATAACCCTCTTGCATACTGGATATGTTTATTGTTTTTATTTTTATATTTTTTATATATAGCATTTTTAACTGCACTTGACCTAAATACACTTTGTTTTTATGAGAGATAAAATAATTTAAAAACCTTTCCGCAGGCCCGTAGGCCTGTACATTATTATTAAATGTACACTTGAGTGGGATCAAATTAAACATTTTAGTTTATTAATTTTATTTAATACTGTGCATTGTTATGCAATATGCCAAGTAAACACTTGCATAATTTGTAATTGATTTATTTTTTGAATCTTTAATTTTAATTTATGCAATTGCAATGCCTTGATTTTAGTATTTAGAAGTTAGTACACAGTCATAGCCATAAATGCAATGGTACTAATAATTGGCATAATTTCTTCGGTGTTTCGGTTTTCGGTTTTCGGCCTTGGTTTCCATATTTTCGGTTTTCCGTTTCGGCCAAGAATTATTATTTCGGTGCATCCCTAATTAAAATACATAACATCTCCACCCATCTTACATGAAATGTCAACTCAACCAACTAGGAAATAAAGCCAGTCTTTGCCAATTAACACAAGCAACGGATATTATAACACAACATTTGTAATAACAAATGTTGTTACAAAAATCCTTGTAAATGGAATTGGTTCTTCACTGCCCATGTAAAATATATGGATTTAATAAAATTGTATTGTAATAATTGTCACAAAATTTTAAATCAGTAGAAATCCATGACCATTTAGGATCTTTTTTTCAAAGTTTGTTTACAATACAGTTAGAGAAATCTGAGAACATTTGTAACATATGCTGCAATAATGATTGCCATGTACTACAATTACCTTTTTAACACAATAACTTTCAACTGGTATAAATGGTTTAAAGCTAATCAAATTATTGATTTAGTCAGTTATTGCGTCCTTTAGTTGTGCCATATAATTATAAAGAAACTTCCATACAAAAACATCAACAAAATATAAAATATCCTGTTTAAATGTGTTTTATGCAGCTTTCTCCCACTAAATCTGACAGTTATACCTGGATTTTAGAGTGACAGAAATTTTCATAGAGTTTCAAGTGACATTTTTTATCAAAAATGATTTATGCAGCTTCTACAATTAAAATTTAAAGGGGCATTACGTAACTTTCAGAAAAACCTAACAGTTACTGACACCACTGGCCGTTAGGAGAAACTACAGTCAGTGTCCTGCTCGCTCTCGTGTTCAGACTGGCGCGTGTTCTTACGTGCACGACTGAGTCACAGGAGCATTATCTTTCAGTCTGTCGCCCTGAAGGACTTGGACATTTACTTGCATCATGTTTACAAAGGTAAGAAAAGTTACACTTCTGTAAAAGTGTATTGCTTTGTGGTTGTATATTTTAATATCGAGTGCTGACACAGCAGTAAAGCAAACTCTTGAGACATGGAAGATACAAAAGCACCAGACTGACAAACAACATGTTTTTTAAAGCGTTGTTCATTGCAGTATTTTACTGAGGCTCAGTGTTTACAAGATTTTCAGCAGGAGAACGACTAAAGTTAGAGAACTTATATCAGACAGGATACTGTACATGTGTTACTATTACTGTTGTTTGTTTGGACGAGTCTTTGCACCAATGTATGACTTCAACTCATTTAGCTTGTTTATAGGTTATTACTATTACTGTAATTAACTGGTCCTGCATTATTTTGAGTAGGGCTGCACGATAACATGAAGTTTAGTACTCTAAAAATACAGATATGCAATTTATTTTTTCCAAATCAGGACACAGGCTCCGGTGGAAGAGAGCACTAATAGTGAGTCAAGAAGGGGGAGCGCAAGGGGGAGGGCAAGAGTTGCAGAAGAGGAGCTGGGCCTGTCAGCGAAGAGGACAGACTGAGGCAGGTTGGTCATATATCTACAAATGATCACTCACACAAATAAACCTCTGAACTAAACAGTGCTTGTTGTTCCATTTTTATGAACAGTTAGAACGACTGTAGCAGGAGGAGGATGGAGTTCTCCAGGTCCAGTAACTCGACTGTTAGGGGCTTCTCTAGACCACACCTGGACCAATCATACCCAGTCGGGGTCAGCCAGCGTGGTGCACCTGCTTGAACTGCCGGGTCAGGCCAACGGACCTGGAAAACAAATGCTGCAGACAGGATCCAGTAGGGTGTCTCAGCAGATAGCCCCACATGGAACATTGTCTGGATGTAGGCCTCCAGCCACATTTGAATTGGGGAGAAATACCCAGACTCATTTCGTAATTATAAGTTTCAAAGATGCCCCTTTTAGAGTGAATTAACAATTATCCACTACCTATACATTTTCACTTGTTTCTGTCAAAGTTTTGTTTTTTGTAGATACACACCTCATATATACATAATACTTTGGGAGACTACCTCAAAAGATAGAGATTTTTTATAACTCTGTGTTCTTTATTTACAAATGTTACACGTTTTTGAAAATACATAAATATATAATTTAATTGTTTTCTGTACAGATTTACTCTAAATACATGTTCCATTAAAGCACTCTCTTCTATTGCTGCCCTTTACGTGGCTGAAGTCATGTCCTACAGAGAGAGAAATAAATAAAATAAAAAAAATGCATTGGTGTTTTATAATATTTGGTGTTTTTAATATTCATTTCATCAATTTACAAAAGGCATGCAATACAGATGCAGACAGTGTTTGAGAGGTAACAAACATGTCTTCAACATGTTAGATTAGTGCACCTAGATATTCTGGAGTTTATCTGATAAATAAAACAGGCTAGACTTCTGCTGCATAAGACCTACACATAATGGTTTCTTATGAAAAAGAGAGAGTCAAGGGCTGTGGGCATGTGGCTGACACACCTGTCTTCTGCTGTTGTGTCTGGGCTAATTCAACTGAGGGAGGCGGAACAACACCAGATAGTAGACCAGAAGTCCGAGGGTAATCTTGAGAAACACTCCTCCGTCGTGGATCCCCATGAGACATTAGTTGGATCCATTGACGGTATAAGGGCTGGACATAGCAAGCCCGCTTCCAGGTCTGGGCCTAATAGGAAGTAGGGGTTGGCTCCATCAAGCATGATCCCCATTGACATCCATTGAAAAATTGGCGGCAATAACGAAGTGACTATTTTAGTCACAGTCATCATTCTAACGCTGCCGCCTTTCTTTGAACACATTCTTATTATTCCCGTAATCGCTATATTGATATATGTCACATAACTCATAATATTAAGATTAATATCTGACCTATCAGATGCCTCCATTCTGTTATGTTGGCTTGCAGATGCGTGGCTGATCTCGCTCCCAGCATCTTGTAGTTTAAGCTGTTCTCGGCAAAAGAAGCAGCTGGATATATATGAACAGAAGAGAGACCCGTGGAGGCCTAACTATTTTAAATCAGTGAAATTTAAGCTTTTTGCTACACCCAAAGATTGTTTTTGGCCAGTATGTCTTCGTTTTTCGTTAATTAGTTTGTTAGTTGCTTCTGTTCATTAATGGAGCTCGCTTGCTTTTAGCTAAAAGCTAACGCTAGCTGTGTTTGATTTAATTCAGCTGATTTAAATCACTTTTCCATCGTACAACTGCACTAAATGAACCACGCTCCAGTTTCAAGGTGAGTACATTTTTGTATGTCTTAAAATACTGCTCAGAATATATACATTTGTTATACGTTTGTTAGCTGACCCGAAGGTGGCTCTCCACCGTTTTAACGATAGCTTAATATGATACACTGGACCAAACTTGGTAATAATCTGATATACGGTCATATCTAACTAAGGAATTAAGCATAAGCTCTTTTTTAGTTTTTAGTAAGATAAGGCTAAATGGCTCTGAATGAATAATTACTGTGTAGTTTGCAAACCCAGTAAATGCCATAATATAATCATAATAATATAAGCAAAAATTCGAAGTGGGCTTAATGTACTTTTTTACAAAGATCTGGGTTGTGTCAAATACATTTGGCACATGCCTGTTTTATGAAAATAGATATTGTTCTCTCTCTCCACAGATTTCCTAAAGGCGATGCTGTCAGGCTGAGGCTGATCAGAAGAAAGGCTCTTGGTTGTGGTGTGAGCACTTTGAAGAGGATATTCAAACCAAGGTGGGCGTTACATTAAACTACACATTACATTAACCCTTACACCTGCAATGCCCACCAACCTCTGAGCCCTTTTACTCCACAGTCATATATTTATGTGTTTCTAGGTTTGAAAGCATATATAAACTGTTTTTTAAGATCTTGAATCTGACATAATTTATACACTTTGTTTTTAAGTGCACAGAGTTAATAACTTGTAAAAAGGCTTTTTATTCATTTTTATAGAAACTTTTAAATAACATGAACGTAGATGAAAGCGAACAGACAAAACTTTAAATCATTTATTACTATAGTGTTATTTTGGAATGCCATGAGCAATAGAAGTTATTGTGGAAAAAAATCAGAAATCATAAAACATATTGTTTTATGATAAAGTAGTGCTGCAAAGATGGAAGGGTTTCTTGAACTTTCAGGTTGCTCCTGAGGTCTTTGACCTGCAGTTGCACAGGTAAGGAAACTGAAAAACAAAAATCAAAACTGGTTTAACACATATTTACTCCATCTCAAAAATACAGCATCTTTGACTACAATTTCTAAATAACCAGTTTCTTAAAAAGGTATGCAACGTGTCTATTTTAAGAAAACTATCATTAACCACATATGCTATGACAGATATCATACAGAAACTATAATTCTAAATTATCAACTTTATATATTTTTACAACATACTGTTTATAATTACAAGGCTATCTAATACTTACTTTACTTTATACTTTATTTGTCCCCATAGGGCAATTGGTTTTGCAGCAAGATAAACACAGAATAATCACAGATGCACAAATACAAGACAAAAATAAAACACACAAGACACAAATACAAGACAAAATAATACTTAATGTAACAGGCCCTTGTTAAAGTAAAGTAAAATCTGACAATTTCCATAATATAGTAAAGTAACGCTTCCATAACCCACCCCATTTCAGCAAGAACATCATCAAAAACAAGCAATACTGTACATGTTATAATAATAATAATCACCCCATCACTATTTCATAGTTAAGATCTATCTACTTCTTCGGACTGAATTCATAAACAAGATGGCTCTCAGGACGAATGAATGCTTATATCTGTTATTCGTAACTGGAGGTAAACTGTACCGAGACTAGGAAGGCAATATCTTAAACTCAGAATGAATGGGGTGAGAGCTATCAGAGATCACTGCGTTAGCCTTCCTAACTACCTGTTTATCATACAGGACAGAAAGGCTACTCTGCTGGACACCTATAATTTTACTACTGACCTTCACTATATTAGAAAGGGCAGATTTGGCCTTGACAGTAAGACTACCATACCAACAAATTAATGAAAATGTTAAAACAGACTCAATGTATGATTTATAAAAAAGGGTCATAAGAGTCTTGTCAACACGAAATTTTGACAGTTTGCGAAGACAAAACAGTCTTTGTTGGCCTCTTTTGCAAAGCATTTCAGTGTTGGAGATAAAAGTTAACTTATTGTCAATCAAACTGCCTAGATACTTATATGTTTCTACGAATTCCACCATCTTCCCATTTATAATAGTGGTCTGTGGAGTTGATGACTTTTGCCTAAAATCAAACTGCATATCCTTTGTCTTTTCAACATTCAGTTGAAAGAATGCCCTATCACACCAAAGTACAAAATCATCCACAACAGGACCATGGTCACTATCCTCATTTGAGAGGAGACTAACAAGACTCTAACGATAGCAGAATCATTGGCAAATTTTAAAATATGTCTATTTTCATGCTGACTGCGGCAATCGTCAGAATAAAGAATATAAAGGAGAGGTGAGAGGACACACCCCTGAGGAGACCCAGTGGATGATGACATCTCCTCAGACAAGCAACCGTTTACCCTCACTCTCTGAGTTCTATCGGTTAAAAAATCAAGAATCCATCCCACAATGTTAAAATCAAGATCAAAGTTCTTTAAGAGCTTATTAACTAAAATATGTGGTTGTATTGTATTAAAAGCCGATGAAAAATCCACAAATAAGATCCTTGCGTGTGTTTTTCTACCTTCAAGATGTTTGAATAGTAAGTTTAACAAGGTTGTGGTGGCATCATCTACCCCTCGCTTAGCCCTATAAGCGAACTGTAGTGGATCTAAAAGATTCTCTGTTTTTGTAAGTATGACTTTTTTTTTTCGAAACACTTCATGACTAAGGAGGTCAGAGCTACTGGCCTAAAGTCATTTAATAATTTTGCTAACCCTGCTTTGCCCTCCTTATTTCACTTCTTATTTCCTTTTTCAATTTATTTAATTCTAAAAAGTTTCCTTCCCTAAATGCTTGCCTCTTTTTGTTTAATAACAGCTTTAGTGATTTTCTTACCCATGGCTTATTGTTTGGATACACCTGTACAATTTTATCAGGGATTACATTATCAACACAATAGGAAGTCGAACAACTAACAACATCTGTAAGATCATTTATGTTGGTACAGGAGTCCTTAAACATGTCCCAGTCAGTGCAATCAAAACAACCCTGTAAACTCAGGATTGCTTCCTCAGTCCAGTTCTTAACATGTTTGATGAGGGTTTTTCCCCTCCTTAGGGCCGTGCGATATGACGGGATGAGCTGGACACAGTTATGGTCGGCCCCGCCCAGCAGGGGGAGCGGGTGATCTTTATATGCGTCCTTGATAGAACCATCCTAGCTCATATGCCCAAATTAGGACTTCTGGCTCCATAAAATCAACATGGCGACCCCCACAACGGCTAAAAATGGCAACTGAAAAGGCTTCACATTCAAGGTTCGTAGCGCTATGGGTGACGTCACACTCCTTATGTCCAGCCCTTCTACAGTCATTGGTTGGATCCCTAAAATGTTACTCTGCAGCGGTGGATGTATCTGTAGTCCTTTGCCTCCTTTACCGTGCAAACACAACAATGCTTTGATTTTTTGCTGTAGACCCTTTTTTGTCTGTGGAACAATACATTTAACATTACCTAACAACAACATGAGCATAATTTTTCAGGCTAAAAAAAATATGAAATATAAAAATGTATTACTTGTGATACCTGACCTTTATTGTCCTGGACGGTGGTGGTTGTGATGATTATAGTCCAGTGCAGCGAGAAGGGTCCAAGCCTCATCCACTGGTGGTGAGAACGAGAAGCGCTTGCCAGCGTACATGACTATATGGTTCTGAAAGGACTCCAGATCAGACGTTGACCTAAGAACATAAACATTAAAACTTCAGAGTATATCCAGTATAACAGACATGACTGTTGAAGTAACCAAATAATATAAACCCTTATTGTTAGTAATAGTTTTTGTTGTTCCATTGATAATGCTGTAAATATAGTCCTTACTCACACATTTAACATATACTATCAAACAAATAAATCAGTATGTAAAATTATATATTTTTTAAATCTTACCTAAAGGTAAGAAACTTCTCAACATCCTTCAGCCATTGTCTGTTTAGGACAATCTGTGACAGTGCCTTGTGTGCGGCAGAACCTGATGTTAAGACCTTTTTGTCAAAGTGTCCCACATCCAGAGGAGCATGCTGGCATCTGCCAAGGGCCCACTTGTGCTCACTGCTGATGTGGTGCAGAACACCTCGCCACTTACCTTAAAATATATTAAATTTAGAGTCACTCTTGAAATGCTGCTTGATGAACATGAAAGTTGAATCAAATATACATTTTAGTAGATACGCAGACTGACAAAAACATGCACAACTGAGGACATCTTTACTTTGTGTGTGGTGTCAATACAAGCAAAAATCTAAAATTATATTACAGGGCTATTATTGATCAATCATCCACACAAAGAACTCCTTCCAGTTTTCTGCTTTCTGGGAAGAAAACCAAAAGTGATTGACTATATTCTTTATCCAGGAAATTATTTGTGAATGACCAGATATCATCACTGCCTGTGTCCTGTGCACATTCACAACACTGAAAAAAGGTTTGAGTAAATCATCTGGACTTCATTTTCAAGGTGAAGACGTTTCGTCTCTATTCCAAGAGACTGTCAATTCTGAGTTCAAAAGAGCTGAGCTTATATCTCTTATATCTGAGCTTATATCTCTAAAGGGAGGAGTTTCCCCTGAAACCTCTCAGACAGAGTTCTCACCTTCTCTCACCAGAGTTCGCACATCCCTACAGTAGACCTCATTACAGCAACAGAATCAGCCATAAGGAACAATAAATTGTCTGGAAATGAAGCTGATGAACCAAGACTCAAGGTCACAGCTGCACTGGCCAGTGCCAAACCACCCCCTTCCAATATCACCTCGGAGCAAAGGAGGACTTTGTCAGCACTGGAGAAGGATCATAGCATCACCATTCTGCCAGCAGACAAAGGAAGATGCACTGTGATCCTGAACACAGATGACTATGAGTCCAGTATCAACAGTTTACTCAGTGACACCACCACCCATGAGACACTGAGGTGAGATCCCACAAGTGGGTCCAAGAAGAAGGTCATAGACTGTCTGCCGAGGCTGGAGAAGGACCAAGTCATTGATCGGCTTCTGTACTACAGGCTGTATCCTGGGAACACCACTCCATGCATATATGGCTTACCCAAAATACACAAAGAAGACATTCCACTACAACCCATAGTAAGCAGCACAGATTCTGTAACCTACAATATAGCCAAACACCTTGCCACTATTTTGGCTCCATTGGTAGGCCACTCACAACAACAAATCATCAAGTCACATGACTTTACCAACAAAATCAAACATCTACAACACAGACGAGACGATTGTCTCTTTTGATGTCACATCACTCTTTACCTGCATACCTACCAATGAAGCACTCGTGGTTGTAAGGAAGAGATAATTACAGGACACTTCATTACAGGACAGGACAAACCTCACCCCGGTCCATATTTGCAGTTTACTGGAGATATGCTTGAACACTACTTATTTCCAGTTCAGAGGTAACTTCTACAGATAAAAACATGGCTGTGCCATGGGATCACCTGTCTCCCCGATTGTGACTAACCTGTACATGGAGGAAGTGGAGAACAGAGCTCTGGTCTCTTTCCCAGGTACAGTGCCCAGTCACTGGTTCAGATATGTTGATGACACATGGGTTAAAATCAGAACCCAGGAAGTAGAACCCTTCACAGAACACATCAACGCAGTGGACAAGAACATCAAGTTCACCCGTGAAGATGCCATAAACAACCGCCTGGCTTTCTTAGACTGTGCAGTGGTTATCTGTGAGGACAGGACTCTCCAAGTAGAAGTTTACAGGAAGCCTACACACACGGATCAATATTTGCTGTTTGATTCCCACCACCCTCTGCAGCACAAGCTGGAGTCATCAGGACTCTTCAGCACAGAGCACAAGAGGTGCCCACAACCTCAGAAGGTAAAAGGAAAGAAGAACAACACATTCGTAAATCTCTGAGAGACTGTGGATACCCCAAATGGACTTTCAACAAAACCAAGAGGACACAGACACCAAACAGGCAGGAACCAGGGACAAAAGGGAAGGGTGTAGTTATCCCTTATGTGTCTGGTTTATCTGAAAAATTTTAAAGGATTTTCTACAAACACAACATTCCAGTCCACTTCAAACCAGGTAACAAGCTGCGTCAAAAACTGGTCCATCCTAAAGACAAGATCCCCTCGCACAAACAGAGTAATGTAGTTTATGCAGATCAGTGAAGAGTGCAGTGACAGTTATGTCGGTGAAACTAAACAACAGCTTCACAAGAGGATATATCAGCACAGAAGAGCCAATCCTGGAGGACCTGAGTCTGCAGTTCACCTCCACCTCAAAGACACTCAAAGGACATTCCTTTGAGGACAGCAATGTCCGAATTTTGGCCAGAGAGGCCAGATGGTTTGAGAGAGGGGTGAAGAAAGCCATTTTTGTGAAAATGGAAAAGCCTTCGTTGAACAGAGGAGGTGGCCTCAGATTCATGTTGCCTAGTATTTACAACAGTGTTCTTAAACCTAAAACAAAAGAGCCTCACCTTAGAACAACCAACATAACACCTGATTAGAACTATGACACTAACGACCCTTCGGCCTCGAAGAAATTCTGGCAAACCGTCCGGCGCCTCAGGAGGGGGAAGCAGTGCCCTGCCAACACTGTTTACAGTGGAGGTGGGAATCTGCTGACCTCAACTGGGGATATTGTTGGACGTTGGAAGGAATACTTCGAGGATCTCCTCAACACCACCAACACATCTTCCACTGAGGAAGCAGAGGCTGAGGGCTCAGAGGTGGACTCGTCCGTCACTCAGGCTTAAGTCACTGAGGTAGTTGGAAAGCTCCTCGGTGGCAAGGCACCGGAGGTGGATTAGATACGCCCTGAGTACCTCAAGTCTCTGGATGTTGTGGGGCTGTCTTGGCTGACACGCCTCTGCAACATCGCGTGGCGTTTGGGGACAGTACCTCTGGACTGGCAGACCGGGGTGTTGGTCCCTCTTTTTAAGAAGGGGGACCGGAGGGTGTGTTCCAACTACAGAAGGATCAAACTCCTCAGCCTCCCCGGGAAAGTTTATGCCAGGGTACTGGAGAGGAGAATGCGGCCGATAGTCGAACCTCAGATCCAGGAGGAACAATGCGGTTTTCGTCCCGGTCGTGGAACACTGGACCAGCTCTATACCCTCTCCAGGGTGCTGGAGGGTTTATGGGAGTTTGCCCAACCAGTCCACATGTGCTTTGTGAATCTGGAGAAGGCATTCGACTGTGTCCCTCGTGATGCCTTGTGGGGGGTGCTCTGGGAGTATGGGGTCCGGGGCTCTTTGCTAAGGGCTGTCCGGTCCCTGTACGACCGGAGCAGGAGCTTGGTTCGCATTGCCGGCAGTAAGTCAAACCTGTTCCCGGTGCATGTTGGACTCCGGCAGGGCTGCCCTTTGTCACCGGTCCTGTTCATTATCTTTATGGACAGGATTTCTAGGCGCAGCCAGGGGCTGGAGGGAGTCTGGTCCACAGGATTTTGTCTCTGCTTTTTGCATATAATGTTGTCCTGTTGGCTCCATCAAGCCAGGACCTTCAGTGTGCACTGGGGCGGTTTGCAGCCGAGTGTGAAGCGGCTGGGATGAGGATCAGCACCTCCAAGTCTGAGACCATGGTTCGCAGTCGGAAAAGGGTTGCTTGCCCCCTTCAGGTTGGTGGAGAGCTCCTGCCTTAAGTGGAGGATCTCGTATCTCGGGGTCTTGTTCACGAGTGGGGGAAGGAGGTAGCGTGAGATTGACGGATCGATGCAGCTTCTGCAGTGATGCGGTCGATGTACCGGTTTGTCGTAGTTAAGAAGGGGCTGAGCTGCAAGGCAAAGCTCTCGATTTACCGGTCGATCTACGTTCCTCTCTCACCTATGGTCATGAAGTTTGGGTCATGACCGAAAGAACAAGATCCCTGATACAGGTGGCCGAAATGAGCTTTCTCTGCAGAGTGGCGGGGCGCTCTCTTAGAGATAGGGTGAGAAGCTCAGTCACTCGGGAGGGGCTCAAAGTAGAGCCCCTACTACTTCACATCGAGAGGAGCCAGCTGAGGTGGCTCGGGCATCTGTTTCTGATGCCTCCCGGACGCCTCCCTAGGGAGGTGTTCCGGGCATGTCCCACCGGGAGGAGACCTCAGGGAAGACCTAGGACACGCTGGAGAAACTATGTCTCTCGGCTGGCCTGGGAATGCCTTGGTATCCCCCGGAAGAGCTGGAGGAAGTGTCTGGGGAGCGGGAAGTATGGGCTTCTCTGCTTAGACTGCTGCCCCCGCGACCCGGCCCCGGATAAGCGGTAGAAGATGGATGGATGGATGGATGGATGGTTTCACTGGGAATTGAACCCAGGACCTTCTGCGTGTAAAGCAGACGTGATGACCGCTACACTATGAACCCACAAAATCTACAGATTTAGTACATTAAAAAACTTGTGACCAAGAAACAATCAACATATTTAATCATGATTAATGGCATAGTTGTTTATATAAAATTTACTATTATTCGCAAATTAAACAGACCTTTTTAATTTGTTATAAATGTACTTTTTAAAGCATACTTTGCATATTTTACTTTGCTTCTTAAACAAGAAGTTTGAAATTTTTTTTTTAGGACAAATACACACTATCCAGAAAAGCTTTTATACTGAATAAAATTGTCAAACTCAAGCCAAAACAGATGGGCATAATGAATTAAAAGTGACATTGCAACTAACACTATGTAGTGTCAAACTTTAAATTAGAAAGATAAAATAAAATGCTGAAAAGTCGGACGTATTTGCAGTAGTTATCCATTTAGCTAAAGCTTAGGAAAGTTTGTTTGTGGTTGAGCTGTCCAGGTGTTTTACTGCAGACTATGTAGCGATGTCTACTTTTGGTAAAGGGGCTCTGTATTAGCTGTGTGTTTAGCCAGGAGGGGGTTATTTAGATTAAACATGCTCTGGTGGTAACTCAGTTTACATTGACAGTAAATGTAAATAACTTTGGTTTTGTCAAGAGAGCTATCTGGGGTGGCTTTGAAAAGAAGCTTGCCATTCAAAAGACTCTTTTTGCTGTCCATGTCCTGATTGTGAATGTATGATAACTTACTGCTGCGCTCTGTTTTCTCAAACTACGAAGGACGCGGAGAAATAAAAATAATTTTTAACGCACAATTAACTATCGTTAAAAAATAGTGGCGTTTAAAGTAATTTGCATTTACACGTTATTACCGAGTTACATTTAACAACCCTAAAAAAATCTATTGAAATTGTAACTTTTTGTGATATATTTGTTACAATTGAGAGTTTAACTGAGATTTTAATCCACTATAATGTGAAATTATTAGTCTAATGCTTGTACATCATTGCCATTAAATAAGCACTGGTTTCACTGGGGATTGAACCCAGGACCTTCTGCGTGTAAAGCAGACGTGATGACCGCTACACTATGAAACCACAAAATCTACAGATTTGGTACATTAAAAAAATTGTGACCAAGAAACAATCAACATATTTAATCATGATTAATGGCATAGTTGTTTATATCAAATTTACTATTATTCGCAAATTAAACAGACCTTTTTAATTTCTTATAAATGTACTTTTTAAAGCATACTTTGCATATTTTACTTTGCTTCTTAAACAAGAAGTTTGAAATTTTTTTTTTAGGACAAATACACACTATCCAGAAAAGCTTTTATACTGAATAAAATTGTCAAACTCAAGCCAAAACAGATGGGCATAATGAATTAAAAGTGACATTGCAACTAACACTATGTAGTGTCAAACTTTAAATTAGAAAGATAAAATAAAATGCTGAAAAGTCGGACGTATTTGCAGTAGTTATCCATTTAGCTAAAGCTTAGGAAAGTTTGTTTGTGGTTGACCTGTCCAGGTGTTTTTACTGCAGACTATGTAGCGATGTCTACTTTTGGTAAAGGGGCTCTGTATTAGCTGTGTGTTTAGCCAGGAGGGGGTTATTTAGATTAAACATGCTCTGGTGGTAACTCAGTTTACATTGACAGTAAATGTAAATAACTTTGGTTTTGTCAAGAGAGCTATCTGGGGTGGCTTTGAAAAGAAGCTTGCCATTCAAAAGACTCTTTTTGCTGTCCATGTCCTGATTGTGAATGTATGATAACTTACTGCTGCGCTCTGTTTTCTCAAACTACGAAGGACGCGGAGAAATAAAAATAATTTTTAACGCACAATTAACTATCGTTAAAAATTAGTGGCGTTTAAAGTAATTTGCATTTACACGTTATTACCGAGTTACATTTAACAACCCTAAAAAAATCTATTGAAATTGTAACTTTTTGTGATATATTTGTTACAATTGAGAGTTTAACTGAGATTTTAATCCACTATAATGTGAAATTATTAGTCTAATGCTTGTACATCATTGTCATTAAATAAGCACTGGTTTCACTGGGGATTGAACCCAGGACCTTCTGCGTGTAAAGCAGACGTGATGACCGCTACACTATGAAACCACAAAATCTACAGATTTGGTACATTAAAAAAATTGTGACCAAGAAACAATCAACATATTTAATCATGATTAATGGCATAGTTGTTTATATCAAATTTACGATTATTCACAAATTAAAAAGACCTTTTTAATTTGTTATAAATGTACTTTTTAAAGCATACTTTGCATATTTTACTTTGCTTCTTAAACAAGAAGTTTGAAATTTTTTTTAGGACAAATACACACTATCCAGAAAAGCTTTTATACTGAATAAAATTGTCAAACTCAAGCCAAAACAGATGGGCATAATGAATTAAAAGTGACATTGCAACTAACACTATGTAGTGTCAAACTTTAAATTAGAAAGATAAAATAAAATGCTGAAAAGTCGGACGTATTTGCAGTAGTTATCCATTTAGCTAAAGCTTAGGAAAGTTTGTTTGTGGTTGAGCTGTCCAGGTGTTTTTACTGCAGACTATGTAGCGATGTCTACTTTTGGTAAAGGGGCTCTGTATTAGCTGTGTGTTTAGCCAGGAGGGGGTTATTTAGATTAAACATGCACTGGTGGTAACTCAGTTTACATTGACAGTAAATGTAAATAACTTTGGTTTTGTCAAGAGAGCTATCTGGGGTGGCTTTGAAAAGAAGCTTGCCATTCAAAAGACTCTTTTTGCTGTCCATGTCCTGATTGTGAATGTATGGTAACTTACTGCTGCGCTCTGTTTTCTCAAACTACAGAGGACGTGGAGAGGAAAAAAATATTTTTGAACGCACAATTAATTAGCGTTAAAAAAAATAGTGGCAACCATAAAAAATGTCTATTGAAATTTTTACTTTTGGTAAAATATTAAATGCCTTCGACACTCGTGTGAAGAGAGGGGCGGCGCTGTCAACTGCTCACCATCTGGTGGTGAGTTGGGCTCAGAGGTGGACTCGTCCATCACCCAAACTACCTCAAGCAAGACAACGGAGGTGGATGAGATACGCCCTGAGTACCTCAAGTCTCTGGATGTTGTGGGGCTGTCTTGGTTGACACGCCTCTGCAACATCGTGTGGCAGTTGGGGACAGTACCTCTGGACTGGCAGACCGGGGTGGTGGTCCCTCTTTTCAAGAAGGGGGACCGGAGGGTGTGTTCCAACTACAGAAGGATCAAACTCCTCAGCCTCCCCGGGAAAGTCTATGCCATGGTACTGGAGAGGAAAATGTGTCCGATAGTCGAAACCTCGGATTCAGGAGGAACAAAGTATTTTTTGTCCTGGTCGTGGAACAATTGACCACTTCTATACCCTTTATACCTCTATACCGTTTATGAGATTTTGCTCAACCAGTCCACATGTGCTTTGTGGATCTGGAGAAGGCATTCGACTGTGTCCCTCGCGGTGCCCTTGGGGGGGTGCTCTGGGAGTATGGGGTTCGGGGCCGTTTGCTAAGGGCTGTTCGGTCCCTGTATGACCGGAGCAGGAGCCTGGTTTGCATTGCCAGCAGTAAGTCAGAACTGTTCCCGGTGCATGATGGTCTCTTCTGTCATTTACTGTCATTGCATTGTTGGTTTTTAACTGAATTTTTAATATGTCCAGAACAAACTCTTTAGAACAGCGTTATAAAATTAAATTTTTAGTTTTGAAGACACACACAAACACCAAATTATCTCAGTTAATCTCATTTCTAAAATTATATAGCCTATGTCCTTTACTTTGGAAAATATAAATGCTAAACCTGTCACTGACTCTTAGATAATATAATATTTGACATATTATTAAATAACTCCACTTCTTAAATCTCTTGATTACATACTGTAATTATTTTAATGTTTCATTTCATAAATGGTGTCAGAAATACTGTGTTAAATGTTTATTAGCCTTTTTTTAGTCCACAGATTCTTTACACATTAATATGTAAATAATTAAGAAGAATTAAAAAAATATACAAAGAAAATTTGTCAGACGTGCAAATGCAAATGTCCATTGTGTAAAATTGCCTAGTGTATATTAAGTAACACTGCTATTGTAAATTAAGCATTAAGTAAAAAATTTAAAAGATCCTTATAACCCAATAAAAGTTTTCATGTTCTTAACTACCCAAAGTGGCCAAACTAAGCTTTGCTGGAGGATAAGCACATTCATGGTTTTTTTTTTTTTTTTTTTTTTTTATTGCATGAAGGTTTAGTATATTTTTTTATATCTTAACTGAATGGATTTTTTAATAAGTGGACTATTTATACTAAGGTGGATTTATGTCGCATGGCTTCCTTAGGTGTTCACCAGAACTAGAATGAAATTTTGAGAGGTGAGCAATTGCAGTCTTCTATTTCACCACCAGATACTGCCAAAAACAAGACCCCAACTTTTATAAAAGATTACAAAATATTTTTACAACACTACTTTTTATGCACCAAACTGAAGTGAACTGAAATGCAGTTTTGGTATTTCTTACAGTACGCAGTCAACTCCACCATCTAAAACAACAATTATATAAGCCCAGTCTCAATGTGAGAATTGAAAACCATGTTCTAGTAATGGAGCAGATGCTCTCGCAAGTCAACATCATTTCTATGTGGCACAGGCTAATTATATGCTGAGGCAACTATAAACCAGAGAACAGAAACATTGCATGGTTTGAATCCCTTTTCTGGGGTGAAGTGAAGTTAAGTGGGAGGAGCTAACTAAAGCACCTGTAAGCTACGCCTACAGCAGAATGTGGACAGCAGACAAGACGTAGAAGAGAACAGACAAAGTGTCACTGAGAATCTAGCGGCAGTGTTCTGTGAGAAATTATTATTATTATTTTTTATCACAGTCAGTTTGATTTTTGCTCACCTGATTAGCAGTAAAAGACTCTGGATTGCCATTTTCCTCTACAGCCAGGTGTAGCATGTCTTCTGCGTCTTTAAAAGAAGAAACGATATTATTGACTCTACTATAAACAGTACCAGTGCAGAGACAATTGACCAGTATTTAAAAGTGCTAACTAAAGTGTTGAAGCTTCTTCTGGTGCTATAGGTGAGTATGTTATCATCAAACATTTTTTTTCATCTGTCATATGTAATAACCGACTTACTCTCCATGGGTTCTATTATTGTGATAGAGGTTATGATAAATATCAAATACATAAATCTGTATGACACTAAGGCATGTGATATGTACCAAAAACAATCTGATACAAATAAGGGGTGATGTATAATGAAGGATATTCTTTGTAACAACTTAAAGCTCATTAACAAAGCATTACTCCTACACTGAGTTATAAACATAGTTACAAATGTTTTCAATAAAAACTATAGTGTGTATACAAATGATATTTAATTTATTTACTATGGCTTTATGGTGTTTAGTTATTATACTTCATCCTCATATTGTACACTGGCAAACTAAGCTTTGAAACTGTGTCAGTTTTGTTTTTAGGTAATATCATGTTCTGTTCAGTAGCAGCTGACTGAACGGCTCTGCTTGCTAAAAGGAAACCCCACAGCGAGCAACCAAAACTGTCTCTTCAAAAGCCAAAGTGAGGCTGTCTAAGCAGAGACTATAGGAACCAAACAACAGAGAGCTAACTGAGCACAGCACACCTTCATGAGACACAAAGGGGCACATGAATACAGCCAGAGAAAGAAGAAAAGAAACTATAGGACATTTTCAATTCAAATGCAACTGATAGAATTTTATGATGATCCTAATAAAACCTATAGTCACCCACGCTACCCAGTGTTTGAAAAACATAGCCAAAAAGAAGCTACATTGCAGAATATTATTTACTTCTAAGTGCCTTTTGCAATCATAATTCTGAAACTGTGACACACACTCCACTGGTGGTGTGCTGGCCGCTTTTTTTAGTAGCCTCAGAGATATTTATACAAAAAAAAACATGTAAGGCCGGTTGTCCTACTAACTATTCAAGGTGTTGCTGGTTAACAGTTCGAAAGAGTAACTGTTTCAGAGTTTGATGGTTCTGACTGTCCAGAAGCAGGCCTTGATACACTGTCTCTTAAATTTACAGTTAATATATACCGTAGTGTACATGTATATACTATATATATTTATACATGTACACTATCAGTCAAAAGGTTGGACACACCTTCTCATTCAACGTTTTTCTTTTGATTCATACTGAAGACATCAGAGCTATGAAGGAACACATATAGAATTATATGTCAAGAGTGTTCAACAAACCAGAATGTCTTTTATATTTTAGATTCTTCAAAGTAGCCACTTTTTGTTTTGATGACAGCTTTGCAAACGTTTGGCGTTCTCATTCAGCTTTATGAAGTAGTCCCCTGGAACTGTTTTCTCACAGTCTTGAAGGAGTTTCCAGATGACTTATTGGCTGTTTTGCCTTCACTCTGCGGTCCAACTCATCCAAACCCATCTAAAAAAATAAGATTTTCAGGAAAACAGATTTTCACTGGTCTAATGTCCATTTTCTGTGTTTCTTGGCCCAAAAAATTCGCTTCTGCTTGTTGCTTTTCTTTAGTAGTGTTTTTAGCAGCTATTTTACCATATTTTTGCCTGAATAAAGTCTCCTCTGAACAGTTAATGTAGAGCTGTGTCTGCTATTAGAACTGTGGGGTATTGATCTGGGTTCTAATCTTAAGGGGCTGTTAACTTACAATTTCTGAGGCTGGTGATTCGGATGAATTTATCTTCAGCAGCAGAGGTGACTCTAGGTCTTCCTTTCCTCGAGCGGTCCTCATGTGAGCCAGTTTCATCATAGTGCTTGATGGTTTTTGCAACTGCAGTTGGGGACACATTCAAAGTTTTTCTGGACTGACCTTCAGTTCTTAAAGTTATAATGGACTGTCGTTTCTTTTTACTTAGCTGATTGGTTCTTGCCATAATATGAATTCTAACAGTTGTCAAATAGGGCTGTCAGCTGTGTACCAACCTGACTTCTGCACAACACAACTGATGGCCCCAACCCTTTTTTAAGAAGGCGAGAAATTCTTCAAATGAACCCTGACAAGGCACAGCTGTGAAGTGAAAACCATTTTGGTTGATCATGAAGCTCACTGAAAGAAGGCCGAGGGTTTGCAATGCAACGTTGAGGAATCTAATTATAGAACATATTTTGAGTTATTTCACAGTTTTTGTATATATGTATACGTATCTGTTTTGTTTTTTTGATTGTTTTTTTTTTTTGCATAACCTTTTATAAAAGTTTCGATCAGATTATTTCATGTGTATGTCCAGGTAAGAAATGGCACTTAAACAAAAGAAATGTGAATAAGGTTTCTGGGAGTTTCCATAAGTCTTGTTCTAGCGTACGATACATGTCTGATGTGTCCAATTGACAGTTTATAGATTTATGAGTCAGAGAGAGTAATATTATTCACAGAACAACCACAACCTTTGAACTGCAGCTGTTGCAAAGATTGTACCTGCTCAGACGCAAGGTAAACAGTGACTACACCCACATGACTGCAGCTCACTGACCACACACTTGGCTTGGGCTTTTGTTGTTATGGCCAAGCCTGAGATGGAGCAGTACACTGCAATTTAAACATATCACTTCAGTACCGATTTGTACATCTAACATTAATAATATCCGAACATGAGAAGAACAAAAATACAGTATTTGGCCATTGTTGTTCTACTCACTGTGTGAAGCCAGCAGCCAATATCCTAAACACCTCCTCAACCTTGAAATTATTCAAACATTTTTTTTCTTTGTGTGAGAACAATGTTCTCTTGTAGGTACAACCTGAAGGCAACAAGATCTTTTTGATTTGGTTGAAATGTGTTTTCATGTTAACAGCTTGTTAGAGTACATTACTGTACAATAACAGTGTAATTGAAATGGTTATCTGCTTTTTCAAAGTTGTTGTTTAATGTGGACCATGCTTGTTGTGCCTAGTGTCTCACTCATTACTAAAACAGCATTGGAAGAGCCATTATTCTACTTGCTACTACCATACTCTGTGTAGAATCCAACATCCTGCAACAATTTAAGACATTTTTAGATTAAATATTTTAAAATTTAAATTCAATTTCAGAGAAATATATTTGTTTTTATCAAACTTTCAAACTGATGCAACAACAAAAAAAAAACACCTAATCAATTGCAGATAATGCCGTCTAAAATTAGGTAACTGCTCTAAGTTACAGCAGCAGTTCTTTAAAACATCATTATTTGGGCTGCATTCAGGACTGTCACTGTCTAACTTGTTTTTGTTTACATACCCTAACACCACTCTTCAAATAAACATATAGATCAGTGGTGTCAGAGTCATTTTAGTTCAGGGGCCACATGCAGCTTAATTTGATCTGAAGTGGGCTGGACCTGTAAAATAACAGCATAATAAACTTATAGAACAATAACTCAATTTTTACCCCATTGTTTTTGTGCAAAGAAGTACAATTACATTAAAATGTCTGTGCTCTCATCATTCACAACCGAATAAGGTTAATGTTAGCAAAAGCCTTAATTTTAGCATGTATGTTTTCACAAACTCACCCTCACAATATGGTTTTGATGCTGATGACATTTTGCTAGCAATAATGTAGCTAACTTTCAGTGCTGCATCGCTGACTATCCCATTCAGATAACTGAGCTTTCCGTGGTGCATCACCTCACTTGCCAAACTCCCAAACAGACTCACTCTTGCATTTGCTTCAAGTAGCAGATATTGAGCTTTTACGCCTTTGTAATCCTCATGTGTCCTTATTCTGGACTCTTCGGGTTGTGAATAAAGAAAATGTTAGCAAACATTTAGCATGGGGTCAGTCTATTAAATGTGGATCATTCATCTCTGCCAAAAGACCAAACCCTGCACTCTTGCAACATTTAGTGCATGGGACATTTGTTCATCCACAGCTTGTTCACGTTGAACAGTTAACAGTCAGTAAAGCAGTGCAGTGTGCAGAACATTATGGGCAAAACAATCATTGATTAATAATGTACTTTTATTTTGTCTGATCTAGTTAGTGAGTAACTGGACAAGTGTCAATGACTGATAGCAATCTACTGATAGCTCTAAGTGATCTCAGGTCAGTGAGCCCTAGTCCTAAACCTTTAGTAGCGTGTCAAACAGTTTTTGTTCCACTTGTGGTTAATCAGTATCAGACCTGGGGGGAACCAGGAATTGAGATATTCATTTTAATAACTTATTCAAAGTACAGCTGCAAAAATCTAGGACGTGTGAAATTTTTTTCTTTACTCGTTTCCAACTGAACTAACAATATTTACACCATGATCTGGCTGAATACCCGGTATTTGCACTCCTTTAAATATTACATACACCTTAGAGACTGTAAATAGTGACGCTTTAACCTGCCAGTGGTGAGCTGATATGTAATGTATATGGACACAAGTATGATAAAGTCATACTCAACAAGTAATATAAAGTCAAATGTCAGTATTACTTTCTAGTGTATGTGTGGGAATGGATAATTGCATAGTTGTCATTGTACTTCATCCTCATTTTGTATACTGCAAACTAAGCTTTAAAACTGTGTATGTTGTGTTTTTAGGTAATATTATAGGCTCTGTTCAGTAGCAGCTGACTGAACGGCTCTTTTTGCTAAAAGGCAACCCCACAGCGAGCAGCGCAAAAGCCGATACTCACTGTCTCTTCAAAAGCCAAAGTAAAGCAGTCTAAGCATAGACTATAGGAGCCAAACAAGGAGAAGAGACACAAAGGGGCACATGAATACACCCAGAGAAAGAAGAAAATAAATATAATTGGCTTGATCTTTGTTTGCTCAGCTGCTGTAGAAAGTTGCCTCAGGCCAAAGCAGAGTGCAGCTGTGAGGGCAGACAGCATTCACGTTAGCAATGGCCTTTCTAGACTAGCATAATAAAGAAATACACAGCTCTCAGTTGACTTATACAGAAATAGAATCAAAAGACGCACTTACATTAATAAAGCACCATCATTTAACACACTATGCACTACCATGTCCAAATTTGTCTGCATTGCAAGGGCAGCTCCAAAGTTAGCCCTCTTAATGCATTTCTATTGACGAAGCAAATTTTATGTGACATAAAAGACTGTAGGCTTTTAACAGGTTTGGTGAAGTGAGAAAAACGGGATTTTGCTTTACATTTTGAACACTTTTAACACCATCCACTGGGACAATGCAGTTTTGGCGCATTTCCATTAACAAAAGGGGTCCAAAGTCTTACCAAAAAGTGTACCATACCACTTTTCAGATGCCTCAGCCTGGGGTCCCAAGTGGGTCCGGCTTGGAAGTCAGCTGATTGAACGACAGATAATTGTTTCTCAAGCAAAAGTCTGCTTTAAATAGGTTTTATATATCAGATAGAAAATGGGGGCAAAAACAAAAGTTTTTTGTAAAAAAATCTGTTCAGTATAATTTAGGGTTATATATGTAACTAGCTTTATATTCTTTTAATTCAAATGGGTTAGGCTGACAAGTCAACTCACTTAACTCAATATTTAGACCCAATCAACCCAGTCAATGGGTATCTCTGGAACTGCCATTAAATGGTTTCAGTTCTATCTTAAGGACAGGGAATACTTTGTTTCAGATGGTAACTGTGTATCAGACCAAATGGCCCTGACATGTGGGGTTCCACAGGGGTCTATCTTGGGACCTCTATTATTCAATCTTTACATGCTTCCTTTAGGCCAGTTAATACACAGCTGTGGCGTATCCTACCATAATTATGCAGATGACACTCAGAGTTACATTTCACTCACAGCAGGTGAAAATGGACCAATTCATTCACTGTGTCACTGAACAGATTGACGTATGGATGCAAATAATTTTCTCCAACTGAACAGAAACAAGACTGAAATAATTATCTTTGGAACAGAAACAAAGAGGAAGTGTCAGCAGTCACCACGAGTCTCTTTCTCTAAAATCTAAACATCAGGGAGGCAATAGCTCAGTGAGTGGCCATCCTTCGACCGGTGGGTGGGTGGTTCGATCCCTGTTTCGAAACATCCCAAAACATCATAACATCCCGCTCTTCCCCACAGTTCATACTGTCGTTGTGTTCCTGGGCAAGACACTTAACCCACCTTGCCTCCAGTAGTGTTCCAGCTGTAACACTGGTAAATGGAAGCTTAATGTAAAGTGCTTTGGGTGCCTACTACAGTAGGTGGAAAAGCGCAATATTAGAAAAAAAAAATCATCATGGACTCAAGTTATTTTCATCATCTGCATTTTATCACCTTAAAAACATTTCCAGAGTCAAAGGGATAATGTCTCAACCAGACTTAGAGAAACTTATTTATCTCCAGCAGGTTAGATTACTGTAACGGCTGCTCACTGGTCTCTCAAAACGAGGGTTAAGACAGCTGCAGCTTATTCAGAACGCTGCTGCTCGGGTTCTAACTAACACCAGGAAGTACAACCACATCAGTCCAGTTTTAAAATCTCTGCACTGCCTTCCTGTTGCTCAGAGAATAGACTTTAAAACAGCACTGCTGGTTTACAAGTCTCTAAATGGTTTAGCACCAGAATATATTTCTGAAATGCTAGTAGCTTATGAGCCTCCTCGGACTCTGAGAACATCTGGGACAGGCTTCTGCTCGTGCCCAGAGTTAGAACTAAACAGGGTGAAGCAGCGTTTAAGTTTCATGCAGCAAAAACCTGGAACAACCTCAACTCTAACAATGTTCTAGAGGAAGTTAAAAACCTCCCTCTTTAGCTCCTCAGTACAACTGAAAGTGTTTTTTATCTGCACTCTTCATCTTTAAATGTTTCTTTTTCCAAATTGTGTCTATGTATTTTAAATGTGTCTTTTCTGTAAAGCACTTTGAATGACCTAGTGTATGAATTGAGCTATGTAAATAAAATTGCCAAATCTCCAGTCAATTTAATAATAACTTTTTGCTCACTACTCCCCCTGCTGGTTATGTATTGACTGAAGTTAATTTGTGAGTGTCAAATCCCTAACTTTTTTTTCTTCTCAGTCGCCCACTCATTCATCCATCATGGCGGATTCCTCTCGTGGCTGGTGGAAACTGACTTTTCTGAGAAAGAAGTCTCAGCCCAAGGTTCTGTATGAGATTCCAGCAGATTATGTGTCTAACACTAACGGTTCCAGTGGGCCTCCCTTGCCGGCACACCCTGAGGACCCCCAGCTGGATGCCCGGCTGGAGAGGATTGTGGACAAAACCGCAGCAAGTGGTGGCCGTCACGTCAAAGTGTCTCACTCTGGGAGGTTCAAGGAGAAGAAGAGGATTCGACCGACACTGACGGAACACCCAGAGATGTTTCTGGTAGAGGACAAAGCCACAGATGAGAACCAGAGGGCCGCAAAGTGAAGATGAAACGGACCAAATTATTGTTGTTGAATCAAAGTTGTATCAATGTTGGAGTTATTGAAATGTAAATTTTATTTTGTATGTACATAAGCTGGCCAAGACCTTTTAAAGTTGGTAAAGTTTGGTGCACATTATTTACTCATTTTACGGCAGTAATAGCCACAAGAAAATCACAAATTCTACACATGATGCCAGATAGCTACTGACTGATTATATGTGTGTGCTGTCAGTGAGTGGGTAGAGAACACTGCTAAGTGGCTCAACATTTGGCTCTATTTCTACGTGAATGAAGGCTACAGCAGCTAAAGGCAACAAGTGTCAGGACATTTTCTGCTGGGCTTCTGTGGAAAAACAAATGACATCACATGGAGAGGATTTATACAGAAACGGTTTCACGGCTGTGCTTCCTAATTTAAGTCCGAAATCAGCCGCAAAAACTACATTATATGCAAAAATATGTCAACAACATAAATCCTCCATATGCTAGTAATACAACAGCAACCTACTCTCCAGATGGCTCATTTTGTGTTTTGAGACATAATTAGGTAAAGCTGTTTCAATTCTTTTCATTATTTTATGTTGGCCTAATTTCTGTTACATTTACATTTTAGGCTATGTAGTTTAAAATTGTATTTATTTTTTATATTTTTCTATTTTTATTGTATTAACAACTCAGCGGTATGTGAACTCCTTTTGAGTAGAAATGCATAATGCAAATTTTTTTTGTTTCAAATAAAACTCCCATAATTCATTACTACTGTAGTTTTAACTTATTTTAATGTATAAGTTCAGTTAATTCATCAAACATCAAACATCTGTATGACTTGCTAGTTACTTGCTTGACCCAAGCTACGACTTGACTTGAATTGATTTTCATAAAATTGACTTGGACTTGCTTTGAGACTTGAAGGTTAAGACTTGTGACTGACCTGTGACTTACTCCCACCTCTGTCAACGAGGTCAGCGCACCTTTCATCTCTGTTGACTTGTGATTAAAGATGCAAACAGTTTGCTCTGGTGATTACACCTTTTTATTACAGTTGTTAGCATAGCAATCAATCCATTTATACATTTATATATATATATACATATATATATATATATATATATATGTATATATATATATATATATATATATATATATATATATATATATATATATATATATATATATACATATACATATACAAGAAACATGTCTCTTAATTAAACAATGTCTCATGCAGTTTGTGGAAATGTAAAACATATTAGGAAATTTTGGGAAACGCTGGCAATATAGTTCATGGATGCAGTAGCAAAACTTGACCAGCAGAGGGCAAACTCTCACTGCTGTATGACTGTAGGTACTTGGTTTTAAATCTTCAGCAAATGCTTGTATTCTTAAAAAACAAACCGTTTTTTTCATATATGAATTTCTTATGTCTTGATTGAAAATTTAAGGCTTTTTAAGGCCTATGTAATTTGTTTGTGTAATCAGTGTTTAGCATGTGGTACAAACATTAGAAAGGACAGTTCATTGCCTTAGTTATAATCTTGAGTACATTTTGAAAATCCCAGTTTACTCCATTTTCTTGAATTTTTTTGTTGCGTGAAAAGTGAAAACTGTTGAGACTGCATTTCATACGTTGTATCTACCTCCTTGTATAAACAAACTGTAATAACATGTAACTACAAAGAGCATACATAAATATGTGTACTTACATATTGTAGGTAGGTTAGGGTATGTATGTACTATGTAGTTATATGTACTTACAGTTTGCTACACAATCTATTACATTGTACTTAATGAGGTAAATACAATGTATCAAGTGTAGTGTCAAATAAAGTGTTGCCCTCAAAAAAAAAAAAAAAAAAAAAAAAAAGAAAGAAACATAAAACGTCATCTAAGCCAAAAGGGTGGAGCCCTCAGCATCCGTGGCATAGGTCTTTCATGCTTAGTTTGTATTTTATGTTGACTTTAGTTGCCTCATGCATTTATTAGCATTTTTATTTAGTAGTGTTCATATAAATGAGACACAAATTTTAGTTTGAATGATATATTTATTTTTATAATATAATGTAATAATAATGTCAAAACGGAGTTGATAATGTACGTCTCCTTGTGCCTTTGTTTCTGGACATTAGACCAGACTATTTTAAGGCAGGAAGGGGTAGACTGCTCATCAAATTAGTGGCCACGCATTGTGTTGCTTCTCAAAAACTCATGTTTTGACTGTGTACAAGTAACAAATAAGTGTGGCATGGTTCAGTGTTGAACTAAGTCAACTAATTGCTGCAAAAGCTCACAAGTCTATCTAGAGGTGCAAAGGTATATAGCAGGCAGACGCAACATAAATTCCATCAGCTTCTCAGTATTACTATAGATTGTCAAACTGGTGCTTACAGCTTACAGGAGATGCAATTCCAAGGGTTTATAGCTGCACTACCTGATTCGTGTTTTAATCCCTGTATCATACTCCACTCTTACCCAAAAGCAGCCTAGGGACCTCTCCTGTTTTTCTTATATAAAATAAATTAAACCGGACCAATTTTTTCCCTTTTCTCTGTTAATATTTTTCTTTTTGGAGCTGTTTCTCTGTTAAAAGCCATTTTCAGTGCTGACATACAAACATACACTTACTGGAACGTCAGATCAAAAGCTGATGGAGACCAATAACTGCTTTTTCAAGCATATGGTTTGATCACATGTGATTGGCCAATTTTTTTCATCTCTGACTAACTTATTCAATCTCCTATAATGAACAGTAGATGGCATCATAAACCCTGTTTTTTTTACTAATGATTGCTCTTACAATATACTATTTGGGGTTCAATCCATTTTCCCTAACTAGAAAAAAATAAAATTAGGTACAGAATCTTTAATATTTAACTATTTTGTTGATTCTGTTTTTTCAGAAAGATACAGTGGCAAGAAAAAGTATGCAAACCTTTTTGAATATCATTGTTTTCTGAATAAATGTCAGTATTGTAATATGATCTTCATCTAAGTCTTCATCACTCTAAGAGTATATACAAACATAATGTGTCTTAAATGAATTACACAAATAAATTCTGATCTTTCATGTCTTTATTGAGAACAATCAAAAAATATCATAGGGCTTGTGGAAAAAGTATGTGAACTCTTGAGGTAATCACCTCAAAAAAGCTAATTGGAGTCAGGTTTTAGCACACCTAGAGTCTCAATACAGTTGGAGGTGTGGACTACAGCTACTTTGACTTATTAAAAACCCTCAAACCGTTTTGTTTGGAGTTTGCTCTGCACAAGAAGAACACGCTTATGTGAGCAATGCCTGGCCAAAAAGAGCTTTCAGAAAAGCTACAATCAAGAATTGTTGCTTTAAATAAAGCTGCAAAGGGTAACAAAGTTATTTCATAGACTTAAAAAAAAAAAAAAAAATCACATGTCTACGGTTAAGCAAACAATTTTCAAATGGAGACGCTTTGGGACTGTTACTCTATGAAGAAGTGGGTGCCCAGTCAAAATGACATCAAGATCACAACAAAGACTCATCAGTGAGGTAAAGAAACAGCCCCGAATGACAGCCGAAGATTTGAAGGCATCATTGGAACTTGCTAACACCTCTGTTCATGAGTCTACAATACGTAAACACTGAATAAGCAGGGTATCCACAGCAGGACACCACGAAGGAAGCCACTGCTGACTAAGAAGAACATTGCTGCACACCTGAAGTTTGCAAAAGAGCACATTGACACTCCACAGCGGTATTGTCTTGGGCCTGCTTAGCTACGTCAGGGCCTGGCCAGCTTGCAGTCATTGAGGGGAAGATGAATTCCCAAGTATATCAGACAATTTACATTTACATTTATTCATTTAGCAGACGCTTTTATCCAAAGCGACTTACATTGTTCTACAGTAATTACCAGTGTTACAGCCACTGGTGGCAAGGTGGGTTAAGTGTCTTGCTCAAGGACACAACGACAGTATGAACTGTGGGGAGAGTGAGAATCGAACCAACTACCTTCTGGTTGAAAGACGACTGCTCTACCCACTGAGCTACTGCCAGAGCAAGTTCACAACAGAACTTGCTCTGGCAGTTCTTCAGAAAAACAAAATCCACCTTTTGGAGTGGCCAAGTCAGAGCCCTGACCTCAACCCAAAAGAGATGCTATAGACTGACTTGAAGAGGGCCAAACACATGAGACGTCCAAAGAATATGACAGAGCTAAAGCCATTCTGCAGGAAGAATGGGCTAAAATTCCTCCTCAACGATGATCAGGTCTGATCCACAGTTACAGGAAGTGGCTGGTTGAAATTATTGCTACCAGTTATTAATTCAGAGTGTTCCCTTACTTTTTCCACTGTCATTTTGAGTGTGTTCAATGAAGACATGTAAGATTGTAAGATTTTTTTGTCTAATTATATTTAGACACACTATGTTTGTCAATACCCTTGATTTAGATAAAGATTAGATCACATTTTAAGACAAATTTATTCAGAAAACCATGAAATACCAAAAGGTTCACATAATTTTTCTTGCCATTGTATATAATTCTACTTCTGTGTCTTCTCCTTCCTGCGCTGAAGAGCCTTGTTGATCTCTTGCAGCAGAATGTCTTTGTTGTTCTTCATGTTGGTTTTGGCCGTCTCCAGCACATACTCAATCATTTCCGGGCTGTAACTCTGCTGGAAGGTGGAGAACTGCGCCATCCTTTGCTTAAACTCCTCTGCATCTGAAGAGAACAAACAAATCATTCAGGCATCCACTCAAATAGGCACAAATCTCCCTAGGCTTCATTCTTTAACACCGAGAGGTTCTGCTCTGGTTCGGTTCTGAAGTTTGGCAACCTTAGTGCACTCTGTTTAACTGGCCCATGTCAACATCAGTGTGGTCAGAAGCAACATCACTTAGAATTACTGCATTATCTAACTAAAACTATATAATGTATATATAGTATGTAAAGGTTCTCAGTCATCCAGGACATCTTGAAAAAGCACAAGCTGGGAGTCATCAGGACTCTTCAGCACAGAGTACAAGAGGTGCCCACTACCTCAGAACGTAAACGGAAAAAAGAACAACACATTTGTAAATCTCTGAGAGACTGTGGATACCACAAATGGACTTTCAACAAAACTAAGAGGACACAGACACCAAACAGACAGGAATCAGAGACAAAAGGGAAGGGTGTAGTTATCAAAAACTGGTCCATCCTAAAGACAAGATCCCCTTGCACAGAGTAATGTAGTTTATGCAGATCAGTGAAGAGTGCAGTGACAGTTATGTCGGTGAAACTAAACAACAGCTTCACAAGAGGATGTATCAGCACAGAAGAGCCAATCCTGGAGGACCTGAGTCTGCAGTTCACCTCCACCTCAAAGACAAAGGACATTCCTTTGAGGACAGCAATGCCTGAATTTTGGCCAGAGAGGCCAGATGGTTTGAGAGAGGGGTGAAGGAAGTAATTTTTGTGAAAATCCTTCATTGAACAGAGGAGGTGGCCTCAGATACATGTTGCCTAGTATTTACAACAGTTTTCTTAAAGTTAAATCTAAAGAGCTTCACCCTAGAACAACAAACACAACACCTGAATGGAGCAGTGTCACTAACGACTCTGCACCTGAATATAGCAGTGTCACTGAGCCTTAACGACTCTCACATCAGGAGTCACACCTCCCTTTCTTGACCAACATCTATGAAACCAGAACAGCCTGGTCCATCAGGTTTGGTTTCAGGGGAAACTCTTCCCTCTAGAGATAGAAGCTCAGCTCTCCTACCAGTTAATCTCAGAACTTGAAAATTTAATCCAGATGCTTTTACTTTAACCTTTTTTTTATGTATACTGTATATATTATATTTAGTACAAGACAGTGGCCAAAGTTAAACATTAGCTGCATGGTGAGACAGACCAGGTTACATCACAGAATACAATATATTGTGTTCATATCTCTTTATTTCACATTTACAACACAACCTTAAAAACATTCCTCAGCTTGCTGCTTTAATGACTCTAGAGCGTAGGAGCTACAAGGTAAAGTGCTAGACAGAGCTAATAGGATCACAGATATCAATCTAATGAAGTGTCAGCTCAAATTAAACTGATTAAGTCCGACAGCCTGAACCTTATTGTGGTAGAGGGTTTGAGTACCCGGCCAGGCTCAGTCTAAAAGAACGACAAGGGTCCGACCACTAGTGGGAGGGACCGTAAGGGGCTGGTGCTTAGTGGATTGGGCAGCAGTCAAAGGCAAGGGCCACGACGACCCGATCTTTGTACACAGAAACTGGCCTTAGGGACAGAGAATGTCACCTCGCTGGCCGGGAAGGAGCCTGAGCTTGTGCGGGAGGTTGAGCGGTACCAACTAGAGACAGTCAGGCTCACCTCCACGCACAGCTTGGTCTCTGGAACTACGCCCCTTGAGAAAGGCTGGACTCTCCACTTCTCTGGAGTTGCCCGTGGTAAGAGGCAGTAGGCTGAGACATTCAACTTCCGCCTCTGGCAGGGCTTTGATCAGATCCCAAGGGAGGCTGGAGACATTAAGTTCAAGTGGACCATGTTCCCCACCTCCTTTGTCAATGCGGCCACTCGGAGATGTGGCTATAAAATCTTCGGGGCAGGTCAAGGCAGCAACCCTCAAAGTTGGTGGTGGACACCCCTGCCAACACTGTTTACAGTGGTTGATGGCAGCTGTTGACCTCAACTAGGGATATCGTCAGACCTTGGAAGGTTCTCCTCAATTGCACCGACATGTCTTCCACTGAAGAAGCAGAGGCCGAGGGTTCGAAGGTGGAAAAGCAGGAGCTTGGTTCACATTGCCGGTAGTAAGTCAGACTTGTTCTCTGTTAGAGTATGGCTGCCCTTTGTTACCGGTCTTGTTCATTATCTTTATGGACAGGATTTCTAGGCGCAGCCAGGAGCCGGAGGGAGTTCGATATTAGGACCACGTGATTTAAATATGTGTGGGTAAGAATCATTTTTCATTCATACCTTTGCAGTTCTGTCTGTTGAAGAGCGGCATGAACACAATAGTTGGCTCTTTGCCCTTTCCCTCAAACACGTAGCAGTCTTTAGGCCAGTCTCGTTCCTTCTCCAAGACTTTATCATCCAGCTCTGGGAATGGCTTGTTCACTTTGGCTGCATAATCTCTGCCCAAAGTCAGAGTCTGTAAAGGATAGACAAATGGGACATGTTTCAAACTTAAAACTTTTCAGCATTCCAGGAAAATGAAAACACACAGATCTTCTCAGGTACTACAGATAATGAACAACACGGGACAAAACTTCTCCAACTGTACCACCTCTTTTTACTTCAACATTTAAACATTTTGAACAATACAGAGTACTGACCTCAAACATGTTTCCAGCACTATATTCAGGTGCAATAATTAGATCAGTGTCTCTTTTTTCTCCCAGAAATGAGGGATATCCCACATTAATGAGCAATCCTGCATCCATTAGGTGAAAGGTCTCTTCAGAGTGAAGACACGATGGTATAGGGACCTCTACTCCAACATTTCGTGTGGAAATAATTCAACAAGTTACTTACAGTGACATTTAACATTTAATGTGCAAAAAAGGTCTTGATATGAATAAGGATTAGAGCCAATTCCAACATTTTTTGGGTTAGTCAAAATTATCAAATAAAGGTCAGCATTCACAGAAAAAAGTCAGATGTCTGGGAGCCAGTGGGTAGGACACTGCCTACTGTCCCCACTAATGCTCAAGAGACACAGGTATAAGACAGTTACGGTAGGTTTGTGCACATTTATACACTTTGTAGGTCCACAACTAGTCCTATTTTAATGGATTTTTGAAAGTGCAAACAGTTCAAGTTTGGGTCAAACATCTTAAATTTGCGGGCTTCTGATTCTGGGCTACCTCATCAGATAAAAATGGAGAGGCATAGGCACTGTTCACAGAGGGGAAGGGTTGGGAGGGGAAAGCAAGGAAATATGTTTTTTGTTTTTTTTATTTTTACTTCAGCCTACTTTTGGTTGGTATGGGTTTGTTTATTTGATGGTGATGTATTCTTAATGTTTTTTCTGTTTTATCTTTTTGACCAAAATAAATAATAATAAATAAAATTTTAAATTAGGCATTTCTCTGAGGGAAAAGGTTTGATCTAAAGCTATTCTGATAGCCTACACAAGAACACCTGTGCTATGTGTATTGCTATCTCCTAGCTCTTATTCGGCCTATTGCACATTTTTCATATGCAACAGGTAATTAAGCATTTGTATTTTAGCCTGAAACTTACATGCAAAAATACAGAAACAACTTGGTTGATCGTTTTTTATAATTACTTACTAAGGGTCCTTACCTTTGTATTTATAGAGGAAGTTCCTGGTTGTTCCCCATTCCCATTGCATAATCAGTGGAATGGCCTTATTAATTATCAGGTTAACTGCAAAAAGACCCCAAAAAAGAGTTTATATCACTATGAACTACTGTATGTAATTAATGTCATACACTGACCATGTATCTGACCAGGGCCGTCTGGCAGAGAATGTGCCCATCCCTCAGCTGCCGTCATGAGCTCCATAGTCCACTGCTGGAACAGTTTTTTTCTCTCATCTGGATTTTTGGACTCAATCAACAGTGACCGATTGTGGTTTACTTTGTCTGGAAAATACAAGAATGTTTTTTTTTTTTCTTTTAGAGGGACACATTGAAAGACAAGAAATGTGAAAAATGTGGCATTCATGCCAGGTAGTCAAACCGTCTTATACATATCTTGCAAATGTAGTAGATTTGTCTGTTACAGAAGCTCACAACTTCATCAAATGTAAAACGTACTGTAAAAGGACAGCCATTTGGGACGTTATTCTGAACTGGTGAGTCAGACCGCGGAGCTTTTCCACTAATGCTACGGTTGTCATATGTGCAAGATGTGCAGCTTTGTTGGTAATGCAACATCTAACTGAAAGGAGACAAGTGAAGCTGAAGTGGTTGTTAGCATATTGAAAAGGTTATTAAAATTCAAACATTTAAATTTGTCTCCTTATATTTGCTTTAAATTTTATGGAAACATCTTTGACTTACCACCAAAGACACTTACTTAAATCTATATTTGAATAGAGTTAAATATGACATGAAAATACATTATGTTTAATTCTTGTGCTTACATTATTATTCTTATCATTACCTTCAAGTATCTTCTGAAGGTCATCGATGTGGGACAGCACAGCAGTATTGGTAATGTAGCTTTTAGTCAAGATTATAAATTTATTAATGGCGTTGTAGCTGTTCAGGTACTGTTCAGCGGCGTTGTCCATATAGCTCGGCACTAGATCATACACACAAAGACTTTACCACTACAGCACAGAAACACATCAAGCAAGACATCCTGAGGTAGGTGCATACCATTGAGCCAGGGAGGGATGAACTGTTTGACCGTCTTTTCATCAGCCAGGGCACAACCCAGAACTCCTGCGTCAACATTTCACAACAAGCATAAGTATCCCTTATTAACAAAACACAATTTAAATAAAAAATATGTGTAGAATATATATTAACATTAAAACCTAGCCACACCAAACTGTTTTTTTAACCATTTAATGTTAAAATAATTATTGGGTTCGGATCACAAACAAGACGACGGAGACCATACATGGTAAATTTAGGAATTTAAGACCGGTTTAATTCTTGCAAGAATAAAACAAATCAGAGAATTTTGATTTTGACTGAAATACACATCCCCACACTGCCATGTTTAATGCCAAATCAAATATCAAAAAAAATTGTTTCCTAAACATTCACATAATAACTCTTTTAAGTTTTTGTAGCATTGCACAGAACCTTGCAACTCACTAAACTCACAGCTCGGTGCTGACCTGAAAGTTGCGTAAATTTAGACCAGCTCCTGATCTGCCACAAGATTTGAACCATACACCCACGTTCAGATTGATAAATGCTTGATAAAAGATTGCATGGAATGCTGTACACACTTTTGATAAATGAGGGCCATTGTGAGCAATGCTGTGCACATAAACACAAAGAAGTTGAGCTGTTATACACACCCTGTAGTTGGATTATGTCCATCTCTGGCTCCTTCTCCATTAGAAGTCCTCCCTGGAACCTGCTGCCCAGTAAAGAGGTCTCCACAAAGAGGCCCAGCTCTGGGAAACCAACCTCATGAGGAGTTATCTCGAACCACTTTCCTGCAAAAACACAGCCAGTGTTAGATTCTGTACACAGCATTAGAATTTTATGCATTTTGTGTTATGATTCGTCCTTTCATTTATAAATTCCGAATGATAGTATTTTGTGAGAAAGTAAAGCCAAACTTTGTCAATAAGGGTGGCGGCTGCATATTTTCTACCTAAAGACTAATTGTTTATACCTTTCACATTATATCTCGAAATACCACAATAACCAGCTCTGTTCTGTACCACAGTTTTACCTTTAACCACAGCTTAACTTCACGGCGATGTTAGAATCACTGACATAAATAACCCCCACAATTCACCACATAACAGAACTCTGAATTACAATAGACTGAGGCTTTTACAGTTAAATTCTTTTTAAGAAGTTGTCCTAATGGGCCCAGGCTGAGAGACACTGGGCCTGGACACTGCTGCAGCTCAATGAGAGACATAGACAGTTTTTGATTTATCTCCTGAAGATTTTATTGGCACATAGTCTTATAAACACCAATGAGATTTTTCCTAAATGTTCTTAAAAATATGTGTATGAGTAATGTGTTTGTACCTTCTGTAGGCCCATTATTATAGCAATATTTCTCAATGGCACCATAGATGGGATATGGGTTAGTTGTATTTCTGCTAGCCTCTTCTGAAAGTTTACGCGTGTCCCACTGACAAAACAAAACATAGTCATAACATCACGTGACACTATGATACTGTGACACTATGATAATGTTTCCTGCAGACTGCAGTGTTACCTGTTTCATGATCCCGGCAGCAGTAACGGCTCCCCAGACATCACTGAGGGAGAAGAGCTCCCTCTTCGCCTTCTCACTGAGCCAGGCCAGAGCTGGTTCTAGCTGGACCTGACCTGACACCAAAGACGACATAGCATTGTCCATGTTAGTGCTCCAGTCAGGGTCACTGTACATCGACACCATGGACCTGCATCAACACAACACACAGTGAGTATTCAAATTATTGCGAAACTTGGATAACTATTCACAGTATATGAGTTCTATACTGTATATACAGTAATTGTCTGATTTAAGGAACTTGTTTTTTGCAAACTGTTCTATCTTTAGATGGTGTGTAATATTATGATATTGTGGAATTGAGCACAGTGTTGTGCATGCCATAGCCCGCTAAGATTAGCTGCACAGCACTCTGTTTGGCTGTTTCATCCTGTCTACTAGGGATGCAACAATACAGCTCCATGGTCGACATGTACCTTAGTTTTTTGCTCACGCTTTTGGTTTGGTTTAGAATATATGGTGCCATTATTAAATTATTTCCTTTGTTATTAATTAAAGTAGATATAGTCATTGTGGGTGGACTTTAAAGAAACCAAGGATGTTGTATTTTCAGACTGTTCTTAATTTTATATATTATATATTTATATATATATTTATATATAACACAAAGTGCTTATAGAAAAACTTTGAGAAATGTTCATTTAACATTTGAAGTAAACTGTAAACATGAATTGAATGCTGAATGCTGTAGTACTTTAAAGTAGCTTAGATACAATATTCAGCTATTCTTGTGTATTGAGGTTCTTCCTTGAAAACATTAGATATAAAATATATCCTGCAGTAGGGGGTCCAGTGATTATTTATATTATGATATACTGTAATGCATATAATAACTATTTTGCTATTGCACAGCTTAAAAAAATACAACCAGGCACAACATTTATAAACCAACATTTATACGAGGACCTGATATAATTCATAAAAGAGCAGATTTATAACAAACTATTTTATCAAACCTCAATAATGTCTCAGCTGTATATTTAAGTCAGCCTTGTTATGTAATACTGTCTCAGACAGAGATGGTTTAGAGCAAGACTACATTTAAATTTATTTTCTCTCTTTTTCGTCGGTAAACAGGACATTTAGTATTTTTAAGTTCAACTTTCTGTGAGTACAGCCTCAGAGGCAGACCAGACTTCAGGTAAAGCCAGTGTTTACAGCGGGACATTACAGCACAAGTTGGTTTCACTTTCACCGCAGAGCCACGTAACGCAGCAGGCTTGAGTAGGACACGTTCATTTGGAGCCAAAATGCTGCAGAGCTACTAGATATTGGTAAAAGTGGGTCTTCACTAATCTTGGCAATGGGCAGGTTTAGCAAAGGCAGCCGTGCCATCATAACCTATGGATTTTATCAGTGCAACCGCTGTTTTAGTCTCTCCTCATGAGTGCATGGAAGAGTATGGAGGTCCAAAGATAGAGCATGATTATCTAAATAGTCACATAACTTCAGTAAATGGTCGTGACTGTAGAGTATTTCTCATGTTTCTTACCATGTTGAGCCAGAAACCCCTGACAGGTAAAGCATAGTGTCCAGCAGGCCATCCTGGGCCAGTTGTGAGAGAGACCCCACCAGGGCCACAGCAGCCCTCTGACCCCCACCTGATGCCAGCAGGGCGATGTGGGGCACATCTTCCTACAGATGAGAAAAAAACAATCAATGTGTGCAGTATTACCCTTTAATTGAAAAAAAATAGTATTGTATAAAGATATAGTATAGTCCCATTGAGGAAAAGCACATGTCTTACTGCAGTACAGTTGAGCCCCAGTCCATTCAGAGAGTCCAGGACCACTTGTTTCCTTTGCTGAACATACTCCTGCTCTCCAGCACAAAGGTCATGAGAGTGACGGATAGGTCTCTGCCAACAAGCAACGGCTTACTCAATAAGACTGGAATGCCACAATATCAAGTTACATATGTCACGTAAGTTTCCACAAGATAAAGCTTCATGTTGATGTTGATGCTCTTTCATTTTCAAATAATTATTTTTTTTATTTTGATTCAGTTGAAACAGACTTGCACAACTTATAATATAATATAATAGTATAAATTTTAATTGAATGAAAGAATATTATATTATATTATATTATATTTAGTGTCAATAATAGAAAACAACTGAATAAAATAACCGACCAATATTTACAAATTAGAAACAACTTTGATCTTAACAGTATATGACTGAGGTATATCCACATTATTAAATGAATTAACATTAACATTACATTCACCTCCTCTGCCTGTCCTACATTAGTCACATCATTCAGTGGCTCTATAATATACTTTTATTATAGACAATTATCACAATCTGTACAGATGATAATCCCTGCAGCACTAATAATTTGCAGTTTATACAGAACTAAAGCATGCATTTGTGTCTTACCTCAGCACTTGTTGTGTTCCTGTCCATGCTGCTCACTCTGGAAACCAGCACTGCTGAAATGAGAACCCGCAGGTTTAGACTGAACAGTAAACCTGTATATCCAGTCTGCATGTCAAGACGTGGAAGACAGAGCTATAGATGTCAATAAAATGTGTATATTCTGTATAAACTAGCTGCGTCTATTCACTATTGCAGTAGAGCTGAGCGCGCACAAAACCCTCACGTACAATAGCCTACATCTAAACACATGGGCCTCACTGATTTGGACCACATGTTCACAATGTGGACAGTACATACCAGATGGGAGTCCAAGCTGGCCCACACACACACCACACCTCAACAACATAAAAAAAAGGAAGCGTACACAAGCGTCTCACTCATAATTATTAACTAAGGATGTTATTGTGTTGACTTTAAATACAATACTTTTGAGTCTTTAATTCTTTCAAGTGTTTAATTTGATTTCCAACAGATCTGAGAAGTAATGAGCAGAAAAGCAGATCATGTCAAACTGGAGAGAAGCAAGTTATCTTAAAGAGAAGGATAGGCTGTGGTGTATTTGACAGGTTTAAAAAGGCTCTCATGCATAAAAAAAGGCAAATAAAAAGTCAAATATGGCCAAACATGGTCACTTAGACACCTAGACCACTGTTGTAATGTTATAATGCAGGAGAGAGATGTCAGACTAGTCCAATTGGGCCTTTTTCAGTGCCAAGGCAAATTTATTTTTATTGGCATTATCTGGATGAAATAATATGAGAACAAAATGTAACAAAAACATAGTTTGCTTTTGTGCATTCTGTTCTACATGTTGAGGCTGTGTCTCAGTTGCAATGATTGTACAGAGACAATAATATTATGTCTTCCACTGTATTGGACGTGTTTTTTCAAAGGTTGGTATAACATTTCAACCAAAATATTTCAGACAAACTACTATAATTTCCTTTCTGTACACTGTAACACTGCATCAGTCTAGTACTTTTGTTTTGATGAATGTGCACACACTCAGAGCAATAAAGCACATCTGTAAAAATAGAACATGTAAAAACATATATTTAACAGTTGAGGGCCATCTCTGTTTAATGTTTCGCGCTTCTGATACGACAGTTTGAAAAGCATTCAGAAAGATAGATGTCGAAATATGTTCACATGCTGGAAAATTTTATCCAGGGAACCTGTCATTCTCTGTGACTGGTCACAGTTTGTCCATAACAAACACCATGTTCAAGTATAAGGGTGTCCACCAGTTCACATTGCACCAGGTCACCCTAGGCTGGAGGTCAATGATTGACTTAGTAGTTGTTTCATCTGACCTCCAGCCATATGTCTTGGACACTCGGATGAAGAGTGAGGCGGAGCTGTCAACTGATCACCACCTGGTCGTGAGTCCCTGTACGACCGGAGCAGGAGCTTGATTCACATTGCCAGCAGTAAGTCAGAACTGTTTCCAGTGAATGTTGGACTCCGGCAGGGCTGCCCTTTGTCACCGGTCCTGTTCATTACCTTTATGGACTTGATTTCTCGGCGCAGTCTGGTTTGGGGACCACAGGATCACGTCTTTGCTTTTTGCAGATGATGTTGTCCTGTTGGCTCCATCAAGCCAGGACCTTCAGTGTGCACTGGGGCGGTTTGCAGCCGAGTGTGAAGCGGCTGGGATGAGGATCAGCACCTCCAAGTCTGAGACCATGATTCTCAGTCGGAAAAGGGTGGCTTGCCCCCTCTAGGTTGGTGGAGAGATCCTGCCTCAAGTGGAGGAGTTCAGGTTTCTTGGGGTCTTTAGAAAAGAAGGAGTGTAAGCTCGACATGCGGTCGATGTACCGGTCTGTCGTGGTGAAGAAGGAGCTGAGCTGTAAGGCAAAGCTCTCGATTTACCGGTCAATCTAGGTTCCTACTCACACCTATGGTTATGAGCTTTGGGTCATGACCGAAAGAAGGTCCCGGATACAAGCGGCCGAAATGAGCTTTCTCCGCAGAGTGGCGGGGCGCTCCCTTAGAGATAGGGTGAGGAGCTCGGTCACTCGGGAGGAGCTCAAAATAGAGCCGCTGCTCCTTCACATCGAGAGGAGCCAGCTGAGGTGGCTTGGGCATCTGTTTTCGGATGCCTCCTGGACGACTCCCTAGGAAGGTGTTTGGGCATGTCCCACCGGGAGGAGACCTCGGGGAAGACCTAGGACATGCTGGAGGGTCTATGTCTCTCGGCTGGCCTGGGAACGCCTGAGTTTGGACGTCTCTGCTTAGACTGCTGCCCCTGCAACCTGACACAGGATAAGTGGTAGAAGATGGATGGATGAAAGGATGCTCCATTAGTCCTGAGTCTCCTGCTGTGGTTTACAATACTTATTTATCTTTGTGCTGCATTGTGACACTGATTTGACCTGGTGGAGGAGTCAGGTGATTGGTAGGTACAACATCACTACAACATGGGCGTAGATGGCACGTCCCCCCCAGATTCTGAGTTAAAGTCATTTGCTGACAGCTTAGTCCCCAGTTAAAAAATCCCATCTGCGCCACTGCACTACGAGCGTCCCTCCTCTTAGGTCACGTCATAAGCCTGTGTCCCAGATTGTCTGTTTTTTGTTATTTTACTCTTTAGCTGTCTAAGAGCTGCCGTAATTATTCTCTAAGATTTGTAAGTGTTGTCGAAGCACTACTAGTAAAAAGGTTTTAAGTAAATGTGTAAATGAGTGCTAGAGTGCTGACACACGTAAATGTAGCAAGCTAAGCAAAAGCATTTTGGCTAGTGGTTTACTACTTACTACTTACTAAAACTACCCATTTTTTAAATATATAATATATATATAATATATTATATATGTGGCACAAATTGCATTCCAGGTCAGTGCTATAAATCTTCAGTTAAAATGTTTATTTAAAATTACACATGTTCAAAGAAAAGCTAGAAGCTATTGTCATATTACCTGTCAGCATTAGTCCCTAGCATATATTTTATGAGCAAAATATGGCTGTGGCTCTAGAGCAGGGTCTTTAAAAACTGTGGTTTATGCAGGTATTTATAGAAGATGCAGACCTAAGGCTATGGACCTTCTGATGATGTATGTTACAGGAAAATGTTTTTATAAAAATGTCGCTTGGGCAGATGCTACTGCATTAATTAATAAATAAAGAGCTTTGCTATCAAAAAACAATTTGTTTCAGATAACAGCAACGCTACCACCATGTTACTGAGGAATGCAGTTCAGCTAGTAGCGTTGCAACAGTTTGTGTGTGGTTATGCGACTGCATGGCTACGTCTAATTGGTAAAACACGGTCATGTGCAGTGGCTTAGTGGTAGAGCGATCGTCCTTTAACCTGAAGTTTGGGGGTTCGATTCCCGCTCTCTTCACAGTTCATACTGTTGTTGTGTCCTTGGGCAAGACACTTAACCCACCTTGCCTCCAGTGGTGTTCCAGCTGTAACACTGGTGAAAGGAAGCTTAATGTAAAAAGCGCTTTGAGGTGGAAAAGTGCTATATAAAACCAATGCCATTTGCCATGTTGAAGAGCCATCCATCCATTTTCTACCGCTTAGTCCTGTTAGGGGTCACGTGTGGAGCCTATCCCAGCAGCTTTGGGTCTGAGGCAGGGTACATCCTGGACAATAGTTTGTCACAGTTTAGTAGATCCACTGGTGGCAAAAATCAAGCATAGAACGTGTCAAATAAATGGTAAAAAAAACTTTAAAAGTAACTTGTCTGGTGTTGCCCAATGTATCCGATTAAGAGTAGCGTTACTTCTTCAAAAATGTACTCAAGTAAAAACAATTTTGCAGTAAAACTATTCTTAGAAGTACATTTTTTTTCAAAAAATTACTACCCACCGCTGATGTAACGTTTGTCATAAATAGCTAACGTTACCCGAGCAGCTACATCAATAACTCCTGTAGCATTCACCAATGCCCGCAGTCTCAGGAGGATAATGGCTGAAGTTAGTGAACTTATATCAGACAGACATTAGATCAGTAATAGTAACTCATGTACAGTACGTACACATGTTACTATTGCAGTTATTTGCACAAATGTTGGAGGACTAAATTTTTATCTGGCCGACTAATGTCTATACAACTGCACTGTTTCTAAACCTTGTGTGACACATTAGTGACAAGCTCCACAGTAAAAAAAAAATTATCTTTCATGTCTTTTTTGAACACACTCATTCCAAATTCAAAATGGCAGCGAGAAAAATGAAGTGTAGAATTAATAACTGGTTGACCCCCTCAACCAGGCACTTCCTGTAGCTGTGGATCAGACCCACACATCATTGAGGAGATGGCAGAATAGCTTTATATCTGTCATATTCTTTGGACGTCTCATGTTTATGGCCCTCTTCAAGTCAATCTATAGCATCTCTCTTGGTCTGAGGTCTGGGCTCTGACTTGTACTAGTAACATGCTGTCACAAGTCGACGGGGTAGAACGGTGGTTGGACTCTTACATTTTCATTTACATTTATTCATTTATCTGGCGCTTTTATCCAAAGCGACTTACATTGTTCTACAGTAATTACCAGTGTTACAGCCACTGGAGGCAAGGTGGGTTAAGTGTCTTGCCCAAGGACACAACAACAGTATGAACTGTGGGGAGAGTGGGAATCGAACCCCCTACCTTCTGGTTGAAGGACGACCACTCTACCCACTGTAGATAAAATAGTCTTAAAAAAAATATGTAATTTAGCTGGATGCGGAGATAAGCTAGAATAAGTACGATTAGGCGACACAAAACCCACTGAACCAGTTGCCTAAGAGCGACTGAACGGCTGTAGCGTGTGTGTGTGGGAAAGACTGAGCATATATGGAGCCAAGTATCAACAATATTTAGGGATTTTAAAAATGATGGAAATTTTATTATATTAGTTAAAACAGTAGGACAATAAGATAATATTAAAAATAGGTTCAGAGCAGAACCGTAATAATAAAATTGAGAAATCCATTTCCAAAAGGAAAGCCATATATCGGAAATAAATAATAAAATAGAAACGGAAGGAATAGATACATCAAACTGGGTTATAGGTTTGCACAAGGAGAACCGTAGAAAAGTTTAGTGTATATGGTTATTAAAAAGGAATAATGGTCTTTGGAAGTTTATTTTTTTCTCATAATACAGTTTATTTGTTGTGTAATCCAGAAAAAATGTTGTATTAACAGAAACAACTGACAAAGGTGAAACAGTAAACTCATCTGTTAAGCAGCGTTACGATGGGAAGCAAAGTGAATAAAATTGGAGATATTTCGACTCCACTTAAACTTATAAAACCGGATACGGATTATGGAAACATGGAATAAAATAACTTATGGTTACTGCAGTGGCAGTTTTGACTGCCACTGCAGTTTTAATGCGCTGTAATGAAATAGAGAGCAAAAGGCCTACACAACATTATAAGACTACAGACTAAAGTAATAAAAATTACGCTAATACCAGTGTTGGCAGCTAGTGTGGGTCCTGAAATAATTTGATAAGATTGTTTCTTATCAAAAGATGTGTAACCCATCCAATTTGCACTGACCACTCCAAAAAATGCTCAAACCTAGGTCCTTCTGCATGGAAGACAGACACTGGCTGGCCTTCGTTGAACAACTGTAATGTGTAACAATTAAAGTCACGGTTTCTGATCATGTATTAAGGAAATTGTATATTATTGCTAAATGCTCTCACTCCTGGCCACAAAAAATCCTAAAAAAGGTGTGAATGTGTGTGTGATTGTGTTAGTTAGTTAACAGTAAGGGTGTAACGATATTCAAACCGAACTGAAAAACCGCGAACCCACAGCCACAGTTTGAACCGCGATACTCGCATGTCGAACCGAACGCGCCTCGCCCCCTGCTGCACCGGCCGAACGTTCATTTTATTTTGTCACAGGTGTGCTAACTGCTCTAAAGAAAACGTGAAGCCAATGTATAAAGTTAAGTAAATAAAGATAAAGTTAATAAGTTAAATTATTGTTGTTGTTTTTATTAAGTTAAAGTGAATCTAGTGTTATTATTGCTGGTGCCCTGCAATGAACCCTGCCCCCACAGCAAACAGAACCGAACCGAACCGTGGCATTTGTGTATCGTTACACCCCTAGTTAACAGTAACAGGCTGGTCATTTAAAAGAAAAACTGCAAATATTTACAAAAATGGAAATGAACCTCATAACACTGACCAAATGTACTCCACAGCACCCTCTGCCCGCCCCCTTCACAGAAGCGGTAAGACACATAAATGTTAACAGAGTGGGTACTAGCCCGTGCACTAATCAGCTAAAAATAAAAAATAAAGTATTTCTCAATGGCGTGAAGCATGAAATTAATACTGATTATTTTGTATTTGTTGAGGAAAATGCACAATTGCCATAGTCAACGAATGGGTGAATGTATTTATTGAACGCCTGATTGGATAATTGGATTACTCACTCAGGTATTCATACCTGCTCTTTGCAAACACTTTACATAGAAGCCATCCCAGACAGTGGTGTAGTCTACATTTTTCTAGTTGGTATACTGTGATATAAACTAACTTCTACTTCATCAATGGAAGCCTCAGACATTAGCCTTACTAATAACAAACAGCCTGTAAATAAAAAAATAGTAACACACTTCATTTTAATTTATATTAACAAAAACATTCAGTGATGCAAATGTAATTTGTCAAACTTTTTGTTATATCTGTTCTAATCTTCTAATATTTTAGGCTATTCTTTAAATTACTCTGACAACTGTCAATTAGCGTAATTTCTTTAATAGCATAAGTAATGTCTAAGAATACGTTCAAAATGCCTATTCTTTCAATAATCTATTGATGCTTGCTCTGCCTGTTGGCTGGTATTTACCTAACTTTCTGTCTCTCCTTTCTAACCAAGAATACCTGTTTTTAAATTCCTTAGCCTGGCTCTGGTCTACAGATCTGGCCGTTAGCTGTCATCTACAAAACCAAGAAAGGTTGGCTCCTTGGTTTTCTAGGAACCAAGGAACCTTTTGTAGTGGGCTTACGGCGTATACCTGCATATTTTGTGGACTACACTACTGAGCCCAGATGGTTTCGTGACTATCAACAGACCATTTGTTGAGACAGGTTAACAGGTTATACACACCCTGTAGTTGGACTAAGTCCATCTCTGGCTCCTTCTCCATTAGAAGTCCTCCCTGGAACCTGCTGCCCAGTAAAGAGGTCTCCACAAAGAGGCCCAGCTCTGGGAAACCAACCTCATGAGGAGTTATCTCAAACTACTTTTCTGCAAAAACACAGCCAGCGTTAGATTCTGTACACAGCACAGAAGTTCAAGTGATTTAATTTCTAAACTCCAGATGGCAGTATTGTGTGAGAATGGGCATGGACACTGCTGCAGCTCAGTGAGAGACATCATACATTTTCTTGTATTCTTGTATTGTACTATAGCAATATTTCTCAATGGCACTATAGATGGGCTATGGGTTAGTTGTATTTCTGCTAGCCTCTTCTGAAAGTTTACGCGTGTCCCACTGACAAAACAAAACATAGTCATAACATCACGTGACACTATGATACTGTGACACTATGATAATGTTTCCTGCAGACTGCAGTGTTACCTGTTTCATGATCCCGGCAGCAGTAACGGCTCCCCAGACATCACTGAGGGAGAAGAGCTCCCTCTTCGCCTTCTCACTGAGCCAGGCCAGAGCCGGTTCTAGCTGGACCTGACCTGACACCAAAGACGACACAGCATTGTCCATGTTAGTGCTCCAGTCAGGGTCACTGTACATCGACACCATGGACCTGCATCAACACAACACACAGTGAGCATTCAAATTGTTCAAACAGGTTTTATAAGAAGAGAAGAGTGTTCTCTCCATGAAAACATGAATAAATATTCACAATATATGAGTTATATTTATCATTGATTGATTTAAAGAAAGGGTTGTTTTTGCAAGTGGTGTGTGACAGGCCTAGCAACAGAGTGTAATCATCTTGAAGCATGGAAATGAGAACAGTGTTGTGCATGTTAAAGCCCGCTAAGTTCAGCTGATGAAATCTGAGTTTTCAGCCTGCACACAACCCTATTTTGGCTGTAGGGGCCCTCCTCTGACCCCAGCCCCCATTTTTGAAGCATTTATCATTTTAAGCTGAAACATATTGCTTTTCTGTGCTGTTTCTTTCCCAATATAAATTTTATCAGTGCAACCCCTGTTTTAGTCTCTCCTCATGAGTGCATGGAAGAGTATGGAGGTCCAAAGATAGAGCATGATTATCTAAATAGTCACATAACTTCAGTAAATGGTCGTGACTGTAGAGTATTTCTCATGTTTCTTACCATGTTGAGCCAGAAACCCCTGACAGGTAAAGCATAGTGTCCAGCAGGCCATCCTGGGCCAGTTGTGAGAGAGACCCCACCAGGGCCACAGCAGCCCTCTGACCCCCACCTGATGCCAGCAGGGCGATGTGGGGCACATCTTCCTGCAGATGAGAAAAAAACAATCAATGTGTGCAGTATTACCCTTTAATTGAAAAAAAATAGTATTGTATAAAGATATAGTATAGTCCCATTGAGGAAAAGCACATGTCTTACTGCAGTACAGTTGAGCCCCAGTCCATTCAGAGAGTCCAGGACCACTTGTTTCCTTTGCTGAACATACTCCTGCTCTCCAGCACAAAGGTCATGAGAGTGACGGATAGGTCTCTGCCAACAAGCAACGGCTTACTCAATAAGACTGTAATTCAAGTTAAAACTTACACTAGTTTTTATTTAAATTTTTATTTCTTTAAAAGGCTTTTTGTTTGTTTGTTTTTTTGTATTTTTGTTTTTTAGTTTAGTTTATTTCAGTCAGCAAAAGAAAAGAAAAAAAAGTCCACTTGTTATGGTGTGAGTCTAGTCCAGTGTGTGTTGTCTTTGTCTCCCTCGTGAGGTCACTTCTGTCCTTAGGTGTGATTTCTGGCTGGTGGGAGTGGTTGGCAGGTAGATGCAACTGTTTCTCATCTTCCATTACTAATTGTAAACACTAATTGTTTGCAGCTTATACAAAACTAAATCATGCATTGGTCTCTCACCTCAGTACTGTTCCCGTTCATGCTGCTCACTCTGGAAACCAGCACTGCTGAAACGAGAAACCACAGGTAAAGCCACCCTGATGGCAGTAAACCATATCCGGTACTGGTCTGCGGCCCGGGGGTTGGGGACCGCTGTTTTATGGCCCTTTTAGAAAAGAGCTGAGCGTGTACATAAAGAAATTAGTACACAAGCCATTGCGTAGGCTACAACTACCCACATGGACGTTGTTTCACTCACGTGTTCCTGTCTGGACATTTCACAATGTACCAGATGGAAGTCAAATCAGGTAAACACACGCACCCAATTATCCTAAAACATCCTAAAGGGCACGGTAACATGTTCTCACTTATCATCATTTAAAAAAAAGGATGATGCCACTGTGTTTGTGACCGTTACTACCTCCCTTTCCATATCATCTAGCCCTTTTATCATGCTGGACACACATGTTAAGGGCTAGTCATTTTCAGCACCAAGATTATTTTAGTAAACATTGGTATAATGTGAAAAGAATAACAGCAGACCAAAATACACAGACATTGCTGAGACCCGAGGGGCCAGATTTCCACTTCCTGGCTCTACCATATTTGGCTGGGTTCTTCCAATATCTATCCTGGGATTAGCTTTGGACAAGATCCAGGCCCAGACACAACCCGGACAGGCCTGGACTACTGCCAGCCTGCCAGATCAAGCCAATGGGAAATGTCCGCAAGTAATAAAATGCTATCTAATATGAAAATTATTTTTTGTTCATGCAGGACTGTACATATACAGTCATGTAAAATCATAACGGAGGAGTTGCTGTTGGGTTGTCAGACCTGTTGAAGCCTGGTGATTTTTTTTGTGGTGATAAGCAAATCTTTGAGATTTCTCCTGTAACTCCAGTGTTGTCTTGGTATTCTTCACATGTTATATTTTCTGTTACATATAAGCTGGTACATCCCTCAGCCAGGGCATTGGACATGACTTTTTTAAACATGCTTAAAAAGAAAGATCTGGTCTACTTTCTCATTATTATGATGGACTTTGTCAATGACCTTGGAGTGGATCCTCCTTCTGTGATTCTCCCAGAGGGTTCTCTTTTTACCCACAACTGGGTTATTTGAGTGTTACCTTAGCCTGATGTAAGGTCTAAGGTAGGGCCTTAGGACAGGCCTTTGAGCCCTTTGAGGCCATTGTTACTATGATACTGGGCTAAAGATATTGAAAATCATTTTCTACACTGCAACACTCCAGTAATATAGTACTTTTGTTGTACTTTATATGTACACATACTGTAATAGAAAATGTAATTACATATAGATAACTGTAGAGGGCCCCCTCTGTTCAGTGTTTCTACATGTCTGCAGCAAGAGTTTTTAGATGAACTGATGTTAGACAGTCTCAGTAATCATCAAGGTCTTTATTTAATACAAATCAATCGTGTACATGTTGTTTTTTCTGTGTTGAAAACTGTCCAGATCTTAACCCGAAGGACTGATGTCAGATATGTGTCATTTTGTTAAACATCGTTCAGTTTGTTCCAGATAACTGTTGTGGGCCATGCATTTGTCTGAGGGTTATTAATATAATGTAAATATGTATAAAACACAGACATTTAATGTAACACTAACATCTGCTGGTGCAATGTGCAGTGTTGAGTGAGCAGAGAAACAAAAATAAAAAGATGTGCAGGCAGTGACTATGCATGGGGTGAGCGGAGCGGACCAGCAGGTTGCAAAGGGGAAGGCTTAATAGTTGACTGGTTGCTGGTCTCTGTCTCTGAAACATACATTAGTTATAAGCAGAGACTGTCACATCAATGAGAGCATAATTTTTATAGAAGAGTGCATTAATGCATTTATGTTTCAGAATAACACTACAATGGACAATTTTTACATCGTCAAATCTGGTCCATTTTCGAACATTTTGAACACCCCTGGCCAGGCTGCCATGTTGTGACCCTCTTCTTTGCTTCACCCGCTGAAGTCCATGATAGATCTGAGCTCAAATGAAGTTCCATCTTGCTCAGTTTGTGTTGTAGCTTCCTGCAGCAGCATCACAGTGTGCCGTTGTGTGTCTGTCTTGTGCCAGTGATCCCGGCCACAGATAACCAACATGGGGTTAAAGGTCAAAATCTAAAGCACCATCTGCTTCTGGAGGAAGTGACTAAAACCTAAACCTGACCCCAAGCCTATTATGTGCTAATGCATGCCTCTGTCTGTCTGGCTCATGAGAACTGCACAGCTGTATTGTCTGTCTCGGACATTTGTCAAAGGAAACTACATTCTTTATATTTTATGTGAAACAGACCTCTCTCTATACTGTGGTCTAAACGTTTTTCTTTATGTTCAGGCTTTATGAATGAATGAATAAATAAATAGTCCCCATACTGTGGTCTAAATACTTAAACTTACAATTGTCCTTATGTTTTTTTAATCACTGGAGACTTAAAATGGAGTTGGACACACAAATATTTGAAGAATTTATTATTATTTATGACATTTACTCCCCCCACAGATGTGGTTTATCGAGAAGCTGATTAGAGAGCACAATTATTGCACAGGTGTGCCTTAGGCTGGCCACAATAAAAGGCTACTCTAAAATGGCCTCACAACCGCAGACCGCATGTAAACACACCAGCCCAGGACCTCCACATCCAGCATCTTCACTTCCAAAATCCTCTGACACCAGCCACCTGGACAGCAGCGGCAACAATCGGTTTGCATAACCAAAGAATTTCTGCACAAATTGTCAGACACCGTCTCAGGGACGCTCATCTGCTCGTCGTCCTCCAGGGGTTTCGACCTGACTGCAGTTTGTTGTCGTATTCGACTTAACAGGGCAAATCCTCACATTTGATAATTTGAAAGTGTGTGGCACTTTTGAGTGGGGTACCAAATACTAACTTGTTTTGGGAACCCCCCCTTCCCCCAGAACCCCCAATACAGTGAAACTGCACATTTTAGAGTGGCCTAAACACAGATTTAGACAGATTTGTGAACTATGTTTGTGTACATAGAAAAACTCTTAGATCTTTGAGTTCAGCTCATGTTCAGTATAAATTAGATACTATGTTGTGTGCATTAAGCATAGATTAAGCGATGCATCCAGACAACAACCCTTTTATTTAGCATATAAACCCAAGTGAAGTGAAAGCCCTGCTGTGGTTCTGATGTGACCGACATCCGAGTCTAAAGGCTCTACCAGAGCTAATGATGGTGGACAAACAGTGATGCATAGTGTGAGAAGACACCTGGTTCTGAGCCCGAGGGCAATAAACACCCAGCGTTACACAGTTTGGAGTCATGTTGCCTCATGTCAGTTCTAATGTCCATGTTTTTCCCTGCCTCTGCCCTTCTCTGCTGTCTGCTTGTATCACCTCCTTGTCACTCCCTAGCCTCCTTCTGTCAGGCTGTTTACGACTTTCTGCCTTTACATTCTGACAGTAAAACAGACTAGTAGTATTTTATAAGTCAGGAAAGTTCATTAATGCTTAGCTAATGCCTAATTAAAGCACAATCCTGATTATTTTGGAATATGCTTTCTTGTTGAGGGTTCAGGACACTTGAAGTAAATTTATATTCTTTATTTGTCTTGGTCTGGCCTTGGTTTGGTTTGGTCTTTATCTAGACTTGGTCTGGTCTAGTTTGGTCTTGACTTGGTCATTGTCTGAACTTGGTATGGTCTAGTCTTGTACTTGGTCTGGGTCTAATCTAGACTTGGTCTAGGTCTGCTCTGGAGTTGGTCTGTTTTATTTAATAGACTATTAAACCATGGCCCATCAGTGCATTTGAAGTACATTTGAAGACGATATTGCTAAAACAATTGTTACTTAGGTAATCTACTTTATTACTTTCCAGACAAAATAATAAATAAAAAGTAAATTCAACTCAGTCTAAATATGTTACTTTGCTGCCGACTCACAAATTTACAACATATTTAACAAAAGACATTTTTATAATGTTCTCAGAGTTGCTTTATTGATTTTTGAAATAAACATCCTACAAGTAATTACTTACGAGTCAAAGATATGCAAACAGTGGGAGGTACAGGGACATGGTTTTCATTCATCGTTCGGCAAGTTAACAGCAAAACGAACCCACCGACAGCGATGAATGTGAACCAGGACCTGCTCTGGAGTATGGATCGAGGACAGAATGCATGATAAATGAGCAAAATACACAATATTATAACCTCATTAAAATGGTAGAGCTTCTATCAACACACTATACTAACACTATAGCTATTATCTGTGGGCATATAGTCTTTAGCAGTTCTACAGGAGTAAACAGTGCTTATATTTGTATGTGGTCTCCTTATCTCTATGTACTGAAAGAAAAAACGTGGGTCCAAATTTTTCTCCAGTATTTTCTGATAACATGCTGCATTCATCTTTTCCTGTGCTTTTGTAGCTCACACATCAACAAAACATCAGTGATCCACCTCCATGTTTGACAGCAGGAATGATGCAACTTTCATCATAGGCCTTGTTGACTCCTCTCCAAATGTAACGTTTAACGTTTCGTGTAACGTTTTGTGTCCAAAAAGTACAATTTTGGTCTCATCACTTCAAAAGTCTTTGTTACAGAAGTTTTGAGGTTTGTCTCTGTGCTGTTTGGAATATTGAAAGCGGGATGTTTTTTGACATTTGTGTAGTATTGGCTTTCTTCTTGCGACTCCACCATGCAGGCCAGTTTTCTTTAAGTGCCTCCTTTGTGTGCATTTTGAAACAACCACACCAGTACTGTATTTCAGCTGAAGTTATTTGTGGGTTTTTCTTTATATCCCGAACAATTTTCCTGACAGTTCTAGCTGAAACTTTTGTTGGTCTACCAACAAAAGTACCTTTCCACTTCTTAATAAGAATTGTCTGATTGGCATTCTCAATTCCTTGGGTATCTTTTTATATATCTGTCCTGTTTTATACAGTTCAATTCCATTTTCCTGCAGATCCTTTGCATTTGTTTTGCCATGACTCAGAAAACAGAAACATCCGTGCACCACTGCATGAGAAATGCAAGGGTCTGTCAGGAGCCCAGAAACTCGCTGAGCTTTTATATACACACTGATTACAAACACATCACAGGTGAGGATGGTTACCTTAAGTTGTCATTCAAACCTGTTTGTCAACTTCTGCATGTTATCAGTCCAAAATCACCAAATCATAAAAAGAGTAAACCCAATTGTTTGACAATAAATAACTTCACCCAACCACTAACTATGACTAAAAGAAAGTTTTTTGTTCCATTCCTATTTTCTGAAAAATGGCAAAAAAAATATCTCAAATTCTTTCAGGGTATAACTGTACGTTGTATTATTATATATATTGATATTTTTTCACACACTTCACAATAAAATTAAAAAAATAAAATTGGAAAAAAATTGATTTTTACTACAGACACTCTTCTGTGGCTGAGAGAAAGAGTAAATACAAAACATATTACTTTAAGACAGAAATAGTAATACATATTCAGTTATTTATCTTATACCACATATATTTGACCCAGAAGCTGGAGCCCAGCCAAACTGCTTTGGCCAAGACTAAGACTGATAAACAAACACTGACAGACAACCATTCACACTCTTAAGCTGTCCCAAGTGGCAATTAAGATGAACCAATTACTTTTCATTCACCAAATTAATAATTAGTTGTTACATAAAAGACCAGTACTAACAGTAAGATTGAATACACTTGTTAATTTCAATTTAATTTGTTATTCTACAGATATAATGGAACAAAACAATGCCATACAATTCCAGACATTATTTAAAAGACTGTCCCCACTGTCAGTTGAAAATAAAACTTTTTTATATTGATTTTTCGGTCAAAACAGTGTATGTCACGTATTTAAAATCAGCACAAATTTTGATGGCATTTGAAAAAAATATCTTACATTATCTTTATGGTCTATTTGTGAGATGCTTCTATTTTTTTCGCACCTTACAAAGATTTGTGTGTTTGAGTGAATCTAAATTCTCAACAATGAATGAAGGAGAGTGTGCATGGTTGTCTGTGTGTTGGTCCAACTAACTGATCATCCCCGCCCAAAGAAGCTGGGATAGGCTCCAGTGACCCCTAACTGGATAAAAGCTAGAGGATGGATGAATGTTATGTCTTCTGACTGGGAAAAATGGAGCTTATGTTTTCAACTGTACAGTATTGTAGAGATTGATTATTTCATTATCTAGACTTGAGACATTATCAATAAATGGTTTCTCCCAAAAATACATTCCCCTCATTTAAAATTTCATAAGACTCACTTATCACATGCTAGGGTCATTACTGTAACCACATCTGGACCCCACTTATAGGAAATGCATTTTTCGTAATTATGTTCACAGTTCCATTTGTCCACAGCAGCAGGAGTAAGGCAATGTGGCGCGTCCTCATATGTGCACAGTGTGTGTTTCAGAGTAAGGGTACACTCAACACTCGATGGTTTCTCTGAGTCACAAACTCACCGACAGTGTTGAATGTTCCCCAAGAGCTGAAAAACTTGGGCTGACAGCCAGTGAACACACCGCCTGTCGCCTAAAGAGAGTGGACAGCCATGACACGACTGATCCCGGAGGTCGCTAAACAAGAAGAGACAGGTCCTCACAGGTGCACACGCCTGTTATAATAAGCTGAAACATCCCTATCAACAATTATTTGTTTATAACATATAGCTACTAATACAATGAGCTTAGATTATAACAGTTTTAAATATATCACTTTAGCTATGTCCAAAATCACTTAGGCATCCACTACTCCCAACAAAAGCTTTGTCAGGCCCTGCATAAACAATTTCCATCAGAATAATCACTTTATGTCAATTATTATGTTTTTGTAATTGTGGGAAATCCAATTGGTTATCATGATTGGGACGTGGGAGGCAGTAGCTCAGTGGGTAGAGCGGTAGTCTTTCAACCAGAAGGTAGGGGGTTCGACCCCACTCTCCCCACAGTTCATACTGTCATTGTGTCCTTGGGCAAGACACTTAACCCACCTTGCCTCCAGCGGCTGTAACACTGGTAATTACTGTAGAACAATGTAAGTCGCTTTGGATAAAAGCATCAGCTAAATGAATAAATGTAAATGTAAATGATAAAATTTAAACATGCAGACTCAAAAAGCTGAAAAACAGCCATTGTATTCTCCAACACTTACCGGCCCAGTGTCATGTCGTTGACTGCAGACTATGGTCATGGGACTGAATCTGAAGAACAGACAGAAAAGAAGATACCACAGTTAAGTTGGGATAAAGAAGTGCCAGACTAACGTGCAAGATGGAAAGAAGTAGCAGAAAATATAATTGTTTTTAGTATTTAGTAGTTTTACTTGTTTTTAGCTCCTTCCCTAGTTTTACTTTGTAGCACCAGACCCTGAGGCCCGGGACAACTGTACTGGTTCCCCCTCCCGACAGCTGTCCTGGCTAAGAAGAGTAACCAGAAAGAGCATCTGCACAAAATGATTCTTAAGTGGCTTGTTAAATTGGTTCTATTTGTGGTTTCCAGATAGTTATAACTTAGGCCTTTGGTGCTTTATATGCATGCAATATTTTATATACATACAGTTTTTTATTAATACTGGAGCACTTCTATTGTCAATGTGTCTATTTTGTCCTGTCTGTCTTTATGCACAACCTGAATGTCTTGCCCAGAGGGTGTTTACGAAGGGCACATACATTAGATGAATACCTTGAGGTGATCAGGGTTTGAGAGAAAAGAGGGGCACAAGGTTCATTTTTAGCTTTTCTGCAAGGTAACTTTTTGTAAGTCTGGACTCCACAAATCAATTTTGCCTGTAGGTACAAACAAAGCAAGCTAAAGCAAAGACTGCCCTACAACTAACTGGCCATTGTCCTGAACCAAAATAATGCTGGGATAGGCTCCAGTCAACCACGACCCCTAACGTGCCTAAGTGCAAGAAAATGAATGAAAAAATGAACCTGAGACTGACTTTGTAAAGCTTAGTCTACAGACATAGCACACAGGACACAAAGGAACCAGCCAATATAAACCTCAGGTTTAATATTTTATGTCTGTTGTTTGGGGCAATTAGAAGCACTTCCCAAAAACTTCACCATATTTTTAATAGAGATTTACTTTTAGGTTTTCTGTGGCAAAGGAAATTAGTAGTAGCAGCTCACCACTCCGTCTACTGGTAGAATGAAAAATGCACCTTATTTTATGGTTTCCTGACAAATTGAGGTAATGACACATTATTTTTAAATTGCCAAACCTAGTTTTTTTTTCCATGTATGGTACGATAAAATGATACTGTTGAAAAATGTTGCTATGAAAATTAGAGGGTCAAGAATCAGTTCCTGAAAAAACTAGTTCCAATATCCTTTGTGCTAATTTGGCCAACGTGCTGTGCTAATGAACAGGTTTTAATTACTTTTGACACAACGTTTGATCCTGGTAAAAACACACAAGAAGCTGCTGGTACATAAGCCGTGTGATAATAGGAGGTGTGTGTGGGGGTTAACCGGGGGAGGGGCAGAGTAAAGGGTGAGTGGAGAATAAGAAGACTGGTTGCTGTGACGGGGGGCTGTCTGGGTGTTGATCGATTCCAGGCATGGTATTTTCCAGACAGGCTGAATAGTGAAGGTGAAAGGTCAGCCGCTTAGTTTCCTATGAAAAAGAGGCGGTGTGTGGTGTGTGTGTAAGAGTCTGCAAGTGTGTCTCCATGCTCATATGCAAAGGCAAATATGTATGCAGTTCAAAGGGTTTAGAAGTAGTCGCTGAGATGCAAGGGATAGGAACCATTTTGGAACATAAAAGCAAAAAAAATGGAATGTAATACAAAGATGGGTGTTTTCACAGTTTGAAAAGGCGAATTGTGTCAGTATAACAAATAATCTAACACAATTTTGTTCACAGAGAATGCCTTTATGTTTGTGCACATAAGAATTTCTACATAGACAGTGGCTTTGTTGTTCTACTTCATTATAATGACAGGCGATACTTTACCTTTTTATATTGCAACTATTAGCAATTGTAACACACTCTCATGATAACATCCATCGCTTTTGTACACTTAATTGCATCTTATATCATAAAAAACATATGATATATAAAATATATAAAAAGGCTTGTACCGTATTTTAAAACCTCTGCAGCCAACAATCTGACTCAAACTGCAGCTGGCTGCCACAAGGTCTATTAGTGTATCTTTCTGTGTGAGATGCCTCCACTGAGGAATTGAAAAAGGAATTGCAAAGTACACTGCTGTGTACGCAACGCAATGAGGTTTAGCCGTGGTTCACATGGTAAAAAGTTGTGCTGCATTTGGCTCGTGTTCAAATCCAGGCTCAGGTCAGTATTCTACATGTCACCTACTGTAGTAGGCACTTAAAGCGCTTTACATATATTAAGCTTTACCAGTGTTACAGAACATCACTGGAGGAAAGGTAGGTTAAGTGTCTTGTCCAAGGACACAATGACAGTCTGTGGGGGAGAGCGGGATGTTATGATGTTTTGGGATGTTTCGAGCGGGGATCGAACAGCCCACCCGCCAGTCGAAGGACGGCCGCTCTACCCACTGAGCTAAACCCTACTTTGTCATGTTCAAATTATGTTGTATTTGTTTACGTGGTTATGTACAGTATGTGAGAGGTGTGAGTAGCTGCTTTATGACTATTTACTGTACACCCAAGTGACAGTAAACACTATCCCATTTCCTAGTGTTGAGTGCTGAGTGTAGCTGCCTAATGTACAGGCGGGTGGATCATAGTCTTGATTAGATATAGCAAGCTTGGAAAAGCTAAATCATCTCTATATAAATGCTTGTAAAGCTCTAGATCATAGGGATATAGGATATTTATACATTTATCTTCTACCGCTGATCCTGTTAGGGGTCACTGGGGTTAGGGCCTATCTCATCTGCTTCTGGGCCTGAGGTCAGTACACCCTTTACAATGGAAAGCTAAAACCAAAACCTTGATACAAACCAACACTAGCTTTGATGTTTTTGGGTAAAGATGAAAGCTAATGGCAGAACTTTCTGGGATTGTCTAAGCTGCATTCTAGGTATGATCAGGAATGATAACGCAGACACAAACCGTTCCTCCTCAGCACTTAGAAGATAATCAGATTTGTTAAAACCTCTTAACACTACGCAAAATGATGCATTTGTAAAAGACTAATACATGCCACACTGTGCGACTTAAATCACATGCAACCAGCAACTTGAAGCATGTTACCCTGTGCAAGTGTGTTGTAGGCTACAACACAGTTCCGTTCTACAAGTAGCATCAACTTAAGTGGCATTCAAGTGCTCAGAGTAAAAAGTTAACAAAAGAGGAATGGAGTCCGGTCAGGTTTGTCTTGCAATTAAAGCTTGAGATAAGTTGTTGTTGTTGTTGTTTTATACAGCCATCTAACCAACCACTATGAAAGGAAATGAGTCTAATCAGTCATTCCTATTAGTCAATAATGAATGAAAAGAATTAGCTGTTCTATTATGATAATAATCAAAACCTCTCTGAGTGTGGTAAAGTTTACTTTTGCTCTCCTTTTTTACTTATATGTTTGACTTTTGAGTGTCGTGTGGCTGGTGGCATAACGGGCTCAACACAAAGCACACATTGAAGTATAATGGGCTATGACAATTAAAGCATTTGAAATAGGCAGGTCTATTTTAGTAAAGCCAGCAAAAATGAGCCTTAAGGCTGTGCGTTCAAATATAGCTTTGCCCACACGCCATTGCTCTGACAGAGAGGTGACAACACATGCAATGACAACATGTCTACTCCAATCTAACCATGTACAAAGGCACATCCCTTTCGCTTGTATCTTTTTTAGGGCAAATTTAAATGGGCGTTTGTCCTCGGCAGCCTAGACAAACAGTTATGTAAACGGAGACAGATAGAAACATAGACAGAGCTCAGGTAGCCACAGCCAAAATATACACTTAACACCATTGTCCTTGCTGCTAGGAAGCATAGAGTAACAGATTCATGCATAAGTCTCATGTACAGTGGTGTAACAAGTGCCATGTCAAGGTTGTATTTATGTGCAGCAGATCCTATGTGTTGACTGAGGACAGATTGTGCAGGCTGCGGGCTGGACTGGAAGCTAAAGAAGCGGGGGGAAGGGTAAAGGCTCGCAGGAATCGGGAAAAGGGGCTGGGGATGTGAGCAGTGACTGACTGACTGACTGAGTGAGTGTGTGTAGTGGCAGTCCTCCTCACTCCCTCCTTTCCTCCTTCCTTCACTCTTTCCACTTGCCGCCGTGTCACCCCTCCCCCAGCTGGGACTTGAACCCGTGACCCCTATCCGGTCATTGAGTTCAGGGGAGGCACCACCATTACTTGGGAAGTCTGCGAGTGAAAGTTACCCAAGCTCAAGTAGGGGGATTAAAACCTTGAGTAACATTGTGATGGGCAATAACACGGGTTTCTGAGGTGTGCCAAGGGCTACATACAAGAAACAAGACTCAAAAAAGTCTAGGTTTGTTTGGTAGCAATAGATACACATTAACAGTTATGGTTCCTGTCACAATTAGAAAAGTCTATTAGGACAATGTATCCCAAATTGTTCTTCTTTGAACCCATATTTTAAAAGAGCATGTGAATAATGGCCCAACTTTCTGGTTTGATAGCACTGTTTGGTAATTTTCTGTTTTCAATATTTACATACAGATTTCATTTTTTTATTGCCCTCTAATGTTTTTTGGTCTATTATTTCACAGTTTTGTTAAGTTATTGTCCTTTTGGTGATTTATTAAATCTATCAAATAAATAAAAATTGCTATCAACCCATAAAATTCTATCCCTACAACTTTGGCAATCCATTTCTGGGTCCCAACACAGAACCATTGTATTGGTGTGACAGAATTATAATGCATGCCTCTTCTTGAAGGTAAGGGGTTATAAGTAGGTTATCTCAACAGCCACAGTTTTATGAAATATTTCTAAAATTTAGCAATTATTATTACTACACAGAGGGCCAAACCGAAGATAAAAATTGGTGTGAGCATCCTAGCACTACAGCTTCTCGTGTTACAGAAGGCACAAACAATTGACTTACTGTTGTTAGGATGCTAGTAACAGGGCTCAGTCACTAATTTTAAATAAACTTTTTCTCATGTTACACTATTTCATAGAAGATCCAGAAAATCTTCTAGCAGCTGTTAGCATCCTACTGCTCATTTGCTAATGTTACTCTTAGCTAGCAGTTTCCATGTTGCATTCAGTTGTATTTGCATTGCATAAGAATGCACAATGCTAAAAAAAAAAGCTTAACAAAAACAAAATGCACGTTTTAAAATGTTGGCAGTGCACATATGAAGTTCAATATAAGACATTATATATGATTTAGATTATTGAATGGGAATATCCAGACATAACTTTCTTATATCAATCAACAATTAAAAAGTGTTTCCATCCTCCATCAAGCAGAGAAACTTGAAGCAGAAAACATTTTAAAGGAATGATGAAAACTGTTAGGATTGGGTTGCTTTTCTAAAAGATACTTGTGCTAGTTTCTTATCAATGTAGATGAATTGGCTCATAGGTCATGTCAGAGGTAATGAAAATGGTGATGTCCCTTCCCCCCAGTCTGCTGCTGGATGTGTGACCAGTCTGCATTTCGCTACCTGCCCAGACTGGATCAATACTTTAATCTAATTGTCATTTACTTCTACTGGAGCGTCTGAGCACACTCACCCCAAACACACATGCAACATTAACATCCAATGTTTATAGCCATAGAGTCTAAAGTACCGTAGACCCTGCTGCACATCACCTTTTTTCACACACGCGGTCAATCACACATCGAGCGCCTGAATGAAAATCCTGCCTGTGAAGTCACTGGAAACACACAGCACTACTATATCCACTTCCTGGCTGTACTCCGGCTCCCTGGGCGTTCCTGCTCGTTGCATCATGCATGCACGTCCGTGTGGGCAAACATCCGCTGACACACTGTCACATCGCATTTAAGTCTACCGCTTTCCATATGACTTGGTGGTGCTCGGTTAGACAAAATATCTGATTGGGTTGCAGCCTGAATGATGCATTTCTAGAATCTAGAAGTGTTTCAACTAAAATAGCCTGGAACGAACAGCCTCTCCCATCAGGCCACAATAAAAAAGTGGGATCAAAAATTTCCTGCATCCAAACAAAGATAAAGCAAAGGGACTTACCTTCTACTCGTCTCCATGTCTGCATTCCCCTGACTCAACCCCTCCCAACAAAAGCCCAGCTATTCTGTCTACTTCATCCTCTATCACTCTTTATCTAAATCCACTTTCCTTTCCCTCCCTATCCCTCCTTTCCCACAATCTATCCCTTCCTTCCCAGTTGGCACTGGGTGTCCTTTCGCGGCGGCTGTAAACTGCAGACTGTCTGGCACAGAGAGAAAGGAGACGCGGAGCGAGAATAGGCGAAGAGGGGGAATGGGAAGTGCAAACCAGGACACACACAGCCTCTGTCAGTTTGAATGAATATTGTGCACACTGGGCTTGTCTCTCCTCCCTCCCCCCCCTCTCCTGCTCGAGCAGACACCCCTCCTCCACTCCTCCAGCGGCTTTGCCCTCCTTCGCTATCTCCTCCTCTTCATCGGCTGCTTCTGCCGCCTTCAAACATGTTCACACTCTGAGTGGCATTCTAGACGTACCCTTTCAGTCCTCACTCCCCCAGACAAGACACTTTTTATGCAACGCTAAAACTAGTCATTGATACAAATCTCTTTAACCACTTATAATTGTGTTCTGCATCCAAAAGAGTAAATATGAATTGCTTAAAGGTGTTTTGTCCGCAATATCTTCTCACTTTTGTGTTCAAATATGAAGCATGCGACAGGTAAATGTCTGCAGGATTGGTGTTTGAGCGTGTCAGGAGATAGGGTAAAAGCCAGTGGTAAACTATGTCCATTAAAACTTTGGTAACCCGATGTGGAGAGGGGAGTTAACAACAAGATACAATGCAGCATTCGGTGTGTTGCACATTGGCAGTTTCGTCAACCCAAGCAGACTTCCCTTGAGACGCAAGAATGCACTTGCAGACATTGACCAAAAATACAATAACAGCAAATGAAGTCGAGATCCATACAATTGACACATGCCCAGAGCTTAACAAAAAATTATAAATCAGCTGCACTCACTCCACCAGCATCCAGTAGTCCTGTCATGTGCCCAGCTAGTAGTTAAGCTACACTTGTTGGGCTAACCTCTCCTTATTTAGTGCCCTTTTGATAATGTTCAATTATTATAAAGTCTTATATAATCCACAACATACCCCACCTTCATATACAATTATCTATCCAATCAAAATGCAGGACAAAGTCCTAATTTGTGGGACGCGTATTTTATGTTAACAACTTCCCAAAAACGTCTTGTACTTTTTCCCACAATGCTTTACTTGAGACATTTCTATATACAGTTGTGCTCAAAAGTTTACATACCCTGGAAGAATTTGTGATATTTTCTTTGGCCATTTTTTAGAGAATATGAATACAAACTTTTTTCACTCATGGTTGGGTGAAGCCATTTATTATCATACATCTGTGTTTACACTTTTTAAATCATAATGACAACAGAAACTACCCAAATGACCATGATCAAAAGTATGTATGTATGTATTGCCACCTTAACATCAATGACAGCTTGAAATCTTTTGTGGTAGTTGAGGATGAAGCTCTTTATTTTCTCAGATGGTAAAGCTGCCCATTCTTTTTGGCAAAAAGCCCCCAGTTCCTGTAAATTCTTGGGCTGTCTTGCATGAACTGCATGTTTGAGATCTCTCCAGAGTGGCTCAATGATATTGAGGTCAGGAGACTGAGGCCAAGAGACTGAGATGGCCAGTCCAGAACCTTCACTTTATGCTGCTGTAGCCAGTCAGGTCAACTTGACCTTGTGCTTTGGATCCTTTTCACATTGAAACGTCCAAGTACACCTCATGCGGAGCATCCAGGCTGATGAGTGCAAATTTTCCTCCAGTATTGTCACATTCATTTATCCTAGGCCTTGTTGACTGAATGTAACGTTTATTATGGTTGTTGTTAAAAAGTAAAATGTTGGTGTCATTAGTCCAAATGACTTTGTTCCAGAGGTTTTGAGGCTTGTCTCTGTGCTATTTGGTGTATTGTAAGTGGGATGCTTTGTGCATTTGCATAGTAATGGCTTTCTTGACCATGCAGCCCATTTTTCTTCAAGTGCCTACCTTTTGTTTATCTTGAAACAGCCAGAGAGTCCTATATTTCAGCTGAAGTTATTTGTAGGTTTTGTTTTGTATCCCGAACAATTTTCTTGGCAGTTGTGGTTAAAAGGTTTGTTGGCCTACCCAATATTTTCCTTTTCTACTTCTTAATTAGAGTTTGAACACTGGTGATTGGCATTCTCCATTTCTTGGATACATTACCTATCCCTTTATTGTTTTATACAGTTTAATTACCTTTTCACACAAATCCATTGACAATTCTTTTGCTCTTCCCATGACTAGAGAATCAGTCATGGGATCAGTCTGTATCAGAATACAGAAACACCAAAGCAGCACTGGAAAAGAGATGTAAGGTGTCATGTCTGATACTGAACACCCAGCATTCAGAACAGTTGTACAACAACTAACACAACAAACTAATGAACACACAACAAAATCAATGCCATTGAGTCTTTATTGTAACAACAACAAATGACCCGAGTAGATTATCACTAGCTCTAATAAAGGTCTGCAAATCCAACTTGGCTTTTTATACAGTTTTCACATGACAGTTCACAATTTACAACTGCTCTTCAGGGGGACAGAAGATCCCCTCCTTCTAGTGGAGCCTCAACCATTCTTCTAACCTTTGTCCTAGTTCCCCAGTAACCCCTTGTAACCTCTATCTTTAACCAGATCTTCCCTGTATGTGTATGTGCATTAAGTTTATAGGAAGCCAACATACATTGGTCAATATTTGCTGTTTGATTCCCACCACCCTCTGCAGCACAAGCCTGGAGTCATTAGGCTGTGGATGCCCCAGATGGACATTCAACAAAACCAAGAGTACACAGAAACCAAACAGACAGGAACCAGGGACAAAAGGGAATGATGTCGTTATCCCTTATGTGTCTGGTTTATCTGAAAAACTTAAAAGGATTTTCTACAAACACAACATTCCAGTTCACTTTAAACTAGGGGACACTCTGCGTCAAAAACTGGTCCATCCTGAAGACAAGATCCCTTCGCACAACCAGAGTAATGTGGTTTATGCAGTTCAAAGAGTGCAGTGACAGTGGTTTGAGAAACAAAACAGCAGTTTCACAAGAGGATGTATCAACACAGAAGAGCCAATCCTGGAGGACCTGAGTCTGCAGTCCATCTCCACCTCAAAGAGAAAGGACATTCCTTTAAGGACAGCAATGTCTGAATTTTGGCCAGAGAGGCCAGATGGTTTGAGAAAGGTGTGAAGAAAGCCATTTTTGTTAAAATGGAAAAGCCCTCTCTGAACAGAGGAGGTGGACTCAGAATAATGCTGCTCACTATTTACGACAGTGTTTTGAAACCTAAATCAAAACAGTTTCACTCTAGAACATTTATCTGTGAAAAAATTAGACCATAAGACATCACCTAAGCTTTGTTATTAAAGATTTTAGTTAATGAAAATATTAGGTGTGTGGTCAATCATATGTTTGCTTCCAGGAAAAGAAGCGCTCCCATTGGTCCGTACTGATGTCAACAAGGAAGTAATGTCTACTGGTAGTAAAAAATTATTATGTGTATCCATCCATCCAGCCATCCTGTCATTCATTTTCTTCCATCCATTCCATTTTTCTTAACCAGGGCCAGGTCGCAAGGGAAGCAGTATAAGCAGATTCGCCCAGACTTCCCTCTCCCTAGACACTTTCTCCAGCTCATCAGGGGGGATACCAAAGCGTTCCCAGCCCAGCTGAAAGACATAGTCCCTTCAGCATGTTGTAGGTGTTCACCAAGGCCTCCTCCCAGTGGGATGCACCCGGCACACCTACCCGGGAAGGCGTTCAGGAGGCATCCAGAACAGATGCCCGAGCCGCCTCAGCTGGCTCCTCTATATGTCCTTATGGTCATGACCCACACCTCATAACCATAGGTGAGAGTAGGAACGTAGATCGACTGGTCATTGTTCTTCCTGAATCTGAGATTTGACCATTGGCCAAATTCTCTTCCCCAGTACCCTGGCATAGACTTTCCTAGGGAGGCTGAGGAGTGTGATCCCCCTGTAGTTGGTACACACCCTCATCACCACCCCGGTGCCAGTCCAGAGGTACTGTACCCAACTGCCACTCAATGTTGCAGAGGCATGTCAGCCACAACATCCAGCAACATCCAGAGACTTGAGGCGGATTTCATCCGGTGCCTTGCCACTGAGTAGCTTCTTAACTACCTCATTGACTTCAGCCTGGGTGATGGTCAAGTTCATTTCCGAGCCTTCGTTCTCTGCTTCCTCAGTGGAAGACATGTCAATGGGATTAAGGAGATCCTCGAAGTATTCTATCCACAGTCTAACAATATCCCCAGTTGAGGTCAACATCTGCTGACCTCCACTATAAACAGTGTTGGACGGTTTGCCAGATGGTTTTCCAGAATCTCTTCGAAGCCGACTGATAGTCCTTCTCCAAGGCCTCACCAAACTCCTCCCAGACCCGAGTTTTTGCCTCAACAAACACACAGCTGCAGTCCGCTTGATCGGTACCCTTTGGCTGCGTCAGGAGTCCCACAAGCCAATCCAAGCCCGGTAGGACTCCCTCTTCAGCTTCACAGCATCCCTTAATTCCGGGGTCCATCCCGGGTTCCGGGATTGCCGCACAACTCCAAGTGGCCACATTGACAATGGAGGCGGAGAACAAGTCGCATAGGCATGTTTTCAATTTACACCTGCAGGCTGATTACATCTCACCTGCTTTCCATCTACAATCAAGACACCCATAAAGACTCCAGTTCAACTGCCACTCTTCACCAGTTCATCAGGCCTTCTTCTGTGGTGAACTGTTTTGGACAGGCATTTGTACTTGGCTCAACTCTTGCTCATTGTGAGTTTCAAGTTTTTGATTGTGTGTTTTCACCCAGTGTTTTCTGCAGTGGACTTCAGCCACAGTATTATTGTAATCTGAGACTCTCACCCTTCTCCAGCTGTGTCCTGCTCCTGCAAACAAAGTCCTATCCTGCCGCCCAACGCTGCACATCTCATCCAGCTCGAAAATAGCTTTTGTCATGGGACTGTTACACAGGAGGGCTTCAAAGCGACCCTTGGTCACTTTGAATTTGGTGATGCCTTTTGGATTGAACAGCTCCAGAGGTTTTGCCAGCTTTTATTGATGTCCATCTGGGACAAGTAGCAGCACCCCTAACTTGACACACATCCACTAAGGTGCCGTTTACATGATCCGAGAAGGCGGAGAGGGCCTTCCTGGAACAAAAGGACAGATTCCCTTCGGCATCCATCGAGACCCTTCCCAGCAGTTTGGGGTGGAGGTAGACACCTCCAACAGCAAAGTGGGTGCAGTCCTATCCAAACATTTAGCTTCTGATGTCAAGTTTCACTCCTGCGCTTTCTATTTGTCACTCAGCGTGCGGAATTATGCAGTGGTAGATTGAGAGCTATTGGCAGTAAAGGCAGCACTAGAGGAGTGGAATTTCCATTTTTGGTGTGGACTGATCATAAAAACCTTGCCTACATACAATGTGTCAAACCCCTTAACTCCCAACAGGCACGCTGGGAAGTTATCTTTGGAGATAAGTTCCCAGTCACACCTCGAGATTTGCTTGCCATCCAGGGAAATAGTCAAATGGCCTCCCTCCATTTCTTGTGGCTGTCTGCTGACATCAAAGCATACATAGCTGCTGCTTGTCTGCACTTGGGGAAAGAAGTCTCTGCCCATCCCAACGCGTCCTTGGTTGCATATAGCCTTAGACTTTGTGTCCGGACTCGCCGAGTCAGCAGGTAACATGGTGATATGACTGTTGTCGACCGTTTTTCTAAGGCGGTGTATTTTATTGCACTTCCAAAACTTACCACTGCACTGGAGACTGCTTACCTCCTAACCCAACGTGCTGTCCGCCTGCATGGTATTCCTTGTGACAGTGTATCTAACAGAGGACCTCAGTTTGTCTCCCAAGTCTGGAGGTCTTTTTGTAATGCGCTAGGTGCCAAGGTCAACCTGTCCTCAGGGTACCATCCGCAAACTAACAGTCAGAAGAAGCCAATCAGGACCTGGAGGCAGCCCTGCGTTGCATGGCGGCACAGAATCTGATGGTTTGGATCTCCCATCTACCCTGGGCTGGTGGCTGACCGTCACTCCCTTCCGTTACCACCCTACACGCTGGGTCAGAGGATTTTGGCTCTATAAGGACGTTCCTCTAAGGATGTTCCTCTAAAGACGTTCCACTATGAATGGAATCCAAAAAGCTTTCTCCTCGCTACAATCTGCCCCTTTGTTATTGAAAGCCTTATCAACCCCACTTCTGTCAGGCTTAAATTGCCTAAATCTATGGAAATGCATCGTCATTCCATCCTTCCATGTTTTCCAGCTCAGGCCGGTCCACAAGAGTCCCTTGTGCTCTCCAGGCGGACCCCCTCTGCCCGCCCAGGTCATTAATGATTATCCTTCCTTCACGGTTTGGAGAATCCTGGATGCTATGGACCAGAGGAGCACTGCTAGGTTCCATCCTTGATCTTTCCCTCTTCCGAGACTTCCATCAGTCCAACCCTGGCAAGACTGGAGCGCCAGTAGGCTCCCATTGGGATGAGTTGGGGAAGGGGTACGGTCATGATCTGTGTTCTCTCCTCTCTCTCTCTCTCTCCCTGGTGTGTGTTTTTGGACTTAGCTGGGCAGTGTTTTCAGTTTACACCTATTGGGTGTCTCACCTGCTTTCTATCTACAATTAAAATACCCATAAAGACTCCGGTTCAACTCTCACAGTTAATCAGACCTTAATCAGATCAGCATATGTGCTTGGCTCAACTCTTCTTCATTGTGAGTTTCAAGTGGACTTCAGTATTATTTGAATCTGAGACTCTCACCCTGCTCCAGCCGTGTCCTGCTCATGAAGCTGAGTCCTGTCCTGCCGCCCACCACTGCACATCTCATCCATCTTAGGAAAGTAAACTTTGGGAATTTTACTCTTGTCCCACATTTGTGTTCTCATGTTTGTGACATAAATAACCTTTTAGAGTGTGTCAAACAGAACCTTAGCTATGGATTTAAAACAGGTTTGGCTAGAAACTATAGGGTTTAGGAACACATTCAAATTTAAAACAATTCATTCATTTTTTACCAATTATAATACTTTGGGCCTGGTACACCCTGAACAGTGGCCAGTTAATTGTAGGACTGACATTTAAACATAGACACTGACACGATCAGGGAGGACATGCAGACTCCTTACAGAAAGGCTGAAGATGTTCGAGTGGGCCGGGATTTGAACTTACCTTCTTGCTTTGAGGCAGGCACTATTTTTAACAAATGATGGTGTTTTCTGTGTGTTAAGTTAGAATTAAGATATCATATTAAACAATATATTGATATATATGCAGATATAAAGTACTTAAGTCATCAGGCTAATTTTGGTTACTTGTGACTCGACTCGAGGGTAAGCCTCAATGTCTTGACTGGGACTAGTACTTGCCTTTTACAGCTTGGACTCAAACTTGGACTTGTTTATTCTCAGACACAACCTCTGCCTCTTGCATGAGGTCATATTTGGATGAGCTGCTCTTGTTTAACTACCAGCCCCTAAATGAACCCAGAAGTTGGGCCTAAATAAATAATGATTTTGGCAGCCTGTTTTAATTTTAGTTTTAGTCTAGTCTTTGTGTGAAGCTGTCATTTTCATTTTTTATTCATTTCTTAAGCTGTCAGAATTATCCATGTCTATTTTTGTCTAGTTTTAGTCAACAAAAAATTACATTTTAGTCTAGTTTTAGTTTATGAAAAGTGATGACTATTAGTTTAGTTTTACTCAATAAAAATGGTAAAATGGTATTTTAGTCTCTTTTTAGTACACTTGGAGTCAGTCAGTCAGGTAGAAGAACCCACATTACACTCTCTCATAGGACAAATATATACACGCTAGTCACACACGTTTGTCTCAGTCAATTTCAGCTCCAGTGGCTAACGTTTAAAGCTAATGTTAAAATGAGACACATTAACCAGGTTTAACCAACCTTGTGAAAGGCATGAGCTTTCTAAAATAGAAGGTAACGTTACATTAATTTCTTGACTTACCTCAATTTCATTATGGAATGCCTTGAGATGTCTCCTAAGGTACATGGTGTTTTTCATGTGATTTTGAGGCCCTATTTTTCCCCCATCTTTTTCCACAACACATTCTGTTTCTACTTCTGGAATGTTGTAATGTAATGAATGTTTTTCCAAATGTCATTTATTCATTTTCTCCTAAAAACAAACCATAGCTGGCCGGCCATCGGACCCTTTTCTGTCAGACTTAACTTTGTTAGTTGTCATATCCGGTGCCTGTCGTGGCGGCAACCTGGTGGTGGACACCGGAAGTAAAGGATGCCGTCAAGCTGAAGAAGGAGACCTACCGAGCCTGGTTGGCTTGTGGGACTCCCGAGGCAGCTGATAGGTACCGGCAGGCCAAGCGGACTGCAGCCCGGGTGGTTGTGGAGGCAAAAACACGGGTCTGGGAGGCGTTTGGTGAGGCCATGGAGAAAGACTATTGGTCGGCCTCAAAGAAATTCTGGCAAACCGTCCGGCGCCGGAGGTGGATGAGATACACCCTGAGCACCTCCAAGCCTGAGACAAGGGTTCTCAGTCGGAAAAGGGTGGCTTGTCCCCTTCAGGTTGGTGGAGAGGTCCTGCCTCAAGTGGAGGAGTTCAAGTATCTTGTTGTCTTGTTCACGAGTGAGGGAAGGAGGGAGCGTGAGATTGACTGACGGATCGGTGCAGCTTCTGCAGTGATGCGGTTGATGTACCGGTCTGTCGTGGTGAAGAAGGAGCTGAGCTGTAAGGCAAAGCTTTCGATTTACCGGTCAATCTAAGTTTCTACTCTCACCTATGGTCATGAGCTTTGGGTCATGAGCTTTGGGTCATGACCGAAAGAACAAGATCCCGGATACAAGCGGCCAAAATGACTCCCTTAGAGATAGGATGAGGAGCTCGGTCACTCGGGAGAAGCTCAAAGTAGAGCCGCTGCTCCTCCATTTACATTTACATTTAGTCATTTAGCATAGCTAAATATCCAAAGCGACTTACAAGTGAGGAAAACAATGGAAGCAATGTCAACAACACAAGGTAACAAAAAGCATAAGTGCACAAAAAAACTAGTCAGTTAAAAACCTAGCACAGTAATCAAAGCCAAGGATAAGAATTTTTTTTTTTTAGAAAAGGAACCGATAGAAAGGAAGTAGAATTCAGTGTTTGTCAGTCAGGTGTTGACGGAAAAGATGTGTTTTCAAGCGTTTTTTTAAAGATGGCTACAGAATCTGCTGATCTTGTAGCAGCAGTAGATCATTCCACCAATGTGGAACAGATCCAGAGAAAGTGCGTAAGAGTGATTTTTTTCCTTTTTGGGATGGTACCACCAGACGTTGTTCATTAGCAGAGCGCAGGGTTCTGGTAGGAATATAGGTCTGTTTTAGTGAGTGAAGATATGAGGGGGCGGAGCCAGTGGTGGTCTTGTAGGCCAAGAGCATAGCTTTGAACTTGATGCGGGCATCAAAAGCCAGTGTAACCTAATGAAGAGAGGAGTTACATACGCTCTCTTCGGTTCTTTAAAGACCACTCTTGCCGCTGCATTCTGAATCAGCGGCAGAGGTTTGGTTGTGCAGGCAGGGAGTCCAGCCAGAAGAGCATTGCAATAATCCAGTTTGGACAAAACAAGACCCTGGACTAGGATTTGTGTAGAGTGCTCCGATAGGAAGTGTCTAATTTTCCTAATGTTGTAGAGGATGAATCTACAGGACCTGGGGGTGCTGGCAACATGACTTGTGAAGTTTAGTTGATCATCAATTACCACTCCCAGATTTCTGGCAGTGCTGGACGGTGTAATGGTTGATGAGCCTAGTTGAATGGAGAGGTTGTGGTGGGTCTTTGGGTTGGCAGGAATCACAAGCAGTTCTGTTTTTCCAAGGTTCAGCTGCAGGTGATGGTCCTGCATCCAAAGTGAGATGTCACTCAGGCACGCCGAGACACGAGCAGAGACCGTCGGATCATCAGGTTGAAATGACAAGTGGAGTTGAGTGTCATCTGCAGCAGTGATAGGAAAAGCCATGTTTCTGAATGACAGAGCCAAGAGATGTCATGTATAAGGAAAAGAGTAGCGGTCCAAGCACTGAGCCCTGAGGCACCCCTGTATTAAGATGTTGGGGCTCAGAGACCTCATTTCTCCAGTATACTCTGAATGACCTATTTGAAAGGTAAGACTTGAACCATTGCAATGCCATTCCAGAGACACCCATCGCCCTGAGAGAAGACAAGAGGATGTGATGGTTAACGGTGTCAAAGGCAGCAGACAGATCCAGTAAGATGAGTACAGATGACTTGGATGTTGCCTTTGCCAGTCTCAGGGCTTCGATGACTGAGAGCAGTGCAGTTTTGGTGGAATGTCCGCTCTTGAACCCAGACTGGTTCTGGTCCAGGAGGTTGTTTCGTGTGAGAAAGGAGGAGAGCTGGTTAAACACAACTCGCTCCAGAGCTTTGGCAGTAAAGGGAAGGAGGGAAACCGGTCTGTAGTTTTCTAACAGTGAAGGGTTGAGAGTGGATTTCTTTAGTAGTGGTGTGATGCGGGCCTCTTTGAAAGCTGTGGGGAATGACCACATCAAGAGGAGCCAGCTGAGGTGGCTCGGGCATCTGTTTTGGATGCCTCCTGGACGACTCCCTAGGGAGGTGTTCTGGGCATGTCCCACCAGGAGGAGACCTTGGGGAAGACCTAGGACACGCTGGAGGGACTATGTCTCTCGGCTGGCCTGGGAACGCCTTGGTATCCCCCCGGAAGAGCTGGAGGAAGTGTCTGGGGAGAGGGAAGCCTGACCGTCTCTGCTTAGACTGCTGCCCCCACGACCCGGCCCTGGATGAGCGGTAGAAGATGGATGGATGGATGTTGTCGTCTTCTAAATAATGTTGCGAATGAGGCTAGAGAAAGTGACATCGCCTGTGTCTGCGCAGTGTGACCTGATCATAGATTGTAAATAAACATGGATATTGTGAGCTTATTGCTTAACCAATATTGACCTCACCACGGGGCAATAAAATGATGGTTGGCTGTATGGTGGCGCTCATTTAAGGGGTCCCATGAGAGAGGCTTGGACCTGATGCAGACACAGGAAACTGGTCTACTAGTCCATGTAGACTTTTTTGCTTAAGACCCCATCCTGGATGTACTGTATGTATGTATAAATAACACATTTTTTTTCACTTCCCATTGAATTTATCCACAAATGTGGGGCGTGGCCGTGGCAATACTGTTGCAGATAGGGCATGGTCATCACTGGCTTTTTTGTGCGGCATCTCATAGCGGATGTATGTACCAAATTTTATTTGCGTAGAAACAAACAAAATTTTCAGGCCCCATTATAAGTTTGTAGGGGGCCCTAAATAAACATTTAAAAAGATTGCGGTTTTATTAATATATTATTGTGTTCAGGTCATAAATGTGCACTAACGCTCCATGCTGCTGGGATAGGCTCAAGTCACCCGCAACCCCTAACGGGACTAAGTGGTAGAAAATGAATGAATCACCTCCAGGTATTCATTTAAAGTACCTGGCCTTTTGCATACACTTTCAATGGGAGCCCTCCAACATGGAGACTGTGTTCTGTGGAACAGTATATATCTGGATTGTCAGGTTAGATGTTCACTACCCAGTCACTATCAGCACACACGTGTGGTAAATAGAATTTGTGATCATTAACCACAAATTCTAATTTGTGGTTAATGACTAACCAGTAGTTAGCAAGAACTCACAGCAAGAAAGTCCTGGGTTCGATTCCCATCCAGGACAGGGCCTTTCTGTGTGGAGTTTGCATGTTCTCCCTGTGTCTGTGTAGGTTTCCTCTGGGTACTCCGGTTTCCCCTACAACCAAAAACATGTACAATATAGGACTACAGATGGAAATTAGCTGATAAGCTATAATCTGGTACAAGCATCTCTGCTCCGGCTTAATGTACATTGTACGCTGTCCTAAATAAATAAACTTAAACTTAAATTGGTGGCTTATGCCCTTTTGTCCATTGATGTCTGCATAAGGGCATAAAGGAAACTTTGACAATTACTGACATTGTAGTCTGGAGCCATAACATTCAGAAGCCTCATTTGGAAATCTTTTGTAAAAAACAAGGAGGTGGGACTTACAGAATTGTGTGTAGTCATGGATTTTTTTTTTTTTTTTTTTTTAAACGTATGATTTCAGCAATCAGGAAGCTGATGACCAGACTTTCACATTTTAATTTTTTTGGCTCCTGTGTTGAAATATACACCTTTTTGTTGTTTTTCTATTTTTCTCTCACAGCCTTTCCGTTGTCTTCATCCCCCACTCTCTGCTCGTCCTTTCTCCTTCCTTAGTTACATATTGATCGGGTTGTTCAGTCTGTGTGTGTCTGAACGTGTGTGTGTCTGGTCTTGCAGTGGTCAATGAGGTCAACATGGAGGCCAGACAGCGCTACCAACCCCCTTCGCTTTTCTTCTCCCTGCCTCCACCTCCACTGAATCCCCCAGTCTGGGTCTCAGGGTTAGTTCTGTCAGCCAACATGATCAATGCATGGACCTCTAAAACGGACAACAAGAGTGGCCTTTCAGCTGGGCACTCTAGGCATGAAAAGTAACCCACGGCAAAAGATCTATAAATTATTTTTGTATAAGGTGATGGAACCATAGATAAATTACCTACAATGTAAAAAGATTTACACTAGCATACAATAATATAGCAAACAGTCAAAACCAAACTAGTACATCAATGCCAACATGTTTTTTTTTTTCCAAAGATGATTCTTATTAGATGATTAAATGTTTTTAAAAAAGCATACTTGTACCTGCTTAACAAGATTATACCATAATATCACATGGCAGTAACTGTTATAACATTAATGGATTTCTGCTTTAAAATACCTTAACATTGTTTCTTTTCCTCACATGGTGTTTACATTTAAATACAGATAAAATATTAACTGAAGAAGCCAAAAACATATTTCAACATATTTCTTATTCGCGTAACATATTTCACTGTCTCTATGATTACTATGAAACTTATGTATTTAGTGATGTGTCTTGTTGACTCCCTGTATTTCTTACAGTTAAAAACTGAAAACCACATTATTACCAGCCGTAAGATTAGCTATTAACTAATTACTATTAGTTATTGATTTATTTTCTACTGCATATTCTTAGATTCTTTTATTTTGATATTAACTTCAGATTATAAGTATATTTTTCTCTTGCCAGTACTGGCTCGACTGTATTGCACCACTCCAGTGGAGAATTTGGATGCATACATAACAAAGAGACAAGATATTAAAGCTCCACTACCCAATATTTTTTCGGTGTCTCAACTACAGACATTATCTAGGTTTTTTATTATCATTAAAATTCACGGCAGACGAGTGCTTTGTCCAATCACATCCTACAAACAGACTGCTTTATGCTGTGTCCATTGATGGTAGAAGGGGTGGACATAGCAAGCCCGCTTTTGGGTTGGAAGCCTACAAATTAGAAGGTGTAGGCTTGAAGCCTGACTCCCATTAACATCATTTAAAAAATTGGCGCCAATTACAAGGTGACTATTTTTGTCACAGTCATCATTCTGAAAATGCCAATTTTGTTTTAACACATTCTATATTATCCCCGTAATTGTTATATTGATATTTGTCACATAACTCAAGGTTGCAACGTTGTTTAGGTTGCACACCCAGTAAAGGCCATAATAAAATCATAATTAATAAAAGCAAAAATTTTAAGTGGGCTACCTTAATGTACTCTTTTACAAAGATTTTTGGTAACTACATTTGACACATTCCTATTTTATGAAAATAGACATTGTCCCTCATTTATTAATTGTACTTTCTCCACAGATTTCCTAAAGGGTGATGCTGAGGCTAACAGCCTTATAGCCTTTGGTTGTGCTCACACCACAACCAAAGGTTCTTGGATGTGGTGTGAGCACTTTGAATAGGATCATCAGACAAAGGTGAGTGTTAATTAAATACAACATTACACCTGCAATGCCCACCAAGCTCTGAGACTTCTTACTCTAGAAAACACTTATCCTTACTCTACAGTCATACATCCCTTAAACATTACTGCAGCTAACGTGCATGAGTTAGTTTTATATTTGTACATTTGTCATCTGTAAATTATGACAACAGTGGACAGGTAAATGTTTATGCCAGGTTTTCAACATGACAGACTTGACCTCTAACCCAATACAGTTCACATTAACAAAAGTATTATATTTAGGCAATTGTAAGTTCAAATCAAAGTCCAATGTTTTATAAAAACAGTCCTGTAAACATGGCTGGCGGAGGCACTCAAATATTAAAGGAGGTGGACTCATATAAAAACTCATGGCTTTAACTTGCCAACACACACAAACAACAAACAACAACCAGCAAATGCCAACACACTGACTTAAATACCAAACACAAAGAAGGACTGAACCAACTTGGGAGACACCATAAAGTAACTATACATATTTACAGTGTACACCCCATTAAACCCCAAATGAAAGATAGCTATAAAGTATGTACAAATACCCCCAACTAAAACAATTAATAAGCAACTTATTACCTGACAAATAAAAAATGCCAAATATAACCCAAATCCAAATTCCCTATAAATAACCAATGGTTCCTTCCACCCATTCCGGTCATCTACAACTTCAGCTTCTTTTGAATAAACTTGATCTCAAATAAATCTCAACTTATGTGCTTCTAGGTTTGAAGGCATATTTAAACTATATTTCACAGACCTTCCTTCTTTGACTACAATTTCTAAATAACCAGTTTCTTAAAAAGGTATGCCTGTGTCTATTTTATGTATGTATTAAAATGAAGGAAACGATTAATAACCACAGATGCTTCTATAGCTATCGTTAATAGCTATATAAGCATCTGTATAAGCATAAATATATAAGCAAAAAAACATATCCTTAGCTTTGTATACTGTGCTGGTTTTTAACTGACTAGTTTTCTGTGCACTTGTGCTTTTTGTTACCTTGTGTTGCTGAAATTGCTTCCATTGTTTTCCCTCACTTAAAGGATAAAAGTGTCTGCTAAATGACTAAATGTAAATAATTACTACAATATCTATTACTATTATAGCAAATTAGGCAAGGAAATTTTATTTCTATTACACAATTCATACACTGGGTAACTCAAAGTGCTTTACAGAAATAAAAGACAATTTACAAGATTTAGATTTAGAAACATAAGAAAAATTAAAAACAAGAGTGCAGATAAAAAAATACACTTTAAGTTGTATTGTAGGTGGCGCAAAAGAGGAAGGTTTTTAACCTCCTCTTGAACATTGTTAAAGTTGAGGTTGTCCCAGGTTTTTGCTGCATGAAACTTAAACGCTGCTTCACCCTGTTTAGTTCTAACTCTGGGCACGAGCAGAAGCCTGTCCCAGATGTTCTCAGAGTCACGAGGAGGCTCATAAGCTACAAGCATTTCAGAAATATATTCTGGTGCTAAACCATTTAGAGACTTGTAAACCAGCAGTGCTGTTTTAAAGTCTATTCTCTGAGCAACAGGAAGCCAGTGCAGAGATTTTAAAACTGGACTGATGTGGTCGTACTTCCTGGTTTTGGTTAGAACCCGAGCAGCAGCGTTCTGAATAAGCTATTTACTATTTACTACTATTTCTAGCTGTAGATGTATTTTTAAACATTCTTGACAAAGATAAACAGTGAAGTGGGAGAATATTAAAAAAAAAAATAGATATTGGTGTAAAAGTGAAATTTACCTGAAGTAGAGCTGCAGCCAGAGGGCGCCGCTAACACAAGGACATTGAAGGAGCAGCTCAGGTCTCTGTTGGAGCTTTGCCGCTGTCTGCAGGGGGCGAGCACATCAACGGACTTTCAACAAGCGAGCTTCTGATTGGCTCACTGGTTACAATGCAAATGGTCGCTCAAATCAGCCAATATGCCCAAATTAGGTACTTTTGGCTCAATAAAATAAAAAAATAAAAAAAGCCTGAAAGAGCTTCAATGTTGAGATTCATAACACTATGGGTGACGTGGGTTTGCTGATGCTATACATCTCCACTCTTTATTATTTTACCAAAAGACTGGTTAAAGACCACAGTTCGATTCCTGTCTTGGAAATGTGTGTTGTTTTTTTTGTTGTTTTTTTCAAAGGCCTTGTTGCCTGCCTCTGGTGGAGGAGGGGCAGGAACGGATGGAGCTCAGGGGTCACTGGAGGTTAGGAGGTAACGATGGACAGAGGAACCCACGGAAAAAACAAAACAGAAGAAAAGGATCAGGGTCACGAGCCTGCAGCCTGTAACCAGCACGAGAGAGAAAAAAATGGAAAAGCTGTTTACAATTTGTGCTTTAAAGATGGAGTAGGCAGTTTTTGTAACTTTGTAAAACCATCACTAAAGGTGCCTGAAAACAGATCAAGGCGAGTGTCAATGCTTTGGGAAGCAAAGGTGGCTCTTTCATAAAAGCCCATTTTATATTAGGTTAAGAGCTATTAAGAAAACTATTAACACAAATAAAGTGCATTTGGATACAGCTTAAGTTATACCCATCAGCTATAATGTGATTTCAAAATAGAATATCTACATTACTGAATTGTGATGGACTCTGTGTACATTAGTTCAACTCAAGGTGGGAAACTTCAATGAATTTTGTAATATGACATAACCTTTTAGGTTATATTTGACTAACCTCTGATTGCATTAAAATATGTGGCAAAATACTTGACTTAATACAAACGCCTTCACTTGGTGGGTCTGTCTTTAAGCATCTTGTATGGTTAGCCTTTGAAACGCCTGGCTAATGAAGGCCTCATAGGTTTCCTTCCTATTTCTCTGCCCAGGAGCTACCCCTGGTGGTAGGATTCAGCCACATCTTTGGTGAAAGAAGTCCTATAGCAAAGAACAAAACCTGACCTGTGACCTTGTCCATGAGTCACATTAGAATTCCAACACTGGACAACTATAAAGTAGAAAGAAAGGTAGCACAATATTTTGTAAATGTATTTTTATTGCAGTAACCACAAATACAGTATCCCTATTGGAAGAAACTGCTTGAATACAAATAAATTGCTGCTCAAATCCTGACTCATTGGATTGTTTTTTGTTTTCGTTTAGTATTGAGCTAACAACAGTTATACCCAACAGAGAGCAAGTCATATAGCAGGACGCAGTCTTCTCTCAATATTCAACATAGTTATAGCATGTTTTTCCTAAATTGTGCAACCCTGAAAATAAGAGACAAAATATTTGACAGTTCACTGACAGATTTATTGACTTGGGGAAAAAAAAATGCATTTTTTTTTGTTTTGGTGAGAATAATTTATAAACTAATTGTGTGTTTTTGGCTCAGTTCTGCACGCTCTGAATCGCACTTTTTACTTCACTGGCATTGTCCTTTCTACTCTCTGCTGTCTTCTCGTCTGTGCCCCGCGCCTCCAATGTGAGCGCCAGCCACGACTCTTTGTGCAGCCTCTCGTTCCTCTCAACCTCCTGTACTCCAGGGGGCGCTGTGGCCAGCATGTGCGCTGGCAGGTGTTTGAACTCCTCCTGGTTCATGTCAAAGTCCTTCATCTTGGAGTCCAGGACCCACCAGCGGCCCACGAAGCCCACATCCAGGACCCTGTCTGGAAGTTGTTTCCAGGGCACTGACAGGTTGGAACACTGGGCCTCGTACAGAGTGTTGTCGGGGTCGTAGTCTGCACTGTAGACCAGGGAGAACAAGCCCAGGCTGAGGTGGCGGAGGCAGCCGTGGTTGCGGAGTTTAACCAAGTTCTGGACGAAGCTGTCGGATGTACCATTGCGGATCCAGGGGGAGAGCAGACCCAGCTGGTTGGAGTGCTCCAGCAGGGCTCCCTGGAAGGACTGGTGGTCAGGTTTGGTGTGGAAACAGGCCCAGGCTCCACCCAGCAGGCCCACATAGACTGAGGCTTTGAGGGGACGCTCCCGGGCACCAACCAAGACCTCTCGGCAGGCTTCTTTGTAGTCCGAGAGCAGGCTGCGACACCACATTACTGGAACACACAGACAGAAAACACATCACTGCAGCAGTGTGCCAAGTCATAAATCAGAGAGCTGCACTTCACCTTGATAGTGCGTCTGCTTGAGTGGATTTATAAAGAAACTTGTTTTTTCTGAACTGTAGGCCATAGTGTGTCAAGAACAGATAAATTCAGGTGGGGTGGATATAACAAAAATATATCAGGTCTCACATTGATTTATTATTCGTACCTATACCACCTTTAACAGCCACATTATAAATAAAACCTGTGTTTAAAAAAGATTTTTGTTGAAGGCCTATAGCTTTAAGCCATTCACAAATACGTCCACGTTTAAATAAAGGAGGAAAAAAAACATCTAATACTAAGCTAAGAAATAGAAAGTAAAGAGCTAAATGTTTTTAATGAATTATTTAATAAAGTTAGGTAATTTCTTTTGAACACTTAACACTTGCTGGTGTTATATAGACAATTAAATGCGCCACTGTCATAAAGAATCAGTCTGGTTAGGATATTATGGCTCTAATAAAATCGCTGCATGAACTTATGACAGTAGTGTACTTACCGCCTTTACTGTTTTTTAGTCTTTCCCAGCGACTGCTCGGAGCTGGAGCTGTGACAGTTTCTGTCACAGTACAAAACGCCCTCCTCACCACTCGAAACGAGGCCATTTCAGCTGCTTTTATTTTCTTACGGTCACCTTCATTCTAAAGAAACATCCCGCTCAGCTTTCCATCTCCTTTTCACATGGAGCCAAAATGGCGATTAAGAGGCTGTGACTTTTAGGTTCCGCCAATAACCCAGCTACCACGCAAACGTTCCGTCCATTGGTTTGATGAATACATTCTCATTAAAATACTAAAATGACAATGTACAAATGTGTGTATTTATGTATATAAAACAAATACGCGCTCTATAATTCAATGAATTTGATCTAAGTATTTGGACAGAAAACCTATAGCTAAATGACAGGATTCACGTGATAGCTTTGTTTACGTGGTGACGTGTACCGGAACTAGAGTCCGTGACAAGTGACAAAACGCTAGCTCTGAAATACAGTCGTTAGCGAGCTGTATTATCTGCTTTTTTTCTTTTCCATATGGACTGAACTGCCAAATATTAGTTGGTAAGCACCAATTAATATCCAAACAAATGCTAAAAAAGCAATAGCGCATATAAATCTAAGGAGACTGTCACACCTGGTGCTCAAGCTGTCATCATCTTATCTCTCTCTCTTAGTGGACAGGTAGGATTTTCTTTCTTTCGTGCCCTTAAATTATACTTTACGTTATGTTGTAATAGCTTGCTGTAGAAAAGTCAGAACATTATTTCTGTTTCCTTCTCAGGTCCTGAATGAGGTAGCTGTTTGTCCAACCACATTATGGCAAGTCCAAATGATCTACAGTTCCAAGGTAAAAAGTCCATTCTTTATTCTTATACTCCAGTTAAAATCACAATGCTAAGGCTAAACCTAACACAAAAACAAAATACAATATTCATTTACCTAAAAGGATTTAAATTACATTACTATTAAAAAAAAGGAAAGGATGTATATTGGGAAATTGATATGTTCTGGATTTATCCAAATTTAGATTAGAATAAGCATTTAAATAGCTCTTAAGTAACACACACTTGCACATGACAAGCTCTGTTAGTTGTTTTACCGGCCCTATCAGCAGCCCTATACATAACACTAGTCCTTTTACTAAATACTGGACTTCACGTTATATTTATGAAAGGAACTCTGCTACTTGTGACACATTTTGGGGACACATTTGCTATGGACTAGTTTATTTAAATTTTTTGCTGCAGCTTTGAATGAAATGGCAGTAATTCCTGAACTGACATATTTTAGTGCAACTTGTATCTTAAAATGGAAAGTCTATAATTGCAACAATATATCTTCAGGTGAAGCTGCATGCTGCTTAAACATTCAGAGGATATTGATGAATGAGTTGACGAAGACCAAAAAAGAATGGTACAACTGTACAGCCTGCCCATAGGTCCATACACATAATACTAATCATTGATTGCGCACACGCAGAGGTGTACTGCAATAGGTCATAAAAGAGATCTGCGCTTCACATATTGTCTCACTAAACTCCGAGACAAGCTCTGTGGTTCAAAAGCCCGATGCGGGTGATGGTCCATGTTGTTCAGTATAGCGGTTGTTGTGTGTCTGTTGCTCCACTACCTCAACCAGACTCTCCAAAATAACACCTACAGACTGTCCCCAACAGACTGCAGCAGTTTATTGTTTACATTAATAGGCCGTAACTTTTTTAGAAAACATAACCAACTTTGTCCTTTCCTGTAAAGTCCATCTGTATTGAAGGCTTGTTGTCCAGATGCATGTTGTCCAGATGGACTCCCAGGTATTTATAGGTGTAAACTATTTTATTGTCTTCTACGCTGATGGTCACAGTTTGAATTAGGGTTGTATGTTGCCTTAAGTCAATGACCATCTCTTTAGTTTTGGAGGTGTTTAGAACAAGACAGTTTTATTGGCTCCATCTATAAAAGCTCACAATGAGGCTCCTGTATTTCTCTTCTTGATAATTTTTGATTACAAGCCACCATTGCTGTATTGGCAGACTAAGGCCCAAAGTTGTCAACTGCAACCCCTAACGGGACTAAGTGGAAGAAAATGAATGAATGAAATAAAAAATTACGTTTATGTTTTTGCTGGTGTAGAGTTTGAAGAGGCGGCAGAGCTGTTATCTGCAGACCCTGGGGCTTCCACACTCAGCTTGTCAGTGTCCGGCAGCTCCACAGCAGCAGCAGCAGCAGCAGGAGAGGATGTCAAACTGGACCTGTCGGACGACGAGGAGGCCCAGCAGGAAAGCTCTGAAGTAAGTCTACATTACTCTGTAATGATTTTTTTTTAATGATAAGTATTTACAACAGCTGATCGATGGGTGTGTTTGTAGCTCTTAGGAGGGACAAAGCCTTCCGGAGGGTTCTGGACTTTTGAGTACTATCAGTCTTTTTTCAACGTGGACACAGTCCAGGTATGACTATGGCAAAGCAAAGAGCTCCGAAAAATAATGGCAAAGAATACTGGCCGATACTTATAATCCAAGAAGCACATACTTTGGGCCTCAATTCACAAAATTTTAGATAGAGCCAAGTGATTTATTAGGAGTGAACACCTGAGGTTAGGGTCTGTCACAGAAATAGAATGAGCATAAAGTAAAGCCCATGAAAGCCTGAATGAATATGTAAAAATGTATTTCTCTAGAGTGAGAAATCAATACATCCATCCATCCATCTCTGTGGTCTAAAACAAGGCCTCTAAACCAACATAAAGATGAACGAATGTTGGCCAGATTTAATGTTAATATATTGTGCCCATTTTTATCTTGATATTTGGGTTGGATACTGTGAAATTTTAGGATCGTTATAAATGTCAAATCAGCACTCTTCACTCTGGGGATGGCCGATTGCAATTTTTCTATAACTTTTGTAAATCACAGACAGTAAAACATGCCCACAAACAGCACATGCTATTTTTAAGTAGTAGATTAGGCCCAATGTGTATGTGAGATTTAGGGGTAAATGGAGAGGGCATTCAGTGTAAAAAAAAAAAAAAAAAATATTGCCAAATCATCTGTGAAAATTGGTTTGATGTGGCAACCCCAGCTCTTAGTACACATATATATTTTGCATCTTACAGTAGTTCTGAAATGTACAGTAAAGCATATTCATGATCTCCATATTTAAAATGAGTTTTCTTTCTTCTTTCTGCAGGTCTTGGACCGAGTTAAGGGCTCAGTGTTGCCACTACCAGGAAGAAACTTCATCAAGCATCACTTAAAGAGTAACCCAGATCTATATGGTACAACTGGAAGCTTTACTTTCCTCAGTTCAAAATTTGAATTTAATTTAAAATTCACACTCTAAATAATAATCTGCTCATTTATATGTATAATGAATAAATTATATGGATAACAAAATACATCATAGTAATACTTACCAAATATAATTTGAATAATATGAAAGCAACTCCTGACATTTTTTTACCTACATTGTTGACTTTTCCAGTATTGGCAAGCCTTGAAAAATGGCTGTAATTGCTGAGCTGTCATATTCATATACTTGTCTATGAAATGGAAAGTCTATAATCAAATTTTTATTTAAATCCAGTGCTGTCACTACTCTACATGGTCCTGTCTACTATTGTCTATTCTTAATCAGAACAAAGATTATGCAGTTGTTGAGTATCTTAGATATGTCATGAAAAGTTTCCCAAGTCTTTACAGTGCAGTCCTGAGTTTTTCTTCTGCAGTTTAGTTTGTCTTCAGTGCTCCTTGTACTTGCAGATATTATGTAATTATTGATGCAAAATGAAAATATATCTTTGTATATGATCTAATTACATTGTTAACTCCTCAAAAAGTTTGTAAATGTTATTTCAGTCAATAATTTTTTCTTTTCTTTTTTTTTCCCTTTTATACCCTTTGGTGTTGCATTTTATGTCGTTGGAAAGCCTGGTTAGTCAACCTTACAACTAGGTACAACTTGTGAGGATAGAGTATTTGTGGAATTCTCCTCAAATATGTCTCCAACAATATAAAATAAGTTTCTGTTGGCTTTGAGCTGAATGGGTCACCACCTCAGCAGCCCGTTAAATGAACCTACCACAAACAAAACAAACCAGAAGCAGAACAAGACCCATCTTTTCAGTTGGTTTTCTTAGTTTATTAGTCTGGAATGATGAACCACTTTAATGAACCATACTAACAAGAGAATGGGACTTGACTGTGTTTTATATGGACCAAATGCATCAGCTTTACTGATTATACTCATCCTGTATAAATGTACTGTATGTGTAAATGTGTCTAATGGACCAGCTGTTGCATTGTAGCAACATGTCTACAGCGTCTACATACTGTATGTTTAAGCTGTCTAAAAACAATTATTTTAACATAAAACACGTTTGTTTACAAAACACAAGACATGACCTTGTAAATTTGATCGTTTTTTTTTGTGCGTGTGTGTGTTCTTTAGGTCCATTCTGGATCTGCGTGACCCTGGTGTTTACAGTAGCCATCAGTGGAAACCTGTCCACCTTCTTCAGTGAGCTAGGAAACCCCGCCTACCACTACAGACCACAGTTCCACAGAGGTCAGAGGTCACAGCCTCTTAGCCCCAGGTTCAACACTATTGATGATTTCATTGAACTGTTTATCTGGTCAACAGTCACAGTCGCAGCAGTAGTCATCTTCCTGTACGCCTGGTTGGTGCCCATCGGGGTATGGGGTTTCCTGACCTGGAGACAAGGGGCTGAGAGGCAGGTGGGAGGCTATTCATTCCTGGAGACTGTGTGTGTCTACGGCTACTCACTCTTTATCTACATTCCCACCTCAGTGAGTACAACCTCTGCTCCTCAGTATTTAAACATGACCAAATCATTCAAAAAGTATTTATATGCATCTTCAGTTCATTCAAGTAGACCTCTTTGTCTCGACCTTCCAGATTTTGTGGATTATACCCTTTGAGTGGCTGCGTTGGACACTAATCGTGATCGCCATGGTGATCTCCGGCTCGGTCCTGGTGCTTACATTCTGGCCCGTCGTCCGAGACGACACAAAGCTGATGGCAGTGGCTACAGTTGGGACAATAATAGTTTTGCATGCGCTCCTGGCAGTCGGCTGTAAGGTGAGTTCAATATAGAGAGGAGCTGAGATATCTATTTATACTTGCTGTAGAGAGACAAAACATTTTTGAACACATTAAGCATAGTTGAAAAGGAGCCATACACAGAGTCTGTTTTGCGGATTCCTACAGTTTGTAGGAGCATCAACATTTCAACGAGCCGTTTCAGTTCCATTCCCCGTTAGATTCACTAGGCCTGAGGTTTGAACAATTTTCTTTTATGAAAGAAATGGTAAAGGAAGTAAATGTTAATTAGTAAATGTAAAATGGTATGAGATAATAAAAAAGGAAAAATCAGATGAGCCCTACCTGAATTGTCATATTTTTTAAGAACCTTTTAATTGTTGAAGTTAAAGTGAGCACCAGGCTGTTTCTGGGATATAGACCCAATGCCATAGGCCAGAACCAATGGTTATACTCAACCATTATTGCAGATTCAATCAATCAGGCAATTTCTTCACCAGGAAGTACAACCACATCAGTCCAGTTTTAAAATCTCTGCACTGGCTTCCTGTTGCTCAGAGAATAGACTTTAAAACAGCACTGCTGGTTTACAAGTCTCTAAATGGTTTAGCACCAGAATATATTTCTGAAATGCTAGTAGCTTATGAGCCTCCTCGGACTCTGAGAACATCTGGGACAGGCCTTCTGCTCGTGCCCAGAGTTAGAACTAAACAGGGTGAAGCAGAGTTTAAGTTTCATGCAGCAAAAACCTGGAACAACCTCCCAGATGAAGTAAAACAAGCCTCAACTCTAACAATGTTCAAGAGGAGGTTAAAAACCTTCCTTTTCAGCTCCGCCTACACCACAACTTAAAATGATTTTTTTATCTGCACTCTTCTTCTTTTATAATGCTTTTAATCTTTCTTATGTTTCCAAATCTAAATCTTGTAAATTGTCTTTTATTTCTGTAAAGCACTTTGAGTGACCCAGTGTATGAATTGTGATATATAAATAAAATTGCCTTGCCTTGCCTTCTTTTGCAAAACATGACAAGCACTGGTAGGCCAAATCAAACCCCGTGGTGGGGCAATTTTGCACCCCTGCTCTAAACCCTTTTGACAGCCTTAAGCACCTACAGTAGCCCTAGCCATGTTGTCTATGAACAACCCCAGCAGAAATAGATATGACCAAAAAGCGCTTCATATTGTGTCGAGTAGAGCTACAGAAACAGCTGCAACTTGTATGGATTACATTTTTTACCTTGTGCTTTAAAAAGGTAAAAGTATAATAAATTATTACAAACCCAAAAGCATAATAATAAAAGTTGGTTAAAGTGGGTCACAAGTAAACCCACAAAAGCCCAATTTAGTTTATAGAGCCAAGTTTTTTTTTAAGCTTCCATTTTGTTGTGCTTTTCAGATGTACTTCTTCCAGACGGCATCCCATGTTCCAGTACTTGCCCCTACAACTGCCCCGCTCCATGTACACCTCCAGAATCAGACCACCAAGACCCACTGACCCACAGGAAGGACCAAAGGCTGAAGAATGATGTCTGATCCATTAAGACTTAACTCTTGAGTCATTGATCATCGCTGCTGTGTGCTGTTTCTCCGTCGACTTGGGAAGAGCGAGTGTGTGTGTGGTTTAATTTATCCTGAAGTGGACTGATGTGACTGAGGGCCTCTGCAATAAGTGCACATTTCTACTGTGACCTTCCAGAATGTGCTTGGTTCTTTTAATTTGACAAAGCATTGATTTTGCTTTATCTGCATTCTTCATACAAAAACGTAAGAGGAATGAAATATATGGCAATCATGTCATTAAAAGTTATCATTTGCACAAGTTTTGTTCCACAGATTTATAACGCAGAGTTGATGTGTCACCATCACCTAAAAAAACCCGGGCAGCCTCAGAAGGTCAAACACAAACTTTCCAATAATTTACATAAGGAAACATGTTCAGTTTCATACACAGTGTGCACAAATTCTTCAAAAACACAAGGGGCTAAAATACAATTCAAAATATTCTTGACATTATTTTCAGAAAATCTGTACATTTTAATAAATGTTCAGGTTCTTTAGGATGCACTGGAGAACGCTTCTGATACCAGTTATTACTCTGATAGAACAGGTTAACACTACAGGCTTTTCTTTTCATTCCATGCAATGCAATTTTGGTTATTTACATCATAATTTTGTGTTCTTTTGATGTCAATCCTTAAAACTGCAAATGTTTACCTTTATGTTATATTAATTAAATACAAATGCAATTCTTCTAGCTTTTGCCAAGTTAATGTTTTGAGGAAACCTTTTGTGTAAACATGTTTTTTATTTTCACAATATGCCTGTAGAGCTCTGAACATCAGGTGAACATCAGGTGACTCAATAGGTTCTATTCGCCATGTTGGCAGAAAAAAAGCAAGCAAGACATGACCAACACCAGTCGGACTACAGCAAATTCCACAGTTGTTGAGCTATAATGATTCAGCGGCTCCCCACTGCTCCTGACAGGTTGCTGCAGAGCCACTGGAATGGATGTGTTAAATGCAGAGAACATATTTCTCTATGTAGACAAAGTGTAACTTGCAATAGAGTTACATTAGGATCCAATATTGTTTACTTTGATTGCCCTCCATCGAAGCTTTAAGCAAGTCTGTTTTTCACTTCTCTGCACTTGTTCTGTAGTTTATCTACAATGTCACAAGACAGACATCAGCCTCTTTTTTATTTTTATGTTGAGCACTCACTATATTCATTTATGCTAATTAGCCAAGATTTTTTCGGCTTAGCTTTTCACTAGACATTGTTTGGCTCTTAATACTGACACCGGTTGTTGATAAAAGCTAACAGTGAGCATCTCTGTACCTTAACAATTAGCCTGGGAAAACTAGCAAACATGACAACTGTAAAAACTATTATAAGGTTATAAAAGTCTTATACTTTTTTTCCAGAATGTGTTTTGTTGTGTGATGAATGTCACGACACCTCAGACCCTTGGCTTGAAACCTTTTGTCTGAATGAACTTGTGGACCAGCATCTTTCAGAAGAGGCCCTTAAAAAAAGAAGCCCTTAAAACATAGTGGACCAACACCATGGCTTCACTTGCTTAATTTTCAAAGAGTTGCAGAAAATTAAATCAAAGTTTCTCTCTATTAAAACACTAAACACAAGGATTCCTGGTCCGTGTCTATAATTATTGTCCCCGGGACACCCTTTTGAAATGTAAGTATATTGTAGGTTGCACAAACATAAAAAATAAACTAAAATAAAAAATGACCTGTTGATAGGCGATTACTGGCATGTGGTCCATCCAATCTTTTCAAGAATTCATCAACGGTACCTGCCCTTTGCATGGGTTTTCTGTGAAAGCCCTCCAGTTTCAATAATCTTAAATAGAAGACTTGGGATAATGCATTCACAGTGAGAGAAGATACATAATTGCGGGACCCATTGTTCTGATTTGGACTATTCTAGTAAGTGGAAAGATTTTAATGACAATGAAGATCTCAAACTTGTTTTAAAATCCCCAGTAAGTCTGTATCAACATAGTCTTGAGAGCAAGAGGGCATTACTTGTTCCATTGCTATTTTATATCCTTCTCTTTTAGGGGCCCAGTAAGATAAACCCAAAGCCAATAGCTGTTAACTTGAAAGATATTGGAAAATTGAACATCAACTCAACCCAAATGATGTCAAGTCACACTTTGCTTGGTTGATTTTTTTTCTGACAAGGCAAGAAAGATAAAACCACTCTCTGGTGCCTCATTACTAAGTTCTGGGCCCTACTTCCCTGCAGTAGGTTGACAGTGAGTTAGAATTTGAATTAAACGAAAACCCCTTTCTTCTCCAGGTTTAACATGCTCTGAAATTGGACTAAAGCTTCTTCATACCGGTCCACTGATTATCAGGACATATCTTCCCGATTTAAGAATTGGGCTGTGCATTTAAAACTGGTTTTATTCTCACTTTAATGCAGATGGAAGACAACTCAGCTATTGACGAGATGTGGAGACCTGTGACCTGAGCTTAATAAATGACCACTAATTATAGTCATTACTGCTGACAATGGGATTTGAAGGGGTTTGCACCACTGTTGGTAATATATCCTAAACTGAAGTTAAATGCACCAGGAATGAATTAACTGACACACTGCGCACAAATAGACTGGAATAACTCATCTAAGAATTGTGAGCCACACTTCTGGTGGAGACCATCCACATTTTCCGTAAATGTCAATAACCCGCTTATGTGGTCTATTATGTCTACACAGCTGGACTGGGCAAGACTTTAATATCAATGTTGGAATCACTCAGTGGCTATTTTATTAGTTATGTTTTGTTCCATAGGTCATGTGTCAAGGCCTTCCATTTGTCTCGGCTGTAGCTCTACAAATATTTAGGGCAGAAAAGAAAAATGTGTTGGTGTTCACAGATATTAGTTAAACACCCATACTGCTAGACTTTATTACATAGTGCGCTGAAGAGGCTTGTTCCATGGACAAGCAATTAGTAATGCAGCCCTGCAAGAGTTTATTTTACATGATTATCACATGCTAAAAACAATTACAGTAGAACCAATGTCATATCACACATACTGCCCTATTATTACAGAGCTATTACTGAGCTGGAATAGAATGTCACTTTATTAGAGGAAGTAATAGTTGAGTTTCTTGGGCTTCTCTTTGATACGTTTGGAACCGTTTTAAGTCCTACAGTGGACAGCAGACGGCTCATTCCCAATTTTGAGAAAGACAGGAACATAGCCTCAGACGGGTGCATTTACAGTTTATAAAAAGAAACGTTCCGCCAGCTCCTGGTTCTTGGTGCTCATAGTGGCCTGTTTTGGAACAAATAAAAGTATTTTCATAAAAGACGCACTAAATGGTGCCATCTAAATCTGATTGGACTGCCAAACTTGAAGGAACCCAAACGCCCCCAAACAGACCTCGTTGCTCCATGTTTGGTCTCTGCTTATTTTGGTTTATTTGAACAGACTTAGGTCAGAAAGATATCAAGTTACATAATTTGAATGTTTCATCTTGTCACTCTCTTAGCGTTTGAGTGAACGCCCCCTAAAAAATTAGTGAGTAAAGCCTGTTGAAACAAAATGAGCCGAGGCCAAACAGAGCTACAAATAGAGCTAAGGAGGTACAATGCCTTATTACTGTATGGTGCATAAAAGGGCCATCTTAGTTTTTGGTTGCTTCTCAAAGTTTAAGTCAGTCCGATAAGATGGAACCCTTATCCACACTCCACTGACAGCGCCATCTAGTCTGTCTCTGGAGAAAATATTTGACTGTAGTATCATTCAAGCAAAGTGTCTGCTCTTGAACCACTTGCGGTTCAACCAATGATGTAGCAGCAATGATAGTTCTGGGCCTGAAGTTTTGACAATGTAGCAACTGTTTTACCAACTTAAACAACCTGACGTTGCTCTGATTGGCAGGTTTTCATTTAAAATACCTGCCCTTTGCAAATGTTTTTGATGGAAGCCTTCCCAGATGGTACCGTGAATTAAACAGACCATCTAGCGAGCCCGGTTATAAAATACCAACAGACAATAAAAACCAGGAAGTAAATTAACTTGCTTTCTGCTTTGGTCTGAACTAAATGAAGTGGACTACATGTATATCCTATTTGTCCTGATTACAAAATACTGGACTATCCATTTAATAAGTTCAGTTCCAATAAGGCCTTGGGTGCCCAATCACAGTATAAACAGGAATGAATATGATGAATGTCATTTAATGTGTAATATTATTTGCCCAGTCCTGCTGCATGGACATATTAGATTGGTCATTTAATGTGGAAGCAAATATTAACTAGCCCTTCCCTATAGTAGATCTAATATAGTCTTCCATTTTCATTTGCCGCTACGTAATAAGCAATTCAGAGCTAAATTGAGGCTATGCTAACCATGTTATCCTGGACGGTGCAGACTTTTCTTGTGTGTGAGCAGAGGAGTCGACGTCAAGACAATGACAAAAGTGTTATTACTGCTTGGTCAACACACAAGACAAAAAGGACAGTCTCCCTTTTACACTTTTGAATGCCACTACTGACTACACACAGACAAAAGGGTTGCTTCTCCACTAGCTACCACCGTTAAAGTGTGTCCACACTCTCCAGGTGAGTAACTACCTGGGAACAAACTACAATACCTGATTCCAGAATGTTTTTTGGAACATATCGGTCACATTTAATTTTTCATTTCATTTGTCATTTTTTTGCGAAAGAAAAACAAACCAAAATAAGACAAAAAAAAAAAAATCCTACAATGAGACATTTTCAGCTCTTGTTAAATCTTGCTAATTCATGAGTTCCATCTGTCCAATAGTTGGGACAAACAGAGGACAAATACATACATGTGTCAGTCTTGCTCTCTTTGACTGATAAAAAGGGGCAGGATGGGTGGGGTGCATTTGGGGCGAGGGGTGAGCCGTGATATGTCGGCGGTGACGAGAGTGCTGGGTCAACCTTAGAAAAGTCTGCAAGTCTCTCAGTCTCAAAAGGAGGTCAGGAAGAGAAGCAGGACAAAACGTAAACGAGGACACCAACGATCCAGCGCAGACTTTTTCTAATCGGTCTGAGTAGTTAATATTTCTCCTCAGATTCCGAAGAGGGTGATGATCCGCAGGAGGAGTGAAAACACGGAGCAGCAGGCGGCCGGTGCTCAATGGTCGTTTTTGGCTCATATTCTGGTCACTTTCCATGTTGGAGACAGATTTAAAAAAATGCACTAAATCATTTGACAATGTGCCACTTAGAACCACCTAAACGTAAGCCAAGACAAACGCCGTGGTGATTAACTATAATTTATCCCCATTGTACAGTTCATTACGTTTAAATCCAAGTTCAGGGGAAATAAAATAAGAGAAGACAGTATTTGACATAGGATTAGGGCTGGGCAATTAATCTACCTTTGTTCAATGTCAAAAACAGCCATTATTTCTAAATCCCTGCACTGCTCATTGTGTTGTGGCTAATGCTGCTGTTAACTCCAGAGCAGCTCACATGATGTTTGTGGTGACTGCAGATGCTAAACACACTAATCATCCCCAGAGAAAGCAGTCCTTTTACCATTGTGATGACTTGGTTTAGAGAAGTGAAAGGAACCTGATCAAGAGGAACAGTGTTGTGTCTCTGCAGCACAGCGTCTACTTTATTGATTTATGCAAATAACCCACAAGGTCAGAGGCTTTAAACATTTTTTTAACAAGGCTATGTGTAAAAAATATATTAGACCTGGTTTATGGAGACTTGGGGCTAAAATGATCAAACCTAAACTGCTTTATTTTAACTCTGAGGGTAATGTACACTGCTGCTGCTTTGCTCTTGTTTTGCATTGGCAAAAAAATATAATAAATAAAAAATTCATTTGGTCACTGACTTAACCTTTTTAGGTTACCAAGACCCAGAAAATTGAAGATTGTAAATAGTCTAAATTTTTGCCATATCGCCCAGCCCCACATAAGATTTTTAGCAAAAAAAAAAAAGGACAGAAAAAGGTGACTAGACTGACCTCAGCAATATAAATGAACGCTGACAAACTGCATTGTATCTATTTTTAACAGCTATTTGTGATACGTTTAAAAAGTCACTAAGCAGTAACTGACAATGAGCATGTACTTCCTTAAGGCCACTTGATATACATGCTAAAGGAATGCCCCACCTCCTGTCTATGTGATAGCAGCCCAGTGAGATTAAGTCAGGGTCCTTTGAAAGATCCACAAGTCCCCAAGAGTGATTCATTTTAATGGAGGTCAATGTGGACACAGCAAACTATTTTCTAATTTTCTCATTTGTGGTATCTCAACGTAAAACAATTCAAATGACTAATAAAGATAATTGTTAATATTGATAGTTTCTTGTCTGCCACACTCACTGAAGCTCTAATCCTCTGTCATTTCTAACCCTTTACCCCAATACTACTGGCCCTTGGCTATATATTGTAATGTGAATTAACGCTAGCCTCACAACGACACAATTGTCCTGCCACTGGAGATCGAAATTTTTTTTTTCCTCTCAAAAAGGAAAAGGGATACGAGTCTGTAGGTGACGTACTAAAAAGCTTCGAAAGTGGTCTACATACGGAACAGTCTCTAAACCTTAGCTAATTAAAAACGTGAGGCATAAACACATTTAACACAAGCCGAGTTGTTGGGAGAAAGGTAGGTCAACTGTTACAGATGTATGATCATAAGGTTGTATAAGCACAGGCTGTGACAGAATGGTTACGCGATACGATGGAATGCAATTAACAGATGATAACTTCACGTGTGGAGAAGAAGTTAGTTGACTTTGGTTGAGTACAGACCAACGACAAACATCCCATGTGAAAATGACAGAATGACACAAAAACGTTTGCTGCTCCTAGTTGACTTGCAATTAAAATTCTTCAAATTGAGTACCCATGTGGAAAAGAGTCTGTCTGTCAATTCTTACCACAAAAAAATAAGCGCGCATCTACAATAAAGACACTAATTCATAATAAATTCATGTTTTGTCTCAACATGGAAAGTTACTAGAACGCCAAAAATAAGTTGCAGAGGAGTGCGTTAAGACCATAGCTTTGACAACATAAAACACGGATGAGCAGAAGCGGAAACACCAGAAAGCCGATTTTCCTCCTTCAAAATTCAATTAGGAGTCCAAAACTCCATTTAAGTCTGGGTCAGTGGGAAATATACTTGAAGTGATAAGTTGAGTCCGGAACCTGTCAGAGTTTGATATGAGTTGTTGATTATCCTTGACGATTCGATATGTAAAGCCAACATGGCAGTCCAGAATGTTGTTGATGAGAATTCTGTACAACTAAAGCAATGTCCAGTTTCATTGGAGAAAGTGGTTCAGACTAACGCTAGTATTTGACAAGCGTGTTTTTCGGGAAAGCGGGTTTGAGTCTTTTTGACACTTAAAAAAACGGTATAACATAGAGATGAGGGAGGGTGACGGCTGCTGTGCAAGTGTGCAGCTGTATATTTGACAGTTGGCAAGACAAGAGTGTGGACGGATAAGAGAGCGATAACCGCTCGGTGGCGATGGACTGGACAGGCGCTCCAAGAGGACGTCGAGGGTACAAAGTGCTGCACTGCACTGCTTTTGGTATATCGGTTTTGGCTGTTTTGGTGGGGCAGTTAAGGGGGTGGTAGGGCAAGGGCTCTTGTCATGCGGGGGGAGGGGGTCTTCTCCAGGTGGTGGGGAGGGCTTTAACTGCCATAATGCATGGTGTTGCTGGGGATGACCATTGGTGAGGCCATGGAGATGGCGGCGCCGCCCATGGTGAACTGGTTGGTGACGGGGTAGTAGGTTCCACTGTTGCTGGGGCCTGACTGACCCGTGGTGGCTCCTGGAACAACAGGACATGGCATTACTTTGGGATAGTCAGAGACAGTGGGGCAATAGGGCTGGGCCAGGACTAGGACGACATAGCATTAGAAAAACATGTGAAATGTAATATCTAGTATATAGGTCAAAACTAAGGACAAAAGACTAAACCAGGACCAAGACTAAACCTGGACTAAGTGTAGCTGTAAACCAAGAATAAATCTTTTTTTTTAACTTATTTGGTTACAGCAGCAGTTTTATTTAATGCTCTGATTGGACAGTTTTTGGACATAGTGACTCTCTGATGGGAACCTATAATAATTTGCAATACAAATGTGATTTTTTTTTATGCATATTTATATTATTCTTGTAATTGGATGGTGCCTAATTTATATTAAATAAATGGTAAACATTAAATTCATAGAGCTTTTCTTAATTTTAGGGACCCACTTTTTCATGTCACAAAATTTGCTTATGATCAGTGCAATGTTGCGATTCAAAAAGCAAGAGACTTCAAGCCCCTTCTGAAACTGCAGTTAATAATCTGGGGCTCAACCAGAAGTTTGATTCCCGCTCTCCCCACAGCTCATACTGTTGTTGTGTCCTTGGGCAAGACACTTATCCCACCTTGCCCCCAGTGGTGTTCAAGCTGTAACACTGGTTAATGGCAGCTTCATGCAAGTCGCTTTGAATAAATAGACTTTAGTGTTGAGCTCCACCTTTTAGTAACTGTACCACACTGTTGGAACCAAATCTAATTGCTTACTAAAGTTCTCATTTGTGACACTTTAAACTCCTTTTGAACAATGGATGCAGCTCTAGACAAAGTCTAGCATTGAAAAAAAGTACTTCATTAATGCTTCAGAATCTCTATGGTTGTTACCATCACCTATATAGTTTTATAAATAAATGGATGTGCTGCTCAAAATTGGTCTTAATTTCTGACTGCATACTCCTTTTCAAAAAGGTCCATTAGTGACAAAGCCCAGTATTCTTCTGCTTCTATGGCCGCATAGTTTACTTAACTGGTATTTGTGTGGTCTTACCCTGGACAATTCCTGTGCTCATGATGGAGCCCATCCTGGAGTGGGTGTGGTTGACGATACCCGTGTTCACTGAGAGCAGACACAGAGGGCACAGTCAGGGACAGACTCCACACAGGAGCATTAAAACGTCCCCACGAACACAGAACCATTAACCATCACTCGCAAAGAGTATCCTATTATAATCAACTCAATCAAAATGAGATGGATCGGAAAAAGGGGGATTTCAGTTTTGCTCCAGGCAGTGACTGGGTAACCAATGTTAGCCATTTTGGGGAAGAACTATGTTCTGTGACTCATTACACTTAAGGTGAAGACTGGAGGCCTGGGCAATAAGTTATATTAATTTGATTGATTCGAAGAGAAACTTAATGCTGCACAAGGTCAAGGTGCCCAATAAATGCCAGAGCAGTGAGTGATGTCATTTCTGATGGGACAAATTAAAAAGCACGCCGCTAGTAATAGCTCCAGAGCCAAATCAAGGTCCTTGCTTTTTACTGACATTGCCCATGTATAGAGACAAAATGACAAAGATTTATATATTGTTCTTTTTGCTTTTAGATCATATAATATAGGGGGGAATAATTATTAGAATCCGTCTAAAAAATTGTTTGCAGATTCTTGTTCATCCAGATCAGAATATAACATGTTTAAGAAAAAGGCATCTGGACGTATTTGTGAAGATGGAGGTTTTGTCCCTCAGTCAATGGACTGTTTCCACTGGAACGATCAGTTTCCATTACCAAAGCATATCACGCTGATAATTTGGCCTTTGGTTCCAGAGTGGTCCACTTTCCAAAAGGTAAAGCTAAACTCTGTAGTCAATTGATTGGACAAAATGTAATCCTCAGAAAATGTTTCTTGAATTTTTCTTTTTTAAATATAAAACAAAATGTACTATAAATGTACTTGAGTGCAACCGCTGTCGGTGTTGTACGGCTCTCACTTTGTGAAATAAAACATTGCATTTATAGTCCTAACTGCCTTAAACACAGGCAGAACCACCTCTACAGTCAGACCAACCAGTACGGTACTGCTCCAGTAGAAAAGTGCTTTTAAAAGTCTCAGTTAATATGGTCTAGGCAAGATTAAAAATTCACAGAATCAATTTAAAATGGATCACATATCATTAACATTAAGCACTGCTAATTCTATCTGCTAACTAGTATACTTACGGTAAAATACTTTTAAAACAATAATTACTTTAAAAAGAAGAAAAATGTGTAACATTAAATAGTGAGTCTCTAAATTGTAGGAAATGTTGTTGGTGCAGCTCTAAAGCAGAAAGAGACTTTACTGCAGCAGCCCCATAAGAGAATGTCCACTATGTCCAGATACCTCCTTCTTAATCATTATATTATTGTTGATAAACTGAAATAATCGGATTAATTCAGATAAACACCAACTGTACAGTAAATACAACTCCAAATGAGTGGTGAGGGAAGAAGGTAGGAGGTACAATGGTTCAGAAGGATAAATAGTTAAACAATTGTCAATATTAATCGACATGCACTGGAGTTCAGTCGGTTAGCTGCAGACACTAGTGGGGATACAGTCTCGGATGCACCAATGATGACTACAGAGGAAGGGCATTAGTGGCGGAACATAACTGTTTTCGGGCTGCACTGCGGGCTTTCTCTGGGCCTCTCCTACTTGTTCCCCACTACACCATGTTCCCTGAGATGTAGAGAAGCCGGGAGGAGCAGGGTTCGTACCCAGGGGGATGAGGTTGTTGTGGGGCGCCGGCGTGCCGCTGCCGATGACTGTGCTCAGGTCATAAGCTGCAGGCATCCCTGAAAAGTGAAGGCAGAGAGACAGAGCTTTAAAACAAGAGTTTGTGTAAAGTTGAGCTACTGTTGAACAATAGCTTCCAAGCAGGTGTCTAAGCAGGACGGTAAACTGAGGAATGGAGGAAAGCAAGCAAATTCATACAACACCAGGCACCATATCAAACATTTCAGGGCAAGTCATGTCAACAAATATAAGGAGCTAGTTTAAAGGTAGACAACCGTGCAGAGTAGCTCATTGACGCAGCTCTGGCAATGACAGGAAGAAACGCACAACTGTCAATATAGAGCGACTTTTTGTCACAACAGGGAATATAAACAGATGAGAAAAAGAACAAACTGTCCTTGAAAAATGGAGATAATCATATTTTAAATAAAAGATATTAATGCTAAAATTGGATGTATCCAATTCTATGATTTGTTTCCTTTTTCCTTCATGTAGCTCTAGTTAGAGCTTGTTTCAAATTGAATGTAAAGTAATGTCCAGTACAGGGGCGGCAGTGGCTCAGTGGTAGAGCAGTCATCCTTCAACCGGAAGGTAGGCGGTTCGATTCCCGATTCTCCCCACAGTTCAAACTGTCGTTGTGTCCTTGGGCAAGTAACTTAACGTTGTATGAATGTGTAAGAATGTTTAGTGAATGTATTGATGTTGGTCGGAGAGGCCATAGGCGCGGAATGGCTGCCACGTCTCTGTCAGTCTGCCCCAGGGCAGCTGTGGCTACAGATCTAGCTTACTGTGACTGTGGAGGGAATGAATAATGGACAGCCTGTAAGCGCTTTGAGAAAAGCGCAATATAAATCTAATCCATCATCATCATCCAGTAAACTAATGCTAAGGGCTGACTGACTTGAAGCAGTACTTTGATGGAGCCATACACAAAGGCTAATTATTTTATGTTTCTTGTTGGCCTGTTAACTGTTGTTAAAGAGAAAAAGACCATGACTGTGTTTGGTAATAGTCTTTTGGAAATTAACTGAGTAATGTCGCCACCAGATGCTGCTACAAACTGCATGTTTAAGTAAACGGTTGAACGTCATTAAAAATTGTACTTCCCTTTAGTTCAAGGCCAACTTCAAGTCACTAGTGACTGGAGACTTAAATGTAAATTATTCACTGACTAAATGTCAATACTCAACCACAGAGTATCATATTGAAGAGCTGAAAAAGCACAAAAGCTATTTGCCACTTGCATGTAGCTTCATTTGGATTTCATTGTGTTCGGATTTTCAACTTCAAATTGTTTATGAAAGTGAGTAACAAGGCAACACAGGGGAAGGCATTGAAAAGATGATGTAGCCTGATGGTGTTGCTAGTTGCCTGGAATTTGTTGTTTCATTAATGTTTCAATAGCATTTTAGGGAGGTCTACTATTTTTGTTTTGTCTCATGTAAAGTGTGGTTTTCATCCATGACACTGCACAACAATACACAAGACCCCGAGTCTTCACAACAAATTTGACATGGAAAAGCAATGGGTTAGCACTGGCTCCATAAGTGCTTAAAATGAGTTCAGACAACCAGAGTGCATGGTACTAAAATATAACATATCCTTGTTCCTTAATTGAACTTTTACTTACCCTATTATTCATATACTAGAATATCATACGCACACACATACTTCTTATTTAGCAGCACTTCCGTCAGTTAAGGTGTCGCCAGTGTTCTCTGTAATATTTTATTAAGGTCCTGACACACCTAATCTTCTGTTATAGTTTCACCACGTATTACGTATATACACAGTATATATAGTCCCTATTTTAGGGCATTAAAGCTCCACAGTGATCCGGACTCTTTGCGTTTTACTTGGTCTGGAGCCAGTCTGTGTGAGGTCACCTGATACAGCCATCCCCTGACTCATGCTGTAGGCTGCACCCGTGTTCCACATGTTCTCAGACGGAGAGGTGTAGTGTGAGCCTGGAGGGGGGTTGGGAGTGGTGCCTGTGTACCTAAACACAAACAGTGGGTATAAGATGCTTTTATCTCTCAGAAATAGAACAACGTTACGATCTCAGTGCGCTGTGATGAAGACTGCAGCTCACCTGAAAAATGGGTTCTTCAAGTCCAGCAGGTTACTGGACTTGGATCCTGTCTGGTCCACCTGGGCAACAATACTGATGTCGTAGCTTTGTCTGTGCAGAGAAGAGACACTTTGTAAAGTTACTGTAAAAAATATGGGACAATTTCCTTTTCTATCCTTAGCTTTGTATACTGTGCTGTATTTTAACTGACAAGTTTTTAGTGCACTTGCGCTTTTTGCTTCCTTGTGTTAAAATTCTATTGTTTTCCTTACTTGCAAGTCGCTTTGGATAAAAGCGTCTTTTAAATGACTAAATGTAAATGTAAAATGTTTCTGAGAGACTGTCCGAACTCTGAAGTTATACATTTGTAATAATATGAAGTCTATCTGCAAATAAATGCATTTAAATACATTATATGTGATACAATTTAGGTCAGGGGTAGCCAGAGGGTATAATCTTGCCTGTAGGATGAATTTGGAAAGTGAACAAATGTCTAAATTAACTGGCAATTAAAGTAACTGTTTTTTCTAAATTGTCCACAGAGGGTTGCACTGTACTAAGAGTAAGAGTAGAACATAACAAAACACTAAGACCCAGAACTGAACAGCAGGTGGCATTATCCAAAATGTTACCCACATTTCCATCAGTATAAAAGTAGATGCTGGGTGTAGTGTACCACTTCCTATTTATTCACAGAAGTGCTCTGATAACTTTTGTACGTCTAGCTTTAAAATTATTTGTTTATTTGCTATTGAAGCAGTTCACATTATATCAGCACAGGTGGCTGTTTTTTTGACTGAGTTTGTTAAAAGAAAAATAATCCTCTCATACACTTTTACATGTTAAACAATGAGCAAAATAAGGTTGAATGTTATACTGAACTACATGAGCCATCCCCTGCATTGGGCTTTTGAACAAGAGAGGAGCCCATCTCCCTGGTGGAATTATTAGAAATAATTTGTGCTTGCATACATTATATATTACAAGATAGTCTTTTCAAACTAATCCTAATGCTTGCTTAGTCATTAGAATGACTAACATAAGAACTCAAGTAAGACATGTACCTTTTGTTGGCCACCAGCACAGCAGTGCCCGACAGCGTGTCTCCTGCTTTGGTGAAGAGCGGAGACTGCAGCAAACAGCGCACCTGGTACCAGTGGGTCAGGGGCTCGGTGGGCGCCGTGGACAGCCATATAGTCATCCTGTAGAGGTCAGATGGCAACAGCTCAATGGTATACATCAACGTTTATGAGAAGTTTATTTATCCAAGTAGTTCCACTTACACTGAGCCCATAAACGCCACGTCAAACCAGAAAGCCAGTCCGTGCACCAGGCCTGAGTGCATCATGTGGAACTTAAAAGGAATCTCTATCCTGAAGAAAACACACAGAGGAAATCATTAACAGGAGTACACATTTTAGAACACAAATCTGTGTATATCCGAGTATATACAAACCTGTACAGATCCTCCTCTTTGGCCTCCAGAAAGTTCACTGTGTATTTGACTGATTTGGCCATCAATATACGGATATCAAAAGTGTCCTGCGGAAGGAGTTTAGGACTCATCAGACCATACACCACTTTACTGTTCTTGACCATGAGATACATGCTCATCTTGAAGACTGAAGTTATCAGACCACAATACAATTACAATGGCCATTAAGAAATTATGCAAGTCACTAAAGGAATAGTCCTACGTTCTCTGGACTTGTACAGAACGACAAATAACACCATATGAAGGAAGTAGAGTTAAACACAAATGGATTTAGGACGTCCTCGTCATTGACTGTTAAACTGACATCTGCCTGATGTGATTGGCATATGCACTAAAACCACAAAACCTAGAACAAAAAATGTTTGTCAAAATTATACAAATACACATTTGGCTGGTTTAATTTACATTTAACTCCTTTAAACAAAGATTTAATCTTGTTACACCAAAATTCAAAAGGACATTGTAAACAGGGGTTAGGTTTAATTTTTAAATGACTGCCTTCTTGAGATATAATCATATGCTATTTATATAGTTTTACATCCTAAATTTTAACAGAAAGATGGTACTAGGTGTCAAACAGGATACAGACAAATGCATCTGTGACAGACACACTTACAACAGTCTCATGTCTTATTACAAACTGGATGGTTAGAACTTTTATAGTTAGTCAGATTTTTCTGTTTGGTTTGTAGGCCAATACACCCTCGGAAATGCTCATAATTCACTCACAATTAACCAAAGAGGCACCATTATGCATTATTTTACTGTATAAAAACAGCAATGAGTGCATTAGTAGTGGCATATAGTGTTTATTATTTTTGTTTTCTTTTGCTAAACTTCACTTTAACCCAGTTTAAATTTAAATAATGCAATGCAGCTATACTAAACTTTAAATGTGGTTGGAGTAATTTTCTACAGAGTCTTACTAAACTCGGTTTAGCCCTAATCAAAGATTTATATTAAACCTTGTTGGTGCAACTGGTCCTAGATAAAGTAACACAAACATACAACTTAAGAGCTATGCAAAATATGTAAAAGTTAGTTGTGTATCTTTTAGTGATGTCACTATTGAATGGATCTATTGGCTTAAGACATGTCACAATGTAAATAATGTACCACTATTGGCTGGCGGAAATACTCATCAACTGCTGCTCCTCGAAGGGCAGACAGATCTACACCGTGGAAGGAAGGCTGGTACCTGAAAGATGGAAACAAATATTTCTCTAAAAAACACTACAAACATTTTTCCTATTTTCTTACCTACAAGGTTTTACGCACAAGAATAATTTAGTTACTCAAATGCTTGGGTTTTCATACCATCAGAATCTAGTACCATCAAATGCCAAGTTGGCCATTATGAAGCTATATGACAGTGTTTGAGTCGCAGAACTAACATCTCCGATGTATCTCATGCACTGGTCTTCACTTGGTCATGCCCTGTAATTTTTCTTGTTTAAAAATAATAGGGTCTTAGTGGTGATGTGGATTGGATTGATTGACTAGCCTTGGCACCTCCATGCTATAGCTTTATGACCTGCCACAGTGACATAGCCCCTCACCAGAAGTTGGCCTTGGTGAACTGTTCCATGTAAAGCTGCTCGTCTGTGAAAGGGGCCAAGTGGACGTCTCCGATGGTGGGGAACATTTTACCTGAAACACACCAAAGCATTAACCCTCAATACCCTGCTCTAGACTTGGGGGCTGACTTAATGTGTGTGTCGTGTCACTTAAAATAAACGTACAAGCAAAAATAAAAAATAAAATCTCATATGTCAATAAAAAACAAAGATGGTGGAATTAGTGATTTTTTTTTGCTATTTTTCAGAGAATATGAATGATAACACAAAAACCCTTTTCTCACTCATAGTTAGTGGTTGGGTGAATACATTAATTTGTTTACTATTTAAAATCACAGTAACTGAAGAAACTACATAAATGACCCTGATCAAAAGTTTACATACACCAGTTCTTAATACTGTGTATTACCACCTTTAATATCAATGACAGCTTAAAGTATTTTGTGGTGGTTGTGGATGAGGCTCTTTTTTTCTCAGATGGTAAAGCTGCCCATTCTTCTTGGCCAAAAGCCTCCAGTTCCTGTAAATTCTTGGGCTGTCTTGAATGAACCTCACGTTTGAGGTCTCCCCAGAGTGGCTCAATGAAACTGAGGTCAGGTAGAGGCCAGTCCAGAACCTTCACTTTATGTTGCTGTAGCCAATGACGGGTTGACTTGGCCTTTTGCTTTGGATCATTGTCATGTTGGAACTTCCAAGTACGTCCCATGTGCAGCTTACAGGCTGATGAGTGCAAATTCATTCAACAATTTCGACCAAGTTTTCTGTGCCTTTGTAGCTCAACATCAGTGATCCACCTCAATGTTTCACAGCAGGAATGGTGTACCCATTATCATAGGCCTTGTTGACTCCTCTCCAAATTTAACATTTATGGTTATGGCCAAAAAGTTAAATTTTGGTCTCATTAGTCCTTACTTTGTTCTAGAAGTTTGTCTCTGTGCTGTTGTAAGCAGAATGCTTTGTGACATTTGTGTAGTAATGTCTTTCTCCCCCATGCGGCCCATTTTTCTTTAAGTCCTTCTCCTTAATGTGCATCTTGAAACAGCCACACTATTTATTTGTGGGTTTTTCTTTGCATCCTGAACAATTTTTCTGGCAGTTGTGGCTGAAATTTTTGGTTTGGTTTCAACAGAATCCCTCATTTTCCACATCTTAATTAGATTTTGAACACTGCTGATTTTCAATTCCCTGGATATGTTTTTATACAGTTCATTTACCTTTTCTGTCAGGAGGCCAGAAACTCACCGGCCTGTTACACACTTCACACACACACAGTTGTCATTATGATTTAAAAAGATTTCACACAGTTACAATAAATGGCTTCACCCAACCACTGAGTAAAAAAAGTTTGTGTTCATATTTATATTTTCTGAAAAATAGCCAATCACTAATTCTGCCATGGTATGTAAACTTATGAGCACAACTGTATATAGAAATGTCTCAAGTAATTGTGGGAAATGTAGTAGAATACGTTTTAATGTAAAGACATTCATTTTATAAGTTCCCTGTGACCTTGTGAAAACAGTGAGCCGAGTTAAAGCGCTCTGCTCACCGCTGGGTTTGAGGAACTTCTTGGCGTGCAGGTAACTCTCCAGCATGCGCTCATTAAACAGCATGTAGCCCATTGGCTCTGAGATAATGATGTCCACCTGCTCCGGCAGCGTTACCTCCTCCACCTTTCCCGGGATGACCACCACGCGGTCCGCCAGCCGGTTACTGTTTACCAGGACCTGTCGGGGAAAAAACAAAAACTTACAGTGAGTGGGGGCACATGCAGCCACACATGAATCAGAAGTGTGTCTGTTCAGAGCGGTTGTGGACCTCTGCGTGCTGCGCCATGGTGCTGGCCTCCACCGCATACACCTTCCTGGCTCCGGCTTGAGCCGCAAAGAAGGAGAGGATCCCCGAACCACAGCCCACATCTAGCACCACCTGCAGAGAGACAACATCAAACCCTGTCACTGTCTTCAACTGAATGTGTTCAAACTATTAGATTCTAATTAAAAAGTGAAACAAGTGAAAATATTAAATGTTGAACGGGAACACATGTAGACTCAAAGTCCATTGCCTGTGTATCAGTATACACAACTTTATTGCTTCAATGTTTTGAAAGCATTCTTACTTTATAGTATTTCTTCAAAAGATGCCAAAACTTGGGCGCAGTACAGGATAGGTCAATATAACGTTACCTTGTCCTTGAAGTCTGTGTGATTCTGTAAAATTGCTCGCTGATAGGTCCCTGTCCGAACATAGTCCTGCATCATGTTCTGTTGCTGGGAGAGGTAGCCATAAAACTGTAAAAAAAAGGACAAAAATTTTTTTTTATAAAAATAAATATCAATGCATTTAGTGTTTTTCCGCCTGCAATAGTCGGGGATAAAACCTGGACCGTGTTTAATAAAAAAATAAAAAAATAAATAAGGTATGGTCACCTCAGGGCTGTTGTAAACTAAAAAAAGGCTACAATTTTAAATATCATAAGCTAACTTAATGAGTCAAAAACACATGAACACAAGAAAGTCAAAAATGTGTTCATTACTCAGCAACTGTGCCTTCCAAAAGCACATGAACATGTAATAAACTACGATAGCATCTATCTATATAACCAACACTAAAACTCGCTTTAAAACTGAGTATCGCTCTAAATACTACTTTTCTCGTCCGCTTGTGTTACACTGTGTTTCTGTTCGACTCTGGAGTATGTATCATGTATGAGTCAGTGCACGGTGTCTGTAAACATGCAGCAATAGTCCGACAATGAACCCCCTTATCCAGGTGTGTTAATTTGATTTACCCCAAATTTCCACTGCACACATCTGTGCAGTGTCGTGTAACGCTATGGAAATCTTCTCATTGACAACAGAAATGCTTCATGCAAATTCAGTTAAAAAAGTAAGGAATTTATGCTTCATGTAGATTCAGTTAGGACAGGAAACAAACACACCCCTGGTTAAGAACAGAAAGACTGAGGCACCACAGCCTCAACCTAAATACGCAACCTTAAAAATAAAATTAGCCTGTTGATAACTTCTTTACCTGGAAGTACTGTACAGCCGAGGACTCCTCTGTCCTGTCACTGAAGACCGAATGCTCCGAGAGGTGGCCGCGGCTGTTCTTCAGGAGGTTATAAAAGGACTGAAAGTCTGCAGGACAAAAAGACTAGTAAAACCTCAAACACACATAGGACTTCGTCGTCTGTCACCACATATCCTTTACATAAATTTGGGTATAACTCCTGAAAAGTTACATATCGTAACATAAACATCATAAAATACTTCATATTGAAGGGACACAACATTTCATGAGAGTTTAGTTCCAAATAGTTGGAGATAGATTTGATGCTATGATTTAAGGAGCATGATTTGACTAACAATATCAGTCAAATTGTTGTGGAGGTGTTATGAAACAAGGTTCATGTCATGTTTGCTATTTGGGGCTGCTCATCGTCTTATTTCACATCAAACTACTGGGTTTCTGTTTATATAGTCTTTTTGATTGAGAAAAATAAAGTTGTCCTACCCACTTGTTGAAGGATAACCCTCATTATGGGGACAATTAATTTTACGCAAAAACAAAACAAAGTTTTACCAGCGTATTGAGAATTGTTGCATCACTAGTTTCCAGACCTGTTTTTGTGGTGTACCATCAGCTGTCATTCAGAGTACGAGTTTGTGCTTACCACCCGGTGAGGAGAACTGCAGGAGAACGCTGTTGCAGCCCAGTGTGATGATGAACGACTGCTTCCCCACTCGGCTGCACTCCGTATCCCTGGAAACTGAACATTTGAAGACGCTGGCCTCCTCTCCTGGTCGAACACAGAAAAGGGGACAGGAAATGATACGCCTCCCAATCAAAGCGATAAGTCTAGTTCATGTCAAGTCAGATATGCACTACTGAGAGAGTTTAGAATAATTCCTAATAAAATTAAATAAGTTTGCAGTAGGCGCACATATTGACCAAACGATATACAGTAGATGTTTCATTTCTTCAACCTTGTTAATAGGTAACTACAGTGCCTTGGTCTTTTGACAGACAGTCTATTAGAATGTCTTGATGTTGGTGTGAAAAAAAAGCATTTCTTAAAAAACATGGAATGAAACATGTTTTTCTTACACTTCACAAATATAATAACAATGTATACATCTATGGGGGGATATAAGCCAAAAAGACAGATACAGATATATTCTGAGAGTAGAAACCAAGTTTCATAACAAAAGTTGATTCAGTTTTATATTGTGAGTCAAGTTTTCATTAATTATTAGCAAGCGTAAAGGCAGCAAATTCTATGTTCATTCAATGTGACGCTGTCTTTAAATAATAATGCTAGATGGTGCTTATTACAGGTTGGGCCTGTCGTTCCAGTTTCATATTTACAGCAGCTTGTGTGTGGGTGAGATCAACACAGAATACCTCCCATCACAGCTCTCACACACTGTGGGGAAGCAACTGTTGCTAAAAGTTTATCCTGTGCCTTGAATCCTGTAGTTGTCAGTGGGTGTCTGTGTGTTTTGTGTTCTCCGTCAAAACACAAACTGCAATCAACCAAAAATAACCTGTAAATAAAGTAAATTTTACACATTCACACCAGCCCTGTTTGGGCCTCTTTTATTGTGTTATTCTACGGGTTCTTAAAGTCCAGTTTGTTTGGGGAACTTTGAATGTGCAATTGAACTCTGATGTGGACCAACTATTGCCAACCGACAAAAAGGTCTCTGTCTACTTCCAAATAAACCTTGAAGGATATTAAAAAAAAACAAACAAACAAAAACTTAATAAGCAAGGCTTATTTGGAAAGGTCTGTGAAAACTTATGCAGGCGGCTTAAGACTGGCACAAACAAGGCTTAAGGTCAGGCTTAGTCAAAACAATTTTTGAACCAGAGCATTTATACAATCACAAGAAAAACAATTTTATAACTTTCTCTAATGTTTTGCCAGATTAGTTTTCTTTGAAACCGTTATGGTAAATATTTAGCCAAATGGGAAAAAATATATATATATTTTAAAATTATGATCACAATTATTGAATGAACGTGCCGAGGCACAGAGGTGTCAAGGCTTGTTTTTGTAGAATTGCTCTAGCTATAAGTAATCAATGCTTTTTTAGATTCATGGATATGCCCTTGGGTGTGGTTCAACTGAGGTAAAGATGCAAAGCGGTCCAAACAGTTAACCAAAGGATGTGCAGATGTCTCTATGATCACTTACTGTCCAATTCTGTAGACAGTATTAGGCTATGTCCGCAAAAAAACAGGAGATGAAACTTATGGTAGTAAGAGTTGGTTAGCTTAATAGTTACGCTGCTGTTTCACAGTTTGACGTTAGAGAAGCTGCCATGCGTTTCCCTTTTTTAAATACTGTTGCGCAGGTAATGCATAGCCTACCCTTTAGTGTCAAACTCTTTGGAGAGAACATGAATATCAACAAAGGTTTATACCTCACAAAATCATGATTAAGACATTTTTAATACCCTTTAAGGGTCTTCATTTTTCAAATATTTATTTATCAACATTGAATACTTTTTGAGACTCTAAATCCGACTTTGCGGACACCCAGTTTATAAACTGAAGATCAGAGCTATTTAAGGGTTTATTTCTTACCCAATACTGCAGAATCTAAAATAATAATATTCTCATCAAATTAACTGATTCAGACTTCCTCTTCCACCGACTGATTGTAGAGTCTTGTATCCGTTAGGAAGGAGTTCTTGTTGCGGTCCATTATGCAGCATACTGATCTCGGATGTCCACTGGCTGCTTTCTGATGTTCAAAACCCCAATGCAGGGGATGGTGTTTTGTATAACATCTGTTGTTCCACTGCTTTAACCAGCGTTTCCAAACTAATACTTATAGTTGAACCAGGCCTCTATCTTAGTTTTTTATAGCACAGACCCATCTATTTTTGTGAGACTGGCCCCCAACAGACTACTGCATAAAAATAGCATACAAATGGTACTGATATATAAATGAATAAAAAGCAAAGACCAAATCTCTCAATAGACTTTACTGTTCTTTCTGTGGCACAGTGTTAAACAAATGGCAGCAGTTGTACTGAGCGCTTCTGCACACATGGAACAAAGCTGTGGAAGACTCTGGACATACAGGATCACACCAGTCTTTTAGAACTGATGCCATATGAGCTCAAGGGACACAGAATGAGTACACAGAAGGTTATGGAAATAAAATGTGTACATAAAGGCATAAGTAAAATTGCTGTACACATAAAAGCAACTTATTTAGAGGTCTCTAACCCTACAGCATCTTCAAATAAAAAACACTGATATAAGCAATTTTAGAACAACAGCACATTTACACAAGTCTGAATGTGTTTTCATGCTGGGTGAATGAAACTCCACTGAATTCTGGTTGTAATAGTGCTTGATGTTTGTGTGTGTGTGGAGGTGGAAAATATCCCAGCGGCTGCAAAACAGAAAGACTGAGCAGCCTTAGCTAATCCAGCATCTATTAAAGGATTAGGGGCAGACTGAGATCGGGATTTTCTTGTGGCAAAAACCACTGATCAAACATACTTCATGATCTCACACTACAATGTTTATAAATACTTAGGCAGGTTTTAAATGACTCCACTCAGAACAGCACCAACACAAAAATATTTATTAACCAGTTACACCAACTGCTATTCTTTACCCTTGTTTTATTTGAGTACAAGATAAAAGAATTTGAAAGCAGACGATTTATTTAAGAGATTTCTGTCAGCAAATAAACATGGTGCACAAGAAAGGCCCCTATTTGGCTCCACAAAGCAGTTAAAGACTAGCATGACACACTTTATATACTTTACCATAACAATGGTGTTGTTGTGAATTTTTTGCACTTAAAAAATATTGGAAATGTCTGTGCAAGTGTGTTTGTCTCTTTTTTATTCTCTCTTGAAATTAACAGCCCTTTAGATTTTTGAAAGCAGAGAGATTTTCACAATCTCATTTCTTGTTTTTGCTCATTACTTCTGCATTTCACAAGGAGAGATGAATCATTTGTCCCGACAATATTTTCAACATAAGTAAATACAGACGATCAGCACTGGACACTAACAAATACATTTGTGTCTTAAACTGGAAACGGGGCTGCTGATAGCTCAGTTTCACACAGAAATCAGGACAGGAAGAACAAAAGCTGTGTAAAGTTTAACACAAGAAAGGAACTAAGGAATTGTTCTCAAAAGCAAATCAGGATCCAACTATCTCAGCTATTTTTTAAAAACAATTTTGGATACAATTTAATATCATTCATGTGATTTTTTTTTGTCTTTTTTGTCTTAATTAACCATTATGGAACAGTTTCAAACGAATAGAATTAAATGTGGCTGAAATGTCTTCAGTAAATTATAGCTGTTTAGATTTTGAGCCATTCTTTAACTGGAGCATCCCAGGGGAGACAAGCAGCGGGACGTCCCATTGAATGAGAAAGGCTACGGCGGAGCAGAGGGCTGTGATGCTACTCCTAAGAGAAAGGAGGCGGCGGCACCCGGCTATTGTTCCAATGAGAACAAAGATGAATGCATAAATAATGAGGGCCTGGACTCGCTTCACCTCACAAAACTAATAGAGTGTGGTTTCTGTAAAGTAGAAAATGTAAAAGCTAATGTTTTGGCGACGTCGACATTGCGGTAGTAGGGACACACAGATGCGGGAGCGGAGCCAGCCGCAGGACCGCAGGACAGCGGCGGGTCAAGAGTGATGCCCTCCGCTTCAAAACAAGACACGCTAATTCGTAAACAGCATGGCCAAATTACCGGGACTCTGGGGGACTAAATGTAAAATACACGTTTTTATTATCAGGGAATTGCATAAAGTGAGTGGTACTTAAATAGCATGGGCAAAGCATTAAGAAGTGAACGGACAGTTGGACGCTAGCGCATCACTGCTGAAGCCAGGCTAATGGCATTGTTTAACTAGTTAGCATCAAACTACATTACTTAGCTGCACTGGTTGTGACTGCAACTAACCAACGTTTATGTATTATGCCGCATTATTGATAAGTTATGCAAATCATTGGGGTTATAGGAACACCAAAACTCTTAAGTTAATAACCGGGTTTATATAGCTGGACGACGAAAAATTGTGCATTTTCGGGGCTCCCTCGTGACAAGTAGGGGGAGGCGACGTGGTCTCCCAAGATGTGTTAGCTTCTTGGCGGCTAACACTAACGATACATACAGCCAGGTTAGCTGTGTAAGCATTAGCACCCCATAGCATTAGCACTGGCAGTCAAACAGGCCGAACATCCCGAGAGCCGCTACGGAAAAGGTCAACTCACCATTGGAGAGATTGATGAGGGCAGCGTCTTGTGTTGTTTTGACTTCTAACCGTAGGGGCTGCTGCTCTGAGTGTCGCTGTATGTCTCCATTCGCGTCTCCAATGGAGATGAGCCGCACGCCGGGGAACACCGAGACCGCCATCTTCGATCTGGAAGTAGAGACAGTTTAGCAGCGCTCACATCCAACCGCGCACTGCTCTCTGCTGGAGGCAGCCAGGGCATCCACTCCATAAGCCCTTTAAACAGCGCCCCCTGGCTGTTTAAGACGGGTACTGCGTAAAGGAGGTTTAAAATTGTTCAGTAAATGTGGTTTTATTAGATTACTCTCAGCTAAATTATTCCCTGCAGATAGTAGATAGTAGTCAGTAGTCTCTTTTTTGTAAAATAAATATAAAACATAAAATAAGTTTTTTATGTCAACCCCCAAGAATGTAAATATGGCACAATCATATAAATCTACAGAGTAAGAAGTGCAGATTTATTTATGAAGTGTTTTATGAGATTTCCGACTCAATTTTAAACTCTAAAAATGTGGTTTCCTTTATCCTTTGAATATCATTATTATTATTATTATTATTATTATTATTATTATTATTATTATTATTATTATTATTATTATTATTATTATTATTATTATTAATAATAATAATAATATTATTAACACTAATATTATTAATAATAATAATAATATCAGTCCTATATATCTTTTATTGATATATCAAGATTTTTATTTTAGAATAATATATTTGCATTTATTTATTTTATATCAATCCATTGTTTTACATTTATTCATTTAGCAAATTGCTTTTATCCAAAGCAACTTGATGCTTTCATTCACCAGTATTACAGCTGACTGTGGGGGGAACGGGAATTGAACCACCAACCTTCCAGATTTAGGACTACGTCTCTACTAATGAGGCACTGCGCTTTTTCAAGCTCTGTGTTTACCCCCTTTGTCACTTCTTGTATGTTCCCTCCAGAATAAAATAAAGTCGTATCATCGTCAAAAAGAATGCTCTCCAGTGTTTTAGATGCGTTTACAAAGTCATTCATGTTCAAAATAACTAACAAGTACTAATCCTTGGGGTACATCACAGTTAATGTCAAACATATCTGATTTTATATTGTTTATCAGTACATACTGTTTTCTATTTTTCAAGAAGCTTTTGATCCACTGAATGGTTATCCCTCAGATTCCGTATCTATTGAGTTTCTGAAGTAGTCTTTTATAATTTATTGCATCAAACGCTTTAAGTCAATTAAACTACTTACTAAGTATTGCTTATTATCTATTTCTGTGGCAATTTTTTTCTGTTAATTTCATGATTGCCATTGCTGTAGAGTGCTTTGTCCAAAACCCATAATGACTACTGTTTAAAATATTTTGTTTTTCAATAAATTTATTTCCAACCTTGTTACAAACACCTTCTCCAATATTTTTGAAAACTGTAGATGCAACGAGACTGGCTTGTAGTTTGACAAGTAATTTTTATCACCACTTTTGTTATTTTAATGTTTTTTGGAGAAACACCTGTTGGTAGTGACAGATTACAGATATGAATATGAATGGTTCAACTACAGATTGTTATATTTTTTTACAAGTATCATGTTTAGCTCTTTACAGTTGGTTGATCTTTTGTTTTACACAGTTTTCAGTTTTCAATATTTCATCTTTTTCTGCAGTGTCAAGGAAAATGCTATTTACACTATCAGTTATTGTATTCAGGATTGTGTCTGGAACTCTGGAGCACTCTGGAACAGGGTCAGTCTGGACTCATCAGACCACATGACCTTCTTCCATTGTTCCAGAGTCCAATCTTTAGGCTCCAGAGCAAATTGAAACCTTTTTTTCTGATTAACCTCTGACAAATGTTTTTCTTAAGGCTACACAGCTGTTTAGTCTCAATCCCTTGAGTTCCCTTTTGCATTGTGGGTTTGTGGAAATGCTCTTTCTTTCACTATTAAACATACCCATAAATTCTACTGTAGTTTGTTTTTTAATTAGTTTTCTCCAAACATTTAAATGATTGCCAATCACAATCATTCAAAATTTTTCATCTTCCACAAAGATGATGGTTCCTCTCTATCCTTCCAGTTTTTAATAATGCATTGGTTAGTTCTTAACCCTATTTGAGTAGTTTCAGCAATCTTCTTTCAGTTTTCTTTGCTTAATGCATGCCAATAATCTGACCATTCTGAAACAGATTAACATCTTTTCCACAACGACATGATGTGTTTTCCCACGTGGTTGTTTAAGAAATGAGAAACTACTGACTGGCTCAGTTAGGGTTAGTAACTTGTTGCCAGCTAAAACATAATTATCGATGCAGTAATTATCCAAATGGAGGCTCTTACGGACTTCCTTAGTTAAATCCAGGCGGTGACTTTTTGTAAGTGGTTTATTTGTAAATACTGTCACAGTTTAATTATCAGTAAATATATTTAAAGACGCACAATAGTGTTAATTTCTCAACTAAATTGTAAATTAATTCAAATAATTATTTCCATGTTTATGTGACTAATTTGTGACTAATTACAACAAAAAATAAATAAATTAGGATGGCTGACCAGGCTCCTTATTTTGTTAACATTTGATTATTTGTATGGCTGCACAATATTAGAAATACATATGATATGCAATAATGTTTAACAGCAGGATAACAATTAGAATATTTGAACTGGACTTCCACTGCTCACATTATTATTTTGACCTTGGTGAAATGTAAGGCTCAAATTAATAAATTCTAATAATACTTTAATAATACTAATACTAATACTTTTGTTTTGTATCAGGCAAGGATTTTTGAATTTTACACTCTAATGTAAGTAAAGTGGAGTGCCAGGTGGGAGTTTGATGAAAAAAAAAAAAAAAAAAAAAAAACTTTATAATAATACCTAATTAAAATATTGCTGGGATAGGCTCCAGTCAACCGTCACCCCTAACGGGAGCAGGCCGTAGAAAATGAATGAATGAATAAACATTAAAGATTAAAAGACAAAACAAAAATGTTTGTGTTGTTATTTTATTTTCTCAAAGTGACAAACAAAATAACTAAATAAATACAGATGATAAAGAGCAGAGCAAAACATAAATATGAGAACAAATAATAAAATAAGTGAACAAAAACATACCATTAATATAAGGTATAATAATAAACTAGCTACAGAATGGTCACTTTGATTATGTATAAAAATGTTTAACAAACAATGGTGGATAATGTAACTGTTGCATTCAGTTGGTTTCTTTGTGCCTTCTTTGGATTTTCTACTGGATATTTTTTGCATAACAATTTTTCTGTGTAAAATAATACATACTTCATTTGCCTGTTTTTTTGGTGAATGGATACAGACTATGCACATTACCACACATTAATCTATATATAATATATAATACTCTCCTATAGCAGTCAAGCTAGTTTCTAGAAAGTCATATTTAAAAATTCCAAATAATTACAAAAAATACTGAAATCTGATCATATAAAATGTGCCCAAAAAAGAAAAAAGACAGACTTCATTAAGCTGTTTTTCACTACTTTGTGCTGGAGTCTACTGCACAACAACTGTCTACAGTGACACAAGAGGAAAAGACAAGAGCCTCTTTAGCTTTATGTTTAGCTCAAACAGTGCATTATATGTAGATCTGTGTAGATTTATGCTAATAATTAGCCATGGACTTTAAATCTCTTCTCTAAGCTATTTTTTCAACCCTACATAAAGTCCTCGTGCAGTGTGTGTATTAAAGGTGGCAGTTGAAATGAACCTCTGATAATAAGTCTTGAATAAAACTTACTATTTGTGATGCCGGTTGTCAGAAAAATGCTAACATCATTAATTTTATTGCTGTGCTGTTTCCTTCAGTTTAAATGGTACACAGCAGGACATTTGTGGAAATTTACTGGATTCTTTGTTGAAATGGGCACAATGCTTTTGTGCAGATTGTTTGTGATACTGATCCATGTACAGTTGTAGTGCTCTCCTGGTTTGGGTTTGCATGACGTCATGACCAGGAGCTCTATACTTTTAAAACTTAAATTCGAGAAGCATCCTGGATCTACCTGTGTGTGTATCCATCTTTATTTGCAGAGAGGCACATGAAAGCAATCAGGCGTCAGTCAGGCATCTTTAAATCCATCAGCAGCCTAATAGTACAAATAAAATAGGGGTTAGCTCGGGAGACTGGATCTTGTGATCTAACAGAGGCTTCATTTTTTATGTTCACTATTTACATCCCTCACAAAAAGACAAAATTACAGAATAATTCCAAAAAAGTTGGGACACTGTACAAATTGTAAATAAAAACAGAATGCAATGATGTGGAAGTTTCAAATTTCAATATTTTATTCAGAATACAACATAGATAACATATCAAATGTTTAAACTGAGAAATTGTATAATTTTAAGAAACAAAAGGTTTGAGTAAAAGCATCTGGACTTAGTTTTCAAGGTGAAGACATTTTGTCTCCTTTCCAAGAGATTTTATCAATTCTGGAATTGATAAAGAATTGATAAAGTCTAACCTAATGAGTTGCAAATTGGTCCTCCAGCTGTTCCTTATATGTACATTTAACTTTTCCAGACTTTTATTGCTACCTTTGCCACCTTTTTCGGAATGTGTAGCTCTCATGTAATCCAAAATTAGCTAATATTTGGCATAACATTTCAAAATGTCTCACTTTCAACATTTGATATGTTATCCATGTTGTATTATGAATAAAATATTGAAATTGGAAACTTCCACATTATTGCATTCTGTTTTTATTCACAATTTGTACAGTTTCACAACTTTTTTGTAATTGGGTTTGTATATTTCTAGCCTGACAAACAGAGCCGCACTCACACCTCAGAGGAGGACACATGACTTGGGTGGCCTGAAGGGGTTATCACTGGAGGGCACACCAGTGAGGAGCGGGTCTTTGTGGGCATTCTGGAGACAGAAGCTCTTCAGTTCTGAAGCAGCTTGAGAGACCTGCAGAGTGTAAAGAGCATCTTATTATTTGATTTGGAACAAGTGAACCATTTAGAGTATTCACTACAAAGTCAATTGATTTGATTTTAGTTTTTTTTAGCAGAAGTTTTGTAAGTTTGGTGTTATTCAGGTAGTAATTTGACCTACTCCGAGTTCTAAGCCATATTTCTCTTATTTATGAATGTTACCTAGAAATGAAATGTTTTTATGTTTGTTTTTATGTATAGGCGGATCTAATATTGCCCTGCGGACCGCTCACTGCTTTGGTGTGTTCTAAAATAAGACTCTGCTCAACAATCAGAACAGTCACACAGCGGAACAAACTACAAAGCAACCCCTGTGCAGCTCTGAGCAGCCGTTTTACTGGCCTCTTACCAAGCTGCACACCCGGACATTACACTAAGTACTAATAACATTAGTCCTATAAACTGGGCCTTTAAGGAAATGTGATAGAGATATTCAAATAAAACTATCTGGTCTAGGCAATTTTTTTTGTTTGACCCAAGAGTCTAGTTTCTGATATATCTCATCCTACTTTGTTCAATAAAATTGTGTGCTGTGTTTATAGCAATGGTTTATAGTAGTGTTTAATGGTGAAGCAGGTGAAAACTAGCTGCAGGCACATAGCTAACTGTATTTGACTCTTCAATTCTGTGAAGCGTCAAATAAAGTTAAATAAAGTTTTACATAGCCTAGTTGGTTAAATTAGCTGCTACTCTACGTTACTGCTTTAAGTGGAAGTTGTTAACTAGCAACATTTAACACCGACATAAAGTTAGCAACAATGACAGAGACACTTTCATAAATAAAATGCCTGCTCGGATCTTTTCTACCGTCTCCCCAAGACTTTTTTTAGAAGCATGTGAAAGTTTTGTAATTAGTTAAATGTTTAGAAAGCGTTAACGGGAGAGAATAGTGCGATTTCACCGAGCTGAACCTGTATAAACATGTTTTAACCGCGAACACAACTTGTGTCGAAAATCAGTGCACGCGCCACAGCTGTTGCCGAAACCAAGAGCGGGAGTCGCGCGCACAGAAAAAAGTTGAATTAAACAAGAATGTTGGTTTGTTTTCTTAACCTTAATCCGGTGGACACTGGCCTCAAAACGAAGCTGCTTTACCGCCTTCTGAGCCAGCACCAAACTGCTGTTAGGGACGCTGCTGTTCGACATGACTATACTGAACGGCCAGGCAGAAACACAGTGTCCCACAAGTCCGTTCTTTAAGCTGGAATAAAATAACTTCCGGTCATAACTTTCAGAATAAACAGTCTCCTTTTTGCCAAGTCGACCCTAATAACAGTTGGCTAAATTAGTTGACTAATTTAAGGTTGTGTATTTCAGTGTAGTATAGTCCAGTTTTCTTAATTTGAGATCTTAGTTGCTAAATGAGTTTTTTTTACCTGTGCCCTATTATCGCAGGTGTCTTTTTGAAATCAACTATGGTCTTTTGGGAGGATTAATAATTTAATTTATTACAGACAAGAAGGGTTGAGGTCAAATTGACAGCTGGGTTGGTAGTTCACAACATCCCCCTAGCCTTTGCAGACCACCTGGGGCCTCTCCTAAAAGAATGTTTTGAAGACTCGAAGACAGCGCAGTACAGGTGTGCCAGGACTAAGTCATCGTTCATCATCAATGAAGCACTCGCACCATATTTCACACAGTAGCTTGTGAAGGAGATAAAAAAAATCCCCGTATACCCTTGTTACTGATGGGTCGAATGGCACTGGTATTTCCCATACTTGAGATTTTTCTCCTTTGTAAAACATTTAATTTGTGTATTCTTAAACATCTACCAACTTGAACATCTGATTGATTATAACTTGTCATTATTATAGGAGTGGAAAAGATGAACCCGCTTACTGTCCGGGTCTTTATGGGCAGCAACGTTTTTCACCAGTTTTTAAGTATGTACACAACAAGTGGGACAAGAAGTGGGACAGCAAGTGAGATCTTCACCAAAATTAACGGCACCTTAGAGGAACACAGCATCCCTTGGGAGAACTGCATTGGTCTCTCAGTCGACAATGCAGCTGTGAATATTGGATCACATAATTCCAGTGCCTCTAGGGTCCTCCAGAAGCATCCCAACACCTATATTCATGGTTGTCCTTGTCACGTGGCACATAACACTGCCAAAGCTGCAGGAGTGGGATTTTTTAAAGTGAGTTAAGACTTGATTTATCTTTACATGTTACTTTTTATCTGTATCCTAATTACATGCATTGACTGAATGTGTTATGATTTGATTAATGCATTGCAGTTGTCTGGTTTTGATTTGGAGGATATGGTAGTGGACATCGGTTACTGGTTCAAGGGTAGTACAAATCGGAAAGGATACCTGACAGTTATGTATCTTTGATACTATTAAGTGCAATATTGAAATGCTGTGCTGTAGAAAATATATGATATGGAATTAAATGTCTGAAACAGAGTTTTGTGAGCTCCATGAAGCGGAGTACATGGAGGTCCTCCTGCATATCTCTGTTTGTTGGCTAAGCCTTGAACTTTGTGTGACCAGGATCCTGAGGCTACTACAAATCTGCTAGTATGGTCATCATTTTCAATTTCATTATGCAGCAACTACCTGGATTGTTAGTCACATATTTGTATTAATGATAACCTCTTGTTTGGTGTTATTTATTTATTGATTCAAGATGAAAATCAGGCCAGGTTCAAGAGGCTTGCAAAGACATTCACTGACCCCATGGCAGAAGTGCACCTGCTGTTCTTCCAAGCCACCGTACCAACTTTCACTTCTTTCAACTTGCTTCTTCAGAGAGAGCGGTCTTCAATATTTTTGTTACATGATGAGGTGGGATTGGATTTTGCTGTTTTTTCCATTATGTGTTTCTTGCTGATATCTTTAGCGATCCTCTAAAACAAGTTTGACCTACTATTTTTGTAAATGTCTGTTACAGATGGTAAAATTCGTACAATAGCTATGTTCCAAGTTTCTGGTTCCAGCAGCTCTACAGGGTCATGAGGAGCCTTGTGAAATTGCCTTTAAAGAGAAGGCAAACCATTTACCAGGTTAGTGTTTGACTATTGATATGCTCAAACAGTGTGATATGTTAAATGTGATATTTAGCCTTGTATCTAGCCTTTTTGCCACTTCATGAGTAGAAACCTAGAAAGTTTTGTGGTAGTCCTTCCATTAACCATGAGTTTCTGGTTGGATTTCTTGCCCTATGTGTCTAGCTGATATTGCCATATCATATTCAGCATGTTAAACCATTTATGTTAACCTGATATGCTGTATCTGTGACAGGAAGAAAGTTGAACATTGGGTTCACAACCAGGGCTAAACTGAACAGATTACTCGACGAGGGTGACGTCACAGCACAGCAGGTGGATTCATTCCATGAAGCTGTGTTGTGTTTCCTGACAAGTGCTGTGGATTATGCACTTAAGAAGCTGCCACTGAAAGAGCCACTGATCAAACATGCCAAATTCATAGATGTACGGCAGAGGGCTGCAAGTGACATTGAAGATGTACTGTACTTTGTTGAAAGGTTAGTTTTTTTTTTTATCTAATTATTATCTGTATCACCTTAGCTAAAATACCCTGTGTTTTATAACGACGTATGTTCACTCCTAAACTGCATATGAGCTATTCTTTTGTGGCTTCTCCTCAAAGATCTGTATGAATTGCTGCTGGTTGATAACAATATAACTAAAACTTAACAACTTGTAACTCTACTTTCATAAATAGGTTTCCCCATCTCCTCCCATACCATGGACCAGAGGAGCATGACCTTCTGGGTGAGGAGTTTCTAAATGATCAGACCATGTCAATAATATCCTTGCAAGACGAAATTGAAATGGAAAGCTTTTGGGCTGAAAAGACAAACCGGAAACATAAGGTAATTTATTTATTTTATTTTATTTATTTTTTTTGGCACGTTACAACTGTTGCTTAAACTTTGTTGCAAGCATATGTGTCACGCATGTTAACTTTGTTAATGGATCAACCTACAGTATACTTAGAGTTTTAATTAATCAAACATCAAGATATGTTTTTCCATTGTGTTCTTGGTGCATCAATAGGTGACTGGAGCCAAAGAATTTGAGAGGCTTGTTGCCATGGCCAAGCTGGTCCTGGTGTTGCCCCATGCAAACTCAGACGCTGAGAGGGTGTTTTCAGTTGTGGGATCATAGACAAGGACTTTACCAGCTTCTGGTCTATATTTGATACTGATTATGTCTCATTTTAAGTTATTTGTGTAATGTATTCATCTGTTTTATTACTTGAAAAGGTTGTACTGATTAATAACATTTTTTGTTGCACTTTGTTTCTGATGGACCATGTGCTGAGAGGATTTGAATGAAGAATAATGTCCCTCCCTAACTAATCTTGTCATTTTAGGCTGAACATAAATCTTTAAGTGCTCTTAAGAATACAATCATTCACAACATAGGCTAGGTTTCAGTTATACCATTCATTCAAAATATCAATCAACCTACCTAGGTTAAATCTTAAACACTGGTCTATGTATGAGGCTTTATTGTGGTCCATAGGCCTTCATTTAGGCACAACAATAGTTTTCTGGTTGAATGTTCAGCTCAAGTCTAGAAGGCCCTACAAGTTTTGATGCCAAACATGAACCAGAATAAGTTCAGGTATTGCACATGGGAGCAAGTGGTCTTTAGCAGACCTCCCAAAAATCCACTAGAATGCAGGAAATCACATCTACTTAATCCAAAATGTCCTGGGGTTGAACCTTCAGCTATGTTTGCTTCACAGAATGTATCCAATATTGTCTATCTCTTAATAAGCTGCCCCTAGCTTTGGACCCCACCCCCACAAACCACCAGAATGCAGGGTACAACATGGGTGAACATCAATTTCAATACTCTGATATCTGAGCCACCAACTTGTGTGGCTGTGTGCGTGCTGCGCGGCACTGTTTTGACCACCCCTGACAAAGTTGGCAGGTATGTATTACATACTAAATGGTTGCATAGGCCTTAATCCTTCCTGTTTAATTTCAATAACTATTGTGAGGGGTTATCGTATTTTATTGAAAGCCTTTTACACTTTTTTTCATTCATTCATTCATTCAGTGTAAAATACCTTTTACAATTAGATATTTTTAAAACACTGATGGTTACTAATGATTTTTATGTTACATGTGATGAGATGATCAGGGTTGTTGTGAGCAGTTGTGAGGCATGGCCACAGGAAGCATTGAGGTTCTTGAAGCCTGGTGTGGACTATAGTGTTTTTCCAGTAGCCAATGTTACTGTAGTCTAAACCTATTTTATATTATATCCTTCAGGTAGTTCCTCTGTGGTGGAAAGGTTGTACCCAGTTTGGGTGGGAAGATTGGGGGTTTGAATCAGGTTGTGTGCCAGTAGCAACTCGAAGTACTTTAAAAGTTACTTTCAACTTCCTGCTTCTGAAGAGAGTCCAGATGCTTTTCCTGCTTGCTCCTACTGTGCCCTGCTTTTTTCTGCTTTTTAATTCTTATTTTATCTCATCATTTTTTAAGTGGACCCATTTTTGTTTAATTATCTGAAGAGCCAAGCTACTGTGGGAAAGAAACAATACAAGAAACTCTGACAAATCTGCCAAGTATACCTACAGGAAATCAATGTGTTACTAACAAGGATTTTTGCCTTAGAACCTGAAAAAGGACTTCATGATATGCTATCAGTCACATCCAGTGCTAAGAAGCCCAGTTTTACTGACAGAATATGTGGAAAAACACCTTAAACCTGGATGATACAGTGACTTTTTTCCAAAACTTTCTAAAGACCAAAATGCTGTCTCTTGGAATAAGCCAATGTGGTACAGAATGGAGAACACTGGTCTGATTGTTAAAGCATTAGCACCAAACGAATTAAAGCTAATGTAGTGATGTAGTCTAATTCCCCGGGACACCTAAAGTGCTCCTTTTAGTTCCACCTTTTTGCCCACCTGTCTTAGTGGAACTATTTAAGCTACCTGTGTCCAATATGTCAGTCTCTGCTGCTTGGGTGCCATTGTGCTAAATGTAGCTGATCAGGGAGGAGTATATCCCTTTCAATGTGTAAAGCCACAATTGTTGTGTCTAAGTGAAAGACTATTTTTTTAGTGCTTTGTCCTGGTGTAAACTAGGTTCCTATCAACCTTCAGGGTGCTAAGTTTGGTGACCTTTTAAAACTAAATTTACTAAGATGAGCCTTTTTTAACACTTGGCTGGGAAGACTGAATCTGCAATAGGTAAGCAGCTTGGTGTGAAGAAATCAACTGTGGGAGCAATTATTATCAAATGAAAGACATACAAGACCACTGATAATCTCCCTCAATCTGGGGCTCCACGCAAGATCTCACCCCTTTCTTGTAATCATTTTGATTACAAGAACGGTGAGCAAACATCCCAAAACCACACAGGGGGACCTAATACCTGCAGAGAGCTGGGACCAAAGTAACAAAGGCTACCATCAGTAACACTATGCCACAAGGGACTCAAATCCTGCAGTGCCAGACGTGTCCCCCTGCTTAAGCCAGTACATGTCCGGGATGTCTGAATTTTGCTAGAGAACATTTAGATAATCCAGAAGAAGAGTCATATGGTTACTTTTTGGTTTAAAAACGTAACTTGTCGTGTTTGGAGGAAAAGAATGCTGAGTCCAAAGAACACCATACCTACTGTGAACCAGGTAGGTATGGGCACTTGAGTATTGCACTTTTTCTGTACTAATTGTTTGCAATTGTAATTTTTTATTACTATTATTTTGTTCTCATTTGCTTTTCTGCTCTTCTATGATGCATTTTCAAATCCCTATTATCAATACAACACAAATCATCTGTTTCACTCAAAAGGCGACGCAACCATAATAATCTGCAAGTTATATCACTATTTCTGGGACCAAATTCCCCGGTGGCATTGCGTCAAAACCCATCCCTATGCTGTTTTAAATAAACAACCTCATGGATATCAACCACTGGCTGAGCTAAATGTGACCATGAATAACAGAGAAAACTGATTTAAGGAGCCAGGAAGGTGGTTTAAAAAGCACGAGAACGATAGGGGAAACGATCTGTGGCAAACGTCAAGGACATAGATATCCTACTGCTGGGAGACAGTTCTATCAGTGACATAAACAGCAGAATCATTACATGCAGCTACCCAAGCACCACTCACTGACATCACATGTATCCTCCCCCAGCTCATGTCCATCAGGGGGTGAACATATCTGATTCTGCACGTGGGTGCAGTGGGCATCAGAAAAGGAGAAACAGAAGTCTTAAAGAACTTGACCTTTTGAGAGACCTGACAAAAGTCTCAAACATTAAACAGAGTGAGAACTACTTCAGCCACAGAACCCGCAATAAATATACCTTCATATGGATCTTCAACATCCCCACATGTGGCCCCACCACAAGCACTGGGCCCCACTGGCTTGTCTACACCCTCTGGAGAGTCTTCACTGTCTCCGTTATCACTATCTTCACAATTGGGCTTTCCTAATAATCTTGAAAGTCTAGTGAAAAACAGGGACAAAAGTGATTCCTCTAAATCCAAACATGGCAATGTCACACAGACCGACTCCAACCATGTTGAATTATCCATGACCCCCAGGAGAGCCACCACTGCTGGTTCACCAGCTCAACCCTCTCAAACTGACCCTAGAGTTGTAAAGAGTAAGGTCGTTCCTGCCAATGTTTGTGACATAAATGCTAAAGAACTGCAGAGGGCAACTCTGGACTTGCTCATTACTCAGGGGGTTAATATTTCAAATGTCAGCATGGTCATTGTTGCCCCGTCTGATTATTTCTGTGTCTTCTTTGACCTGTCTGTTTACAGTATACCGCGATAACATTTGAGAATGCCTCATGTTCTACTGTTGTTAATTTATCTTGTATGTATGAATTGTGCTATACAAATTACCTTGCCTTGCCATGCCTTACTCATTCAAACTACTTTGCTGTGGTGACCCCGGGATGGGGATAAGCTGGAAGGCACTTTTATAGTAGCAGATATTACACTTTCTCTGCTTCATAAAACGACTTGCAGGGGAATCTGGTCACATTCTGCTCCACCATCCACCAAAGTGGTACATTGGCTATAGCAAAGTGTGTGGTATAGGGAATGTGAAGGTACGTCACGCAGTGTTGCATTATGGGACGTGGGCGCCATATGTAGAGGCACGATCTCTGTTTACGTTTTCGCCAACCGTTGCTAAGACATTTAATTGTGGGTGTGTTTGGCTAAAACGAGGTAAAATTGAAGAACGGAAGAAATGGAGAAGTTGAAAGAAAAAGAGAAGGGACCCTATCGGGAGAAACTAAATGCCACTGCCAATTAACGTTATTTAGACAAACTTTCCGAGATAAACAAGATAGATCCATATGATTTAGCAGGCCAAGACTGGATTACGGATCCAGACGCACTACCTCCTATCACATATCTGGACATCGTCAATTACCTCGTTTTTGGATTGAGTGCGTACACTTTGCAGGAGTTTAAGAGCTATAAATCCCTTCAAGCTCATGAACAGTTTTGCAGCGGCTGGGTCCAAGACCTCCTCATTCACAGGCCGCCTAACTGCAAGAGCACAGTCGTACTGGCAAAGGTAAGATGGCACTTCTTCTTCTTTCGGAGTTTTATGGCGGTTGGCAAACCAGCTAAAAGAAATAAGCTATTTAATAATCTGTCATTGATTATCATTTCTGTCTTTATGTACAGGTGATGCACTCCCAGCGCCTTAGTGAAGTTCCTCTGAAGGCTTGGGTTATTATCAACACCAATGGTGAAGTTTCCTCAGCCCACTGTACGTGTATGGCTGGTATTGCAGAGACATGCACCCATGTTGGGGCCTTGCTTATTAAAATAAAAAAGCAACTGTCCGGTGCAGAGAAATGAAGACTGTCACAGACATGTCTACATACTGGATCTTACCAAGTAATGTGAACGAAGTTCACGGTGACATAGGCCATAAGATTAATTACACCTCTGCTGTTGCCATGCAAAAATCAATGAACTCTCTGTTGGATGGTGAGCCTGACAACAAGCATGGATTGAGGACTTGTACCAAGACGATCCCTACACCATCACCTACACATTCAGAGCTAAGACAGTTTTACACTGATCTTCATAAAACAGGTGGCAAGTCTGCTATACTGAGTGTGCTGCCAGATTACTGCGAGGAGTTCAGAGATCCTGTGCAGCCTGTCACACAATTGAAATCCCTTCACTGCCTACATGACCCCAGGCTTGTTGGATGTGATTTATCAGTATTGGAACAGAACTGCCAGGCACTACAAAAACATGCTGATGTTTCAGAGGCACAAGCTGTAGAGATTGAAAAGAGGACAAGGAAACAGCAGAAATCTTCATTGTGGTTTGCTGCTCGAGCAGGCAGGGTCACCGCCTCGAATATGCATGCTGTTAATGCTACTGATATCAAAGCACCAGCTCTGTCAACTGTAAAAAAGGTTTGTTATCCTAAGGACAGCAAATGTAGCACAGCTGATGTCAATTGGGGCATTACACATGAAGAGCAGGCATTGAGAACATATGTGGAAAAAAACAATAGAAAACACAATGGCCACGAAGTTGCAACATGTGTTTTTTTTATAAACCCAGATTTCCCCCAAGTGGGGGCATCACCAGATGGCACAGTGAGGTGCATTTGCTGTGGGAAAGGTTGTGTTGAAGCTAAGTGCCCTTCAAAGTACAGGAACAACTCCATTCAAGAGGCATGTTTGGCCAAAGACAGCAACTTCTGCCTTGAGGTTGTTGATGGAGAGGTAAAATTGAAATGCAGTCACCCATATTACACACAGGTCCAAACACAAATATTTGTGACAGGCAGTAATTACTGTGATTTTGTGGTTTGGACACTCAAAGACTGTGTTGTTCTGCATAGAACCAAACCCTGAGTTTTGGATGGCACGCATAAAGAAGGCACAACAATTTTTCGTGGCGGTATCCTCCCAGAGCTCATTGGCAAACATTTCACTCAAGCCTCCCAAGCATCAGTGAGCAACAAAACTTTACCTCTAACAATGATACAGAAAAACAATACAAGGAAGGGCAATTACAGAGGTAGAGAGCACTGTTCAAAGAAACAGAAAAACTTTGGTGTCTGTGCCACGGACCTGAGGAAAAAGGTGACATGGTGGCATGTGACAATGAAAACTGTAGGGTCCAGTGGTTTCATCTCGAATGTGTTGGACTTGAGGATGGCCCTGCAGCTGACGAAGTCTGGTTTTGTCCTCTTGTTCCAAGTAAATGTACAATAAAGACTGACAAGAGCTGTGACTTAAGTTGTTTGTGCGTCCTTACCCACTTTAAAGTTTTGAGTTTCTGACCAAAGGCATCTAAACATTTAAATATTTACTTGTGCCTTTATTTATTCTGATGCTTTTTGACAGCTCCTCCACCTGCTTCCTTGTTGTTTTTCCAGGAAGGAAAGCTGAAAAAACGTATTCCATTGTTCAGTTTCCTCCCTGAACGATCGTGTGACCTGCTATGGCAGTTCTTGATCGAGCAGTACTGACCAACCATATCGACGTTTATTTAAAATCTCCACAGAAAATCCAAACACCGCATCCAACACACGAATTCAAATACAGCGGGATAGGGCGCGATCCTGCAAATATGGCGGAGGACCCATAATGCAACACGGCGTGACGTCACCTTCACATTCCCTATAGGCCTACTGTATGATTTTCCACAGTCACTAGACATCATTAGGGCTGTTGGGGAGGAGTTATGATGGCGGAGTGAGCGGCAGCGTTTTCTGCAGGCACCATTATTTAAGACTTGAAATTGTCCTAAACACTTAATCTACGACAGAAGAAAATAAAAAATAAAAAATAAATACGAACAACTTCACATAAGGACTGCATAAATAACATCTCAGCCCCACGGAGTTCTATTTCCGAAGCAGACTAACCTTACTCGGTATTTATTTTCTTGTTCTGCAACGTGAACGAGATGGCTAGCACTAGCAAAGCGGCTAAAGTTCAACTGCTAATTGACCACGACTATAACCTGACGGCCCTACGCGAGGCATGTGAGGAAGAAGAAATAGAGAAAATGGAGGAAGAATATCGGAAAATGTCTCATGACCACACACCTTTGCCTAGCCCAAATCCCAAGAAAATTAAACCAAAGAATAAAGATGTGGGAAAACAACCGGGTGAGATAACAAATGAAACCATCTTAGATGCAATTCAAATTTTGATAAAGAGATTTGATGAACAAGATGACAGAATGAAAGCTTTTGAAAGTCGAATGGAAGCTAATACACAAGCAGTGAGAAAAAATAGTGAAGAAATAAACAAAGTGAAGGAAGAAATGTTGCTGTTGAAAAAGAAAATACGTCACTGAAGCAGATATGTCTGGAGCAAGCCAGGTACAAGAGAAGGTGGGATCTTAGAATGATGGGCCTTCCTGAAAAGACAAAGAGGATACAAGAGAAACTGTGATTGGCATCCTTACAAGAGTGGTTCCGGTGTCAGTAGAGAAACTCCGTGAGTCAGTTGACACAGTACACCGCTTGGGAAAAAAGAACGATGCAGCTACCAACAAGATGCCCAGGCCTGTAATCATCCAGTTTGCCTTGAGAACTGTCCGTGATGAAGTATGGAGAAGATCAAGAGAGGCAAGAGTGTGCAGAGAGATGAACATTCAGTTCAAAGAAGACTTCTCAAAAGAAGATCGTGAGGCTCGTGCAAAGCTTTGGCCTAAGGTGCAAGAAGCAAGAAGAAACGGAAAAAAGGCCTCCCTAAGAGAAGGTTATGCTCTCATTGATGGACACAGAATTGACCCCTAAGTACTGTGTAGTAAGCAAATGCTCAGACACTTTCTACTTATACAGAGCAAAAAATTCAGCAACATGGTAAGATGTATTTAAGTTTTACAGAAAGAAACTTTCAGGCATTTTATTTAATTTAAACATATTCTGTTAGTATAAATCTTACCAGGTGAAAAGTTAAATGATTTAATTGCTAAAAGGGGTTAGAAAACTTCAATTACGAGTTGATGGTTTGATTTCTCTTCTATATTTGATATGATACTCAGGACAACATGTTCATTCCTGCAAAAAAACAAAAAAACAAAAAAAAAAAACAAAGTTAAGCGCATTTAGAACAACCATACTTTCTTTTATATCAGTTAATGTTAGGGGATTGAATAACATTACAAAGCGTAAAGCCATTTTTTTATTTTGTAAAGATCAGAAATCACAATGTATCTTTTACAGGAGACTCATTCTGTTATGGACAATGAAAAATTTTGGAAAAATCAATGGGGATCACGCCTTCTTTGCACATGGAACATCACATTCAGCGGAGTCATGATACTATTCAATAGATTTCAGGAACATAATGGATCATAAAAAAGATACTGAAGGCCATTGGTTAATGGTGGTTGTGGAGATAAATGACAAACGTTACATTTTGATATGCGTTTATGGCTTTAACAACCAAACAATCAATGTGAAGTTGTATAAAAAAATAAACCAACTTATAATTGAATGGAAAACAACATATGATTCAGATAAAGTGATATTGGGAGGAGACCATAATATAGCCCCTGATTCATGGTTAGACCGAATACCTCATAGGAATTCTCAACCTGTATATAGCGACACTATATTATCTTTATGTACAACAACATATATAATTGATTACTGGAGAACAATAAATCCAACATCAGTTCAGTTTACATGGTATAACTCTGCAGGAAACGGTCAATGTTCAAGATTAGATTACTGGCTGATTTCATGTGAATTATGTAGTGATGTTTCAGATTGTAAAATATCAGCCTCTCCACTTACAGACCATTGCATGATTAGTCTAGACATATTAACATCCAAACAACAATTAAATTATCCAAATATCTGGAAGTTAAATAATGATTTCTTAAAAAATGCTGAGTTTTGTAAACAGGTAAAGTCTCTCATCCCAGAGGTTGAAAAGCTAGACATGAGTGATATCAGTAAATGGGAATGGTTTAAGTTCAAAACCAAACAAATAGCAGTTGACATAGGTAAAAAAATATCCTGTATAAGGAAAAGAAAGCAAAAGGATCTAATTGACAAAATCAATCAACTAACAAGTAATGTACAATTATCCTTAGACAACATTATTGAATTAAAGTTATTGCAGTCCCAATTAGATGAAATGTACACAACAAAGGCAAATGGAGCTTATGTTCGATCAAGAGCGAGATGGATTGAAAAGGGTGAAAAAAGTTCAACTTATTTCTTCGGACTTGAAAAACAAAGACAAAGTAAGAAAAAAATAAATAAACTTCTAATAAATGGTATAATAATGGAAGATCAGAAATTAGTCCAAGATGAAATTAGTCTCTTTTATAGTAACATATATAAATCAAAATTTAACAAAATAGATTGTGATTATTTATTTGAAAAAATAGATGAAAACATTAAAAAATTGGATGTGGAAGACAAACACATACTCGAAGAAGAATTAACTATAATAGAAATTGAAACTGCATTAAAACAAATGAAAAACGGCAAATCCCCAGGAATAGATGGGCTAACATCTGAATTCCTAAAACACTTTTGGACAGATATTAAAAGTTACTATATAAAGCCTTTTGGAATGTATTAAGGAAGGATGTTTGTCCCCTACAATGAAAACAGGATTGATAACCTTATTACCAAAACCTCAAAAAGATTTGTTGATGCTAGACAACTGGAGACCAATAACCTTATTGTGTAATGATTATAAGCTTCTTGCTTTAGTATATGCAAATCGATTAAAACATGTTATTGGAAAACTTATCGAAGAATATCAATCAGCTTTTATAAAAGGAAGATATATTCATAATCATATTCGACTGATTCTAGATATGATGGATTACCAATCATTCATTCAATCAGATAGTCTTGTTCTATTCATAGATTTTTTCAAAGCTTTCGACACTGTGGAACATGACTTCATGTTCACGGTGCTCAAAAAATTCGGATTTGGAGAAGGATTCTGCAAAATCATAAAAATGTTTTATAATGACATTTATAGTTATATCTCCCTCAACCCTGGAATGACACCAAAAATTAAGATTTCGTGTGGTATTAGACAAGGTTGTCCAATTTCACCAAAATTATTTATTTTATGTACACAAATGCTAGCGTATCTAATCGTAAATCACCCTCAAATTAAAGGAATCAACATTTTCGATTACGAATATCGAATAAGCCAATTTGCAGATGACACAGTAATTTTTTTAAAAGATAAATCTTTAATTAGAAAAGCCCTAGATATAATATCAATCTTTTCCAAAGCTTCAGGATTATGCCTAAACCTGAAAAAATGTGAAATACTATGTCTTCATCCATGTGCTGAGACAAATATAGACTCCATACCTGTCAAAACTGAACTAAAATACCTAGGATTAATAATGTCTAAAGATAAAAATAAAAGAGAAAAACTAAACATTGAAGGGAAAATAGAGAGTATGAAAAAATCTCTTAATCATTGGCTCATGAGAGATCTCTCTATTCTTGGTAGAATATTACTAACAAAAGCAGAAGGTTTATCAAAATTAGTATATCCTTGTCAATCTCTTTATGTCCCCCCTCAAATGATTAAAAAGGTAAATTCAATCATTTTTAATTTCATATGGAAAAATAAGACACACTATCTTAAAAAGTCTGTGATGGTTAAAGACTATAAACATGGTGGGCTGAAAGCTGCTGACTTTGAATCCATGATAGGTGTATTAAAGTTAAACTGGGTTAAAGCTTATTTGACACAATCAAATTCCATATGGTTCCACATACCAAAATATATTTTTCAAAATGTTGGTGGATTAGAATTTCTGTTAAGGTGTGATTTTGAGATAACTAAACTTCCAATCAAACTGTCTGACTTCCATAAACAAATATTGTTCTACTGGAAAATGATGTTCACTCACAACTTCACACCTCATAGTTCCACCTTGTGGAATAATAGAACCATATTAATTAACAGAAAGACACTATTTAAACAAGAATGGTACTATAAAAATGTTATATACGTTACGGACTTGATGGATAAAAATGGCAATCTGTTGCAGTTTAATTCCTTTGTCGATAAGTTTAATTTGAAATGCTCTTATAGAGAATTTAACCAAATCAGTAGAGCTATTCCACTTGCCTTAAAATTCATGATTAAAAATATCCTCACTAATTCAAATGTAACTGTTAAACTTCCTGAATTAAAAGTTGGTAAATTGAAATTTGGAGAAAGAAAATGTAATAACAAAATACTTGGAAGTATATTTAAAGAAAAACTATTTTATGACATCAAAAAGCCAATAAAAATAAAGATAACAGATAATCAAGTTACATTAACAAAGACTAGTTGTAGCTATCTTAAATGGCCAATTTTACCCAAGGTAAAAGAAATTCAGTTCAAATTAATAAATAATATTTATCCTGCTGCTGAAATCCTAAGGAAAAGGTTCAATTTTGAAGTTAATCAATGTGTCTTTTGTATGTTAGAACAGGAAACAATTGAACACCTTTTTTTCTCTTGTTCAGTCACAATGGGGTTTTGGAAGGATGTTTATAGATGGTTAAATATTGGAATCAATAACTCTTTGTTTAACAAATTTCAAGTGATGATATATATGGATGGTATGTCAAAAAAGGTATCTAAAATGGTGAACATTATTTTCATTATGGGAAAATATCATATACACAAAAATAAATGGAATAACAGCAAGCCAAACATAAACTGTTTTAAAAACGAAATAAAAAATTATATAGCATCTCTAAAGGTGTTATCGGAAGAAAACAAGTCCATAAACGAGTTATATGAAACAATGTCAGAGTCTCTTGCTCTTTGAGTTCTTAAACACGCTTTAAGCATTTATGTTGTTTTGTCAGCCCCTGAAATTATCTCTTATTTTATTTCTTTATTTGTATTTGTATTCTTTATTTTTTTTTCTTACTTGATATGATGCGAGTTTGTAATGTTTTAAATGCGAACACATGTTTATTTTTTTTCCTCAAACGAGTTCTTGATGTAAATTTAAGTTCAACTTCATTTGACATATTGTAAATCTTGAAAAACTTAATAATAAAAAAAAAAATCATTAGGGCTGTTGGCTTCCGCTTAGTCCCGTTAGACATACCTACAGTAAATATTGTTATTGTTAAAAAGCATTCTGTACAATTGTTTCTCTTACTCAAAATTTAAAGAAATAAAGAAGGTCCGATTACCGCAGAGTTGAAGAAATTGCATAACCAAGTAGTGTGTTAGATGGCGGTAATGCGCTGAAACTGTTGTTGCGAGCTCCATTAAAAGCAACAGAAGAAGCATCCCCAGGTGGAACTGGAAGTGCTTCCGGTTGAATCGGGTCGCACAGAGGGGAGTGAGTTCTTACGAAATGCTGTTACGAGTGAGTACTGCTAAATATTCCAGACTAAACAATTACTTCGCTAAATACGGAACAAAAAGTCCCTGTCAAGATGCTACTAGTCGGGTTTGGTTTGTTAGCTAATAGCTTGCTATAAGATATCAGGCCTAAAAGAAGCTGGGTCCAAATGCTCCAATGCTGTCTGACATGTAGTGCACGGTGTGTCGTAGATGAGCACACCAGCTGTTAAAGTCAAAAGCAAAGTTGTCAAAACACTGTTAATATGTACTAAAGCTGCACTCTTCCTCTGTGATGCGTAGAAGCTGCTGCAGGTCGGAGGTTTGACTGTGATACACGGCAGGTCCATCCATCACACTGCAGTATGGAGGAGTCCTCTTATTCCCATAGTAGTGGAGCAGACGGTGAGTTTATTTTTTCTTTACCATCAACGAGGGCTGTAGTTAGGGTTTAGAAATGAGGACTGTATCGAATATTCTCTATGTCAAGTCCATAAACTAAACGGCCATGTGGGGTTAACTGGGGTTTGAATGGGTTAAATTTACCCCACAGCATTTTAAATATTTTGGATAAACTATTTTTTTTTTTTTTTTTTTGCAAATCCCAAACCTGCATGATAAATAATTTCAGACCCGGGTAAATTTGCTTTGATGTAGGTGCCATATATGCCACAATTTTACTTTTGAGTAAGAAAAAAAGAAAAGTACCGCTTACTACTTCTCCAATTCTCAAAATTTCTTTTGCAGTCTGGATTAGTGTCTTTAATTTGTCACATGACAATGAAAATGTGTCACAATAGCTTTATACTGTTTATAAAAGTTATTTATTATTTTACTAAAAATTTGGGTGATGGAAAGGACACTTTCTGACTGAAATGGCATGTGACTAACAGCTTGTTTTGAGAATACTTTTTGTATTTCTTTTAATTATTGTCTGGTAGGGCTGTATTGGCTAAGTAAAAATGACTATGTGGCAGAAGACATTATTGTATACCTCTTTCAGGGCCGAGGAGAACGAGCGTATGATATTTACTCCCGCCTCCTGAGGGAGAGGATCATCTGTGTGATGGGTCCAGTAAGTATTCTCCTCCCTTTGGAGATTTTAAGTAATTCTAATGTCCTTTGGTAATTTCCTCACACTGTTGTATGCACAGATTGATGACAACATAGCCAGTCTGGTCATCGCTCAGTTGCTCTTTCTTCAGTCAGAGAGCAACAACAAACCCATCCACATGTACATCAACAGTCCAGGTTGGGTCACACTCACACATTGCTAACACACTGCAGTGTTAAATGTGGCAGTGCTGAATATGGGACTTACTCCTACAAAATCTACTTCTCCTACTCTTAATGTTATGCTACAGACATGGTTGAAATGCATAACCTATATGACCTCTGGTGCAAAAGACTGGAGCAACATGTTCTTTTTATTAAAAAAAATATATAAAACCCCTGTAAATACCATATAAACAAATATTTAAATTGTGGATTACTGAACTTTTTAGGATAATTTAACCAGCCTATAACTCAGTACCTGGTCCAAGCCAATGCTATTACACTCAAACAAGGAATTTTTTTTTGTTTTTGTCCAAATGAGGGCGTCAATCATTTGGATTTATCTTAATCAAAGTAACATAGTGGATAATGCTATTTATTTTAGGACAATTGCTGAATGTATACAGCCATACAGGACAGGTAAGACAAAAAAAATGAGAAACGGTTGTTTACATGTCCAAATGCATTTACTCACAGATGACTATAAATGGAAGACTAGCTGTGCATGATTTGAAAAGTATGAACATAAATTCCCAAAGAAATTGCAAATACAGTGTATTAAAGTTTTAACATTTACATGGTTGTTAATGATCTATAAAGTAATTGCTGCAATACTGAAAAAATATAAACAGAATACGTTACTACAGTGCCTTGCAAAAGTATTCGGCCTTTGCGACCTTTTGCCACATTTCAGGCTTCAAACAAAGATAAAACTGTCTTTTTTTTTTTTTTTTTGTGAAGAATCAACAAGTGGGACACAATCATTTAAAATTTGGAAAATGGAATAAAATTTATTGGATATTTTAAACTTTTAACAAATGAAAAAACTGAAAAATTGGGCGAGGAAAATTATTCAGCCCACTTAATTTAATACTTTGTAGCGCCACCTTTTGCTGCGATTACAGCTGTAAGTTGCTTGGGGTATGTCTCAGTTTTGCACATCGTGAGACCATTCCTCCTCGCAAAACAGCTCGAGCTCAGTGAGGTTGGATGGAGAGTATTTGTGAACAGCAGTTTTCAGTTCTTTCCACAAATTGATTGGATTCAGGTCTGGACTTTGACTTGGCCATTCTAACACCTGGATATGTTTATTTGTAAACCATTTTGTTGTAGAGTTTGCTTTATGTTTTGGATTATTGTCTTGTTGGAAGACAAATCTCCGTCCCAGTCTCAGGTCTTTTGCAGACTCCGTCAGGTTTTCTTCCAGACTGGTCTTGTATTTGGCTCCATCCATCTTCCCATCAATTTTAACCATCTTCCCTGTCCCTGCTGAAGAAAAGCAGGCCCAAACCATGATGCTGCCACCACCATGTTTGACAGTGGGATGGTGTGTTCAGGGTGATAAGCTGTGTTGCTTTTACGCCAAACATAACGTTTTGCATTGTTGCCAAAAGGTTCGATTTTTGGTTTCATCTGACCACCTTCTTCCACATGTTTGGTGTGTCTCCTAGGTGGCTTGTGGCAAACTTTAAACAACACTTTTTATGGATATCTTAACAAATGTCTTCCTTCTTGCCACTCTTCCATAAAGGCCAGATTTGTGCAGTATACGACTGATTGCTGTCCTATGGACATCTATGTCCATAGGACAGCTGTATATCTCTGCAGTTCATCCAGAGTGATCATGGGCCTCTTGGCTGCATCTCTGATCAGTCTTCTTGTATGAGCTGAAAGTTTAGAGGGATGGCCAGGTCTTGGTAGATTTGCAGTGATCTGATACTCGCTTGCACTGTGCTCCTTGGGATGTGTAAAGCTTGGGAAATCTTTTTTGTACCCAAATCCGGCTTTAAACTTCTCCACAACAGTATCTCGGACCTGCCTGGTGTGTTCCTTGTGCTCTCTGTGCTTTAAACGGACCTCTGAGATCAGTGCAGGTGCATTTATACGAGACTTGATTACACACAGGTGGATTCCATTTATTATCATTAGTCATTTAGGCCAACATTGGATCATTCAGAGATGCTCACTGAACTTCTGGAGAGAGTTTGCTGCACTGAAAGTAAAGGGGCTGAATAGTTTTGCACGCCCAATCTTTTATTTGTTAAAAAAAGTTTGAAATATCCAATAAATTTCATTCCACTTAATGATTTTGTCCCACTTGTTGTTGATTCTTCACAAAAAATTAGTTTTATATCATTGTTTGAAGCCTGAAATGTGGCAAAAGGTCACAAAGTTCAAGGTGCCGAATACTTTCCTAAGGCACTGTATATCAAAACAATTAGTAAATTATAATGGCATCTGAGTTGGCCACCCCTAAATTTTCATATTGCCCTACTTGGCCACTAGCCTGGCCAGCCGCAACGAACTCTTTTCATATTATATATAAAGAGGTTAGTCTGGTCCCCTGTTGCTTGCATTTAATTTCAAGGACGGGGTTTATATCTGCTCTGCCTCTTTAGGGCATCGCAGATAGCCTTTCATATGATGACGATGCCAAAGTGCTGTGACTGACCAACAGGTTAGGTTGATTTATTTTGTCACTATTGCTGTGCAATGCCACATTATGCGACTTAAACTTGTGAATGAGCTCTTGTGTTGTCATCATTTGCTCATATGAACCATTATTGCAACCTCTTTGCAGCAAATTACATATCATGTATTAAATGCGGCCCTTTCATTTTGTTGGCACTGCAACACCTACACATGGATTTGCAGAGTGATGTCTGCATACTCAAACTGCAAGTATATCTCAGGCCTTTGTCTGAAAAGAGCACTGTGGAGTCATTAGCTGGATTCTCTTCTGTGCTGTGAATGTAGACAAAGAAGTCCAGTTAGACATCTCAGTCAAGCTATAAACATAGTCCAGCTAAGCTTTGCATTGTTGTATGTATCCTCTTTCTCTTGCCCTTCTCTCGTGCAGGTGGAGTGGTGACCGCAGGCCTGGCGATTTACGACACGATGCAGTACATCCTCAATCCCATCTCCACCTGGTGTGTGGGACAGGCCGCCAGCATGGGCAGTCTGCTGCTGGCTGCAGGAACACCAGGCATGAGGCATTCACTGCCCAACGCACGCATCATGGTCCACCAGCCTTCAGGGGGCGCCAGGGTGAGCGCTGCTTTGGGCTCTTGTTTTTCTTCAACACAATATTTAAGATTTCTTTCCCACCCCTTTATTAATAATATTATTCAGGAGCTGTATATATGATTTGGGTGTGATTGTACTCATTGATTTTACATTAAAACCATCATTTTAGTCAGCGAGTCAACAATATAAGCAAAGGGTTGGACTTACTGTTGGTCAAACTGTAGTGCTGTGTTTTTTTCTAAGAGGCCGTTTACACAACGCTGGTCAAAAAAACGCGAAAGTCATGCCGTCACTGATTTGCATTTATACACTAACATTCCAACACAATCGCACAGTCCACACAGAGCCACCAAAACGATGTAGTACATATGCCAGTCCAGACGTTTCTTTTGCTACTTCTGCTGCCTCTTCTGTAGAAGAGCTTATGGCTCATGATTGTTGTACCTATGACATCACTGTTTCACAGTTTACACCGAAGCGGCAGCCACAATGAAACAAAAACGCTACCTAAGATTTAAAACTTTGCTGTTTCCAGGTGTGAAAAACACTGGCGTTGGGTGAATGAGAAGCCTATCCGCAACAAAATTCTAGTGGATTAGGCAAAACGTTGTCATATAAGTGGCCTCTTAATGTGGTCTGTAATAACTGCTACAGAACCTTCACAACAACACTTTAACCCGTAACACTCATCCTGTGTGCGCTCAGGGCCAGGCCACAGACATCGCCATCCAGGCTGAGGAGATCATGAAGCTGAAGAGACAGATCAATAACATCTACGCCAAACACACAGGGCAGCACCTGGAAACCATCGGTGAGTTGTATTAGACTGGTTTATTCCCATCTTTCTGAACATTTAATTAGAGCTGTACATAGAGCTGTACTAACGCCTACATTTTAGGGGCTCACTATTTAAAGTCACAAGTTCTGCTTGTGTTTACTGTAATGTGGAATGGAATTTATTGGCCACCCCCCATGTGTAATACATTAGTTACTTGACACATCCGGAATGTTATTAAACTAATTTGCAATGACCAACGGGCAATGAATTAACCAAGTTCCAGTCGTGCTCTTTCTATTAAGAACAAGGCAGCAGGCACGGCACTAGAACATTCATCACTGAAACGTGTCCACTTTGTGTCCAGTTTTATTACATGTCCATACATTAGCTCACAGATAAATGAAAGACTAGTGTGCATGATTTGAAAAGTATGAACATAAATTCCCAAAGAAATGTTCTATAAAGTAATTTCTGCAATACTGAAAAATATAAACACAGAATACCATACTATATCAGAACAATTACTAAATTATAATGGCTTCTGAGTTGGCCACCCCTAAATTTTCATATGGCCACTAACCTGGCCAGCTGCAACTAACTCTTTTCATATTATATATAAGGAAGTTGGTCTGGTGCCCTGTTGCTTGCATTTCATTTCAATGTTTAATTTTTATCATTTTGCTGGTTTTCCCAAAACCAAGGAGGGAGCAAAAATAAATGGCCTCCGCCATGTTAATTGTTTTGGACTAGCTGTGTGAGCCGAGTTATGTATGACGTAGTCGGCAAACCACACCCTGCTGCCGACAATTGGCTTGTGATTGGTCCATCCGCAAAATCGCTGAGGAAGGGATTTGTTGTGAGAAGGGGACCAGACTGTTTTCCTTTTGAGAAAAGGAAAACTGGATTACCAGGCTACCTGGAATTAAAAAAATTCTACACGCGCTACTGCTGGGACTGCACAATATATCGCAATAACCATATTGCAAAGAGAAATGTGTAAATTATGCAACTGTTTAAAAAAAAAACAAATAAATAAAATGTTTTATCAAAATAACATTGGGCTTTCATGTGATGGACATTTCCTTTTAATGCCTTTAAAATTATTGTCCAAACAGGTGCATCTCAACAAAAAAGTCCTGATTTAGACCTGGTTTAAACTTTCCACTGTCTATTTGTCTTATTTCAAATATTGTAGCTCATATTGTGATATTCAAGTTATTACATATGTTGTCTTTTATGTTGTCTGACAATGTAGAATGGTCAAGTTATACCGCACAGCTCGGGATTAATTCTGCGTCTGTTTGGACTTCTCCAACACAAAGACTAGACTAATTATTGTTTTTTTTTTTTTTTTTTTTAAGAGATAGAAAAATGAATGATATTGACTGTCCATACAAATAAAATACATTATTTCACTTTTGTTTTGTACTTTTGTACAATTGTATAATTCTTTACAAAATGTATCTTTTTTGACCTCCAGAGGGCGTGATGGAGAGAGACCGTTACATGAGTCCCATGGAGGCGCAGGACTTCGGCATCATAGACAAAGTCCTGGTACACCCCCCTCAGGCGGGTCAGGATGAACCAGAGCTGGTGCAGAAGGAGCCCCTAGAGACCAGCACCTCCACAGCCTCAGAGTCCACAGCCCCAGAGCAGAATCCCCCTGGAACAATCACCCCGTCCTCGTACAAACCTGAGCCCTAAGCGGGGCATATCCCAGAGCAGGGTCCTTCAGTCTGGCCCGGGACCTCTGGGCGTTTGTTTTATAAAGCCTTTGCTCCAAAAACAAACTGTGTGAAGGCAACCGAATTCAGAGCTCACTGGCGCCCACATCAGAGTCCTGTACTACAAAGCTAGTTGAACCTAACGGGTATCTCTTATACCTGTTAGAACAGAACCTAACAATCCCGGTCGAAATCAGTGGTGTCACAAATCAAGTTATTAAGTCTTAGAGTTAATCTTGGGTTTCTCTCCGATGTTTGACGGCACTTGTCTCCGCGCGGCATCTTTCCCTCCTCCTCCACACCTGCAGCTTGTTTCTCAATGCTGACTGGTCAGTGGCCGTGTTTCTATCATCTACCTGGACCTTAACCTGCTCCAGAGCAGTTTAGCCATTCAGCACAGGTTTCCACAAATATTTACCTCGATAGAAAGTGAACCAGCTTTGTGGTACCAAAAACCCAGGATTAACCCTAATCCAGCTTCAGAGTACAGGGTCCAGAAAGAGATGTGAGCATGATGTTGTTGATATTATAATCTATAAAATAGGTCAGAAATAACAGGAAGAATCAGATACTTCATACATCAGGAGAGTATTTTGAAGAGTTCTTTTCTTCTGGACCACCTTTTGTGAAAATTGTTTAAATATTAATACAGTTTAATAAATATGCTCTTTTGAGCTAAATCAGTATTGTTTACTATTACTACTGGGCAGTGGTGGAACAAAGTAAAAATACTCCGTTACTGTTTCTTAAGTATACTACTTTAGCTTTAAAGGTAAATGTTCAAATTAAATGTTAGAGTGGGACATAAATGTTAACCTAAACCTATAGTGCGTTTGCAGAAGTGTCAAAATGTGAGGCACAAAAGGAAGAGTGTAAAAACTGGACAATACTCTAGATAATAGCTCTTCACCAGCTGTACATGATCCTTGTCAATGTTTTTTAACAATCACAGTCCAGTCCCTCTGTGTGCAGAAAACCTAGATCTGCCTTCCACCATCAGTTTATTTAAATTATTCAGATCCAGTTACACTGTGTTTTTTAGAATTAGAAGATTACAAACAGGTTAAGGTCAATGGGAACAATACTTTCATGTGCCCCTGAGCTGAGCTACAAGGATACAGTCCTCATCTGACTTTTATATTCATATTTAATTCTTTTTTTTTTTTTCCAACCTTTTTTTTTTTATTATTAATATAGGCTATAATATATTTTTTTATATTGATTAGTTGTTGAAGCCAATTAAAATACTGTAATTTTATACTTGAAGTATCTTAAATGTGATTAAATACTTTCACTTAAGAATTTTAATGCAATACTTTCACTTGAGTACATTTTCAACTTTATCTGTACTTTCATTTAAGTGGAAGAATTGAATACTTCTTCCACTGCCCCGGGATGGTGGCAGGTTGATTCCCACCGTCTCCTTGGGCAAGACACTTGACTCGCCTTGCCTCCAGTGGGGAACTCCAACCACAGAGTCTGTGCCTGTCCCAAGCCTGGGTTTAATGGGCAGGGTTGTGTCAGGAAGAGCATCCAGTGTAAACTTAAACCTTGCCCAAGTCCCCTGTTGGATTAGTCTTTTGTTGAACAGCCAAGTAGACCAACAGCCAATGGGAGCGTCTCTAACTTGAGATCCCCTTCTATGCGAGCATGTGATTGGTCAAAACCTCCGATATGAGTTGAATATTATACATTTATAAAAATCCTTTTATAATAAAGGCTCAATGATTGGTTTAATTTCACAGATGATTGCTATTACAATATGCTGCCGCCAGATGTCACCAAAAACAACTATAAATAAAGGTTTATATTTTCAATTTTCAGTAAAGTGTTTTACTTGTTTGTATCAGTTGTATAAGTATTGCAAGCAAATTGTTTTTGCAGTTATCAATATCAGTATCCTTACGATCATAAACTGCTTGAATAATTATACTATTTCGTGTAATGGAAATCTTAGTGACTAATCAAGTCCTTAATGAGTGAAACTAGTAGATGTTTAAGTTCACGCAGCCAAAGAGATATTTCAAATATTGCTAATCACATCATTGAATCATTATATAGTTAATGCCTGTATGCCCTGCAGCTCAAAATGTCCCACACCGTTCATAGTTCTTAGGTATATTTATATCTATTTATAGACAATTATCAATTTACTGTATATCAGCTTAAAATATAAATTATATAACATTCACATTTGGTTAATGTGAAGTTATTAAAAGGTCCAAGTTAGTTACTTAAACAAATCTACAGTGAATAATCAAATGCATTAAGGCAATGTGCAGCATCACACATATTAATGTACACCAATAAAAGTGAAGATTAAAATGTTATTTGGATGCAGTAAACTATAGCCTGTGTATGTGTACTATAGCCGAGCTAAACTTGAGTTTGGGTCCAAAAGCTATCCTGGTTACAACAGTGTTAAAATGATGCATAACACTACAGTGTACATAAGTATAGCGTGGGGGTCTCTCAAAAAATAGTTTAAATTTAGAAAACAGGTATGAATATTATCAAAACATTTAAGAAGAAAGCATTTTGATTTTTTTTTTTTTTTTTTACATCATTTTACATGAAAATAGTAAAACCGAGCAAAACAGCTGTATAAAAAAGAGTAACATTTACAATCATTAGAAACATTGCAACTTTTATCTATTTTATCCAAATCTTATATTCTTTGAGATCGTGCAAAAAGATTGGCAGCTTGGTATAAGAAGGAACACATTCACAGTTACCTTACAAATGGTAAACAAACATTTCTAACAAATCATAGAAACGCAGTAACAAAGCTTAAAAATACTACATAAAAGTTTTAGGTAATGACGAGTTAGTCAACAGAATCAAGTTTGAGTGGGTAATCATTTTAATCATTTAGCTTTAGATCCCCACCCACACACACTACCATTTCTCAAATCTGATCAGTAGACTCATTCCTGCTCCCGGCCTTCACAAGATGGAGCAGTTCTTGGGTGCAGCAGTCCATCGTAGCCAACTGAGTTTACTCTCTGTGTACGGAGGGTAGCGCAGGCCGTTCAACCTCTCCAGAGCCCAGCCCCGCAGCATAACAGCCCTGCGGTGACTGAAGGTCTCAAATCCCCAGTAACCGTGGTAACTGCCAAAGCCACTGCCACCTGAGGGGAGGAGAGGAATATAAGAAATATCACAAAATATTTTAGCAATGTTTATCACACTTTCGCACTAAGAACAGTTGTTTAAATCTTTCTTCCATGTAGCAAGCAATAGGCAGCAGCTCTATACCGGGTGACCAAGCTCCTTACCCTCTCTCTGTACTAGTGCTCGGACATCCTGCGGAGGAAAGTCATTCAAGTCATTCGAGATCTTGTCCTTTTGGTCATGATTCACAGCTCCTGACCAGAGGTGACGGTGGGAACATGAGATCGACTAGTAAATCATACTTCACAACAGACTGGTACAACAGCTGCATTGCTGCGGGCGATGGAACGTTCTGTTTCATTCTTTTCTTTACACTCAGCTGCAAACCGAAACAATCTAGTACAAGCTGAATGGTTTGATAAAACCAACAAGACAACATCATCCACAACTAATCAGAGACAAAATTATGTGCCCACCAAACTGGACTACCTGCAACTAAAGATCTTCCTAAAAACAATGAACAGGATCAGTGTCAAAGGGTCCAACCTGTAAACGGGTCTAATTTGCTGGTGGCAGTGAACCAAGCTCCTGCTCCGGTCGGACAGAAACTAGACAGCCCTTAGCAGAGGGCCCCGGACCCCATACTTCCAGAGCTTACACACATGGGTGCGCTGTGGGTTGTGTTTCTGTCCTCTGTCTGGAACCTAACCTGCTATGGAGAAGATCATTTATTTTCACAGAGATCTACCTTTATAAAAAAAAATAATCAGCTTTGTCAAAATGAAAACCCTGAGAAGTAACCTAATCCAACTTCAGAGGACAGGGTCTACAAGAAACTAGTGATGGGTCGTTCGCAGGTGAGTCAGCTCTAAGAGTGAACGCTGGGAGCCGGCTCACATATCTGAAGAGCCTATATATTTAAATATAGCCTATAGCAATTAAATCATTATGTAATAATAAAATGAATTTAAAGAACAACACAAAAATATAATTATTTAAACTGTCTGTTCCTGACAATCATACCTGTGGTGTCAGACAATTAAATTAGAAGGGAGGGCTGAACGTGCGTGTCCGCGTGCGCGTGAGACATTGCGAGTATGAGTTTATTTAATAATTTAATCAGAACTGTTTTCACACATTTCATAGTCAAAGTCATAGTTAAAACATTTATTATTTAAAGGGGCTTTTGTAAGTCAAAAGAGCCGGCTCTTTTAAGTGAGCTGAGTCAAATAAGCTGGCTCATGAAAAAGAGCCGGATTGCCAATCACTACAAGAAACCCTCCCAAAAACAGGGACAGGCCCTGCACTGAACGAGAATTGACTTTCGTACTCTGTAATCTTAACCACGGTGCTGTGTAGTCCCACCTACCTACACCTCCGAAGGGCAGGCCCGGCAGGGTCATGTGAATGATGCCATCATTAGAACAAAACCCTCCACTGCTTGTTTTCTCCAAAACTTTGTTTATCACCTGAACAAAAAAAATTAAGAAAATAAAGAAAAATGAACACAAACAAAAGTGAACGAGGGCAAAGACTGTTTACTGAAGTCTCGTCAGAGAATACTTACTGAAGTCTCGTCAGAGAATACTTACTGAAGTCTCGTCAGAGAATACTTACTGAAGTCTCGTCAGAGAATACTTACTGAAGTCTCGTCAGAGAATACTTACTGAAGTCTCGTCAGAGAATACTTACTGAAGTCTCGTCAGAGAATACTTACTGAAGTCTCGTCAGAGAATACTTACTGAAGTCTCGTCAGAGAATACTTACTGAAGTCTCGTCAGAGAATACGTAGAGAGCCAGTGGGCTCTCCAGGCTGTTAATTAAGTCAATGCCTTTCTCCAGAGACTCCACTGTGAGGATGGGTAGAATGGGGCCAAAGATCTCCTCCTGCATCAGGGCATCATCTTTAGTTACATCCACCACCACAGTGGGGGCTGCCACAAAGAAAAACAAAGTCACATTTTAGTTAGTATAAGTACTTAGAAATGTACAGTCACCATTATCATTCTATGCTAAATTTCTGAATGAGCTCAACATATTCTCTAAAATCATCTCTTAAGTTTTTTCACTAAACAGTCGATTGTGTATTTTTGTTATGTTCATGAATGTACACCCACCTATGTACTTGTTAGCCTCATCACTCTCTCCTCCAAGGACAACCTTCCCTTTGGACCTTTTCAGCAGATCCATCAGACGAGTCCAGTGTTGTGGTGAGACAATACGAGCCATATCAGGGGAGCTCTTGGGCTCTTTGCCGTAGAAGTCATCCAGTACAACTTTCAGAGCGGGCACCAGTACATCCCTGAACGCCTCAGTGCACAGCACATAGTCCGGCGCCACACAGCTCTGGCCCATGTTGAAAAACTTTGCCCATGCCAGACGTCGGGCTGCATCCGAGATGTTCACTTGGCCGTATATGAAGCACGGACTCTTCCCTCCGAGCTCCAGCGTCACAGGTGTGAGGTGAACAGAGGCTGCCTGAAGAACTGAACGTGCCACCGATTGAGAACCTGAAAAAGAAGCAACAGCTTTCACAAAATTTCCAGGAGCATCAAAGACCAAAATAACAAAATATAATTTAGTGATTGTGGAGCCATTCAGCACAAAAGTAATAAGTAACTAATAATATGATGGAGAATATGGTGGAGTAAATTTTTTTTCATTGTTGGTAGAGTCATGTTTATTATTATTTACACTTTTAATGCAGTTTGGGTAAAGGATGAAGACTGGGACGGTGCGTTTTGAAGGCTACGTAGCATTGGAGCCTTCAACAAAGCGTTCAACAAATAATCGTATCAAATGGGCCAAAGGTTTATATATACCAAGACCCAAAAGCCCTGATGTTTTAAACACATGTGTTTTTCTTTGATCAACAGAGTCCTAACTTTGGCGTCCTTCGTTTTTCAACTGTTGCAGCTTACATGTGATGTGATGTGATGTGATGTGATGTGATGTGATGTGATGTGATGTGGTGTGATGTGGTGTGGTGTGATGCTGTGTACATTAAGCCGGAGCAGAGATGCTTGTACCAGATTATAGTTTAACTGCTAATTTCCATCTGTAGTCCTATATTGTACATGTTTTTGGTGGTAGGGGAAACCGGAGTACCCAGAGGAAACCTACGCAGACACAGGGAGAGTATGCAAACTCCACACAGAAAGGCCCCGTCCTGAATGGGAATTGAACCCAGGACCTTCTTGCTGTGAGGTCGGAGTGCTAACCACTCTGCCTCCATGCCGCACCTGTATATTGTATATAGAAAATTAATTAATGAACTTCCATCCTCCGAATGCACGTTTTTTTTTTCTTGTGGAAGGGTCTATAATGTCACGGTACATCTGGTTGTGATTGTGGTTACCTGTGTAGAAGATGTGGTCAAAGCGATGCTGTAAAAGGGCCTTAGTCTCCTCTGCTCCACCACGAACAACTGCAAAACAGTCCTGCCACAACAAAGTCTGGATCATAATCAATGCTTTCAGAGGGTTAAGATCCAAAAACAGCCTTTAAAAGGACTTTACATATTAACAAATACACTACAGATAAACATGTATGCCCTTCTGTTGTACCTTAGAGAGATATTTGGGGATGAGTTCGGCAACCAGAGCTTCTGTTGCAGGGCTCACCTCTGAAGGTTTGATGATTGCGCAGTTTCCTAAACCAAGACATTGTGAAATTAGAAGTACTACTGCTAACCCAATGTGCTACTAACTTTAAAAAGAAATATCAGTTGGAAAAGAAATAACCTACTTAAAACCAACGTCTTTTTAAAACAAAACCTATAAAAAAGGTTTACAATGCGACATATCACAATATATTATCTTATATAGCAAAATATGCATTTACCCTCATTTCTAAAATTTGAAGATGCAGGCTGTTTTTGTTTTTCTTAAAAACAACAAATCCTGTTGCGAGTGCAGCCCTTTGCTCCTCTTTAAACAACTTTCTCAACTCATCGGTAAACCCAACTGGGTTTTGGTGCAGAGCTGTTGGCAGTGGGACTGAGACCATACTATAACCCCATGTCATTCTTTTTACAGTTTTAATTCAATAGCCGTACCAGATATTGCCTGTGACATCATCTGCAACAGACAACAGGATGGATGCTATACTGAACAATAATCCATCCCCTGTAGCGCAAGAGCCATATGCTGCTGCAGTAACTATTTGACTGCACCTGGGTTATTCCCAGTACCAAAGGCAAAAGTGTTCCCTTTCTAACAATCCTTTTTATTTTTATTTTGGAGGGGAGGTTGCCTTTACTGATGGTAAAAGAAAGTGGAATGACACTGGGCAAATGACCCATCCAAGATTTGAACTGGGTCTCTTATGTATTTGCAAAACCATGCAAATATCAACCAAGTTAGGGCCGCTCCTCCTTTTAACAATCTTTTTAACTGAGCCTGTATATGAATTGAGTTTACCTGCAGCTATGGCTCCAACCACAGGTAAGAGAAGAAGGTGTAGGGGGTAATTCCACGGTCCAATGATTAAAACCAAACCTAATGGTTCCCTTCGAACATAACAGTCATCCACCTGTGTGGCCTTAAAGAAAAAATATTTTAACATGTGACACAGCAGCATTCATTGCATGCTTGGGTGATGATTAAAAAAGGTTAATTGTATTGAATTGCACAAACAAATTATGTAGCAAGGTAAATAGAAAACAGCTAGCTCACCAGGCTTCTGCTTACGTACTCCGGCTTCATCCATTTTTTTAAATTAGTGAGGGCACAGTGTATCTCGTTGGTCACTATATCAATCTCTGACAGGACAGTCTCAAATTTTGGCTGGTTAAGACAGGAAAAAAAATATGTGATGATTATTGCCAACTGAAGCCACAAATATGCAAAGTGTACGCAGCAAAATGACCAAAGTACAACAGTACAAACATGCTTGTTCCACAGTTATTTCACTGTTTGTTTTTTTTTTGTTTGTTTTGTTTTTTTCCTTTGTTGTGCAGTGACAGTTAAATCGGTGAAACAAGACAATAGCTGCAAAAAAAGATGTATCAGCACAGAACAGCCAATCCTGGAGGACCTGAATCTGCAGTCCACCTCCACCTCAAAGAGAAAGGACATTCCTTTGAGGACAGCAATGTCTGAATTTTGGTCAGAGAGGGCAGACGGTTTGAGAGAGGGGTGAAGGAAGCCATACAGTGTGTGTATGTATATGTGTATAAATTAATAATTGTAAAAATATGGATGTCTTCCACTCATTGCTCCCCTATTCACCGATATTGGCCTCACCAAAGGGCAATAAAATGGCGGTTACATCCGGGCTTTTCGGCTTTTACTGCATAGTAAAACAATAGTTTTCAGATAGCATAAATTGACGTATTAATCAAAGATAGCTTTCAAGGCCCTTTCAAGGGGTTCCATGAGAGAGGCTTGGTATAAATCCAGAAACATACATGTCAAAATAGATGGGCATTCAATGAAAACATTTTAAAAAATAAATAAATAAATAAATAAATAAATAAATAAATAAATAAATAAATAAATAAATAAATATCTGCTTTTTGGAAGCATTGGTCTGAAGAAGGAAACAGTAACAAACACTATGCCAAGATTAATCAAAAGGACAATAAAAAGGGTCACACATTTTTTGGTCTTGAGTTGTCTTAACAAGATTGGGAAACACTGCTATGATATTTCACATTTTTTTTTACATTTACATCTTTATATTACATTGCTTTACTTTAAACTAGAGAAGCACACTAGGGCCAATGTAAGTCAGGTCAGTCAGGTTACCCGGGTGAGTTTTGACTGCATTGAACCAGACGCTGTTACCTTGGCTAGGTCTTTGTGCAGGGCACTCAAAATCTGCTCCTCATTCTCTTTGTACATGGACATGAGGTTCTGTAGCTGAGCGCGGCGGAACTCCTCTGGGACCGTGACTCCTGACCGGAACGTCGAGCGCAGCCGGTCGATGAGCTGGCTGTAGCTGTCCATGCTTTAACCTGTAAATGTGGTCTAGACCAAAACACAGGAAAAGGATATAATAGGTTACAAATACAAACAATAAAAGCACGTTGTTCTGTAGGTTTTACATTTTTTCAATAACTTTCAGAGGTCCCACTAACATTAAGTCATGCCACTGTTTGAATATGTTTTGAACTCTACTGTAGTAGTATAATGGATATTTTAGAGTTAGATAGCCTTTTACAAAAATAATGATACATTTGAAATATATTGTGCAGAGCTTCACAAGGTTTAGAATTTGACCTCATTCTTTGCAAGCTTATCTGATATTAGAAAAAAAACAAAACAAGCTAAATTGTTTAATCAATATTTTAATTTAAAAAAAGAAATCTTTTTTTGTTAATCTGCCGCTAGGGTTAACCATGTTAAAATCTTGTCGTATTAGTAACTTATTAACACATTGCCCAAATTAATCATGTAATATTTAATATTTTTATAGTGTACCTTATATAAACAGGACATCTTTTTTGCAAGAGTGCATTAACATGACAATATGAGGAACAGAAAATGCTCGCGATGCTGCCATTATTGCTGACCTTTGCTCTTCTTATTAGGATAAAGTTTAAGAAAAGGCTTAGTCCTCCGTAGAGTTGAACAGTGTTGTTTATCTTGTTTAAATTGCCATCAGTCATCATCACTTCAGTTGAGAGTGGGACGCAGACAGCAGTGGATAATGAAGACTAAGTTCGATCTATTGACATTGAGGCAGTAGTAGGCGAAGTTTGGATGACTCGGTGGAAAAAAAAAAAAAAAGCAGACCAACCTGCTCTCCCAATGACTCAGCAAACCATAGACATGTATGTGCAGCAAACAATCAACAGCTAAACTTATTGTTGTCGAGCTGTCAAAAGCATTTTCGCACAGATTCGCAACAGATAAACTTTACAAGCAAACTAAAATGGCTCACAGTAGTTTTTAAAGATGAATTATAAAAAGAAATGTGGAGCGTAATGGCGAAGCGGATGCACAACCTCAGAGGCGCAGCGCGTGAACGTTTTGTATTAGCAGCAAGCTTTTAACTTAGGCTACTGTAACACGACAGGTAGCGTGTTCGATAACACTAAGTAAAATAAGCAGCCGTATTTTATAGCAACCTGTGATTAGAATTTACAGTTCGGTGGGAGAAGTGTTGATAAATCGCTTCAGGTTGACTTTTGTAGTATCCCTACCTGTGGATGGTGTGGTATGACTGTGGCGGTGCCAAGCCTGCAGCTGGAGCAACGTCGAAGGGAGACTCTTTTTTAGCTCTAGGAGAATGGGAGTGCGAGCACTTTTGGTTCATCTGGAAAAACTAGTCCCAGAACTTGTCAGGCGAGGAATGCAAGACCATGCAAGCGCTGTCGCGGTGTCAAATATTAACAGTACTTTCACTGCTAGTGGCTGTAACATTGACATCTATGCGTTATTTTAGGGCTGTGCAAGTTAACGCGTTATTATCACGTTAACGCATTCATTAATTAATGACGACAATCATTTTATTGCGCATAGACGCAGCAGGCGTCATCACGCGTCTCAAAGTTTCAACCAATGAGAGCATTTAGGGGCGGGCCAAAGACTGCTGCAGTCACGTGAACCGACCTGGACCATGTACTTTTTATTTACAATCTATGGCCATGTACTACGAACCCTGTTATGTCTCGCGTGCCCAGCTGAACAAAACCTAATAACCCCGGTCTGAGATAGGTGGTATCACGAAGCGGGTTAGCAACACGTTCAGTTTACCTAGGGTTTCAATGTGGAGTGAGAGCGTTCATGTAAAACTGGAGTCAGCAATAAACAACTAATCACAGCGACATGTGGGAGAGTTAACATAAGGAAAAACACTAAAGTAGACTACACTAAACTCCTGCAAAACGAACAGCATATACAGCATAAATGCTGCATTAAATAAATATCACGGAGTCTATTAACTGACGATAAAACCCATTGTGAGCACATGTCATTCAGGTGTTTAAACCTCTTAGACTAATTTACAATAGGACATGACTTTACAGTGTTGCTAGATTGCTGTAGCCTACATTTGTGCTCCAGTCAGCCGACAGCATGTGCAGACACTTGTCTTTGTCTCCGCGCTTTTAGGTGATGCTGACAGGTTAGAGGCTGAGAGCACCTGTAGACGCAGAGAGACCGGCAATAGAGTGAGATTGGGTGGTTTATAAATGAAGGGTATTGTTGCACATGTTTAATGAGTTTGGATTAATCCAGGACAGTTACAGTTCGGTGTTATACCAGTATATTTCAAAAGTTCTACTGCACTGGGCTTTATTCTGGCTGTTTTCTGGCAACGCTTATATTTGTTTTTACATTTCTATCAGTTTTTGTGTCCAAGGCCTGGTTTAAAACAGTATTTTTTGTATTATACAGAAATGATATCGCTCTGTTGATACAGCTTCTCTAACCTGCCGCCGAGACGCTTGTTCCCTCCCACTTTCCCACAGCAAGCCAATCAAATGCGCGCTAAACAAATAAAGCCAATCACAGAGCGAGTGATGGGACTTGAGTTAGAAGAGCCAATCAGCCGCTGTCAAAGCCGGTGTTGTGAGCATTGATTGGTTGTGAGAGACAGGAAAAACGAGGGGCGGACCCAATTAACAGCAGCAGCGGCATGTAATCGCAGCAGCATACGTAGATAAAACGCGTTCTACTTTAAAAAAGTTTGACAATTCACATCCGGCTCAGTCAAACGCGCGTATCACGAGCAGCTACGCGCTGCTCAAGATACGATGGAGTCCTATTTTTCAAGCGTTTACGCGTCAATCTTCGGAGCTGCTGCGGGGGAACACAGGTAGACACGAAATGTCAAACTAAACGTTGGTTTCCCTTTCAAAATAAAAGATTTCTAATTGCACGGTGGTGACAAAAACATTGCGCATCACATCCTGGCCCATGTACTAAGAACCCAGTTGAACCTACCCCGGATGTCTCTCCTACCCAGCTGAACAAAATGATTATTTACAGCGAAATGTTTTAGAGTGCTTTAGAGTCTCACTTTAATCACAAGAAAACTGACTGCCTGTACATCATTAAACCACACATGGAGTACTTGAGCATTGATACAAAAACTTTATTCTCACAATATCAAAATTGACAGACGTACAGAGACTTGTAGATTAAAAGGAATTAAGAGAAAATAATGGTGAATACAGTGACTCCATTTGGCCAGTCCATTATACTTCCTCTGAAGGTGCTGAGCATCAGCACTGGCTATGTTAAATAAAGTTCACATAACAGATGAAAAAGAAACAAGAAAAGGCTTTGCATTTCTTCCTGACAGCAACAATTATACAAAAATGAAAATCAAAAAAGAAGTATTCTGTAAATAATAAATTGGAAAAAAAAAGGCTACAAACTGCATATGTTTAGGGAAATATATACTTCTAAAAAAAACTAAATGACAAAGTTCATCATGAAAAATAGTATAAGAGCAGTGGAAAAGGGCATGGTCCTATCTACAGAGACATCAGGAGAGGTCAAAGAGATCTGATGGCCGTCTTGAGAAGCTGATGAGAAAAGTGATAACAGTCCGGGCCCAGTGTCCACCTTGCCCCCAAATCTTTAATGTTGACTGCTCTGTCAAGGCTGGGTAGTACAGCAAAAAAATAAAAAAAAATAAAATAACATTCCGATTTCAAAAAGTGAAGCTTAGTAGAGCCTTGTGGGGTCTGGCAGGTTTTTCTGTAAAACTGCAGAATGTTCGAACTGACAGAACTGTCCAGCAGTAGGATGGAAGGGCAGCTGGCGGGAGATGGTACCAGAGACATGCTCACAATATGGCTGCGTCTGCTGTGACTTCAGAGGAAATAGTCGGCCACTGGCTTTTTGGAGGGGATGCCTCTGGTCTCCTGTGGAGCAGCTTCAAAGATGATGAACTCCCGTTGAAGATGCTCGTCCAGCTCCAAGATGGCAGCAACGTTTCCACATCTGGGGAGAAAAAAAAAAAGTTGTTAGTTGTTGATAAAAGAGTTGTTTGCCGTGTCCTCCAGTCAGGTACTTCAGTATGAAAACAAAGTCTACCGTCCCCTACCTGTAGCAGTAATTGGGTGCCGACCACACAGTGAGCACAGTCTCATTGAAGTGCCATTTGTATCCCTCCATTACCAGCTGGTGAGCTCTGCAAATCATGTGGATGTCATTGGCTGCATTGAACTGAGCCACCACGTCACTGCCAAACAAGTAGCCGGCTCCCCTGGGACTCACCCCCCAGCCTGTGGTGTCTGAGAGGCACATGGAAAAATAAGCCAAGATAAACAAGATGCATGGAAACAAAAATGTCAGCTGAAGCACCTCCCTGACATCACTGTGAAATAATTTGGTTGAACCACAGAGTGAAGGCTAAAGGGCCAGCCAAAGCTCAGCTCCCCCGGGAACTCCTTCAAGACTGTTGGGAAAACTATTTTAGGTGACTACATCGTGAAGCCCATTGAGAGAATGCCAAGTGCGTGCAAAGCAGTAATCAAAGCAAGTTACTACATTATTCAAAATGTGTTCATCTTTTTTAATGTCTACGGTAAGACTCTACAATGTAATAAGTCATGAAAATAAAGAAAAAACCCATAAATGAGAAGATGTATCCAAACTTTTGACTGGTAGCGTGTATTTAATTGGAACATATTTATTCTGAATCTATACTTTTATTAATCCAATAAGTAGTTCAACTAATGCAAGGTTCTAGACTGTCTCCACAAATGCAACCATTGTAGTCAAACTTTAGTTATATGGCCCACTCTAAACTACGGCTGAAGTTTTATGAGCCGGAGTGGAAACGCTGCCTGTTGCTCTAGTGTTCATCTGATCATGCTGCGGCTTCTTCTGTTCGCTCTCTCTCACTCCACCGTCTTCGCTCTCAACGCCACAGACAGACACGTGGCTCATTAGTGAGCAAAGTTTAGCAAAGAGTGAGCCACAGAAACTGATAACTGAAGTTACTGTAACCTCCACTCCCGGCAGAGGACAAGTACAGTAGCTTTTAAGTGCTGCTTATAGACAAGATTGCAGTGCAACCAGATCACTGAGACGTCCAGGAGCACAGCGTTAAGCGTTCAATTAGCATCATTGAACTTAAAGACCAATGTTAGCTCATGTAAATACAACCCATAAGGTTATGGATCAGGTTATTTTTATTTTTTTTTTACTTTTAATGTTTAATCTGTTGCAGCTACTACTACAGGAATAATAATGAAATATTATAATAGACAAGGTTAAAAACCATGGATTGTCTGTTGTAGCCTGTAACACCTGTCCAATACAAGGCATCTGTCCCACACAGGCTTTAGGTTAACAGTTTACAGACCTGTGCTTTAGGCCAAATTATATTAAAAAGGGCTAGAAAGAAACATTCTAAAAGTCCTTTGTAGATCTCTTTATTAAAAATGTACAATTATTGGTATCAGCCATGAGAGGCACTTGATTATTGGTAGAAAATTTGCTAACATTTTATTTTACACCACACTTAATACATTGCATCTACCTTATTAAGTACAATGTAACCCTGTAACAAACTAATAATATGTAACTATAATAGTACTTACCCTAACCTACATATAATACAAAGCATTCCATTATATTTGTTACATACTTTCATAAACGTAAATTGTTATAGTCTTGTGTTTTTTTGTTAGGAGGGGAAGGCAAAAATAAGTCTTGATTTCAGCCTACACCCTTTTGGTCAAGGAAAGTTTGTTTTAATTCCCCCATTTCCTTTTAATATTGTACTTTTTTTCTTCCCTCTAATATTCACTTATTCAAAGTACTTAGAGCCTTTTTTTGTTTCTAAACTTACAAATGGAATATGGCCTATATTTTAAATAAATAAGGGGACAGTTGACTTAAAAAAAAAAGCGCACGGGGGGCATTTACATAGGAACTATTGGAAGTGGTTTTGGTGACGATACTGGGACAGTGATGAAAAGTTTGTCTAGGGCCCTGATTTGTGAGATAATCAAATGGCACTTTTTCACTTCAAATTTGTCTTAACTCATTTCATAAAAAGGTAATTGTGACAAAATCCAATTGTGAGATCAGAATCGAATTGTAATTAGAGTGAATTGTTACATCCCTGATGAAAAGTGGTTTACCTTCCGGGTCGGACCACAGAAGGTCACACATAGGTCCATCGTGGGGCACTTCCTGTTTTCTGTCTATGGTCCGTATCTGGTCCAGTGTCTGAATGGAAGGTGACAATCCTCCGTGCACGCAGAAAATCTAAGGGACACAAGCAGCTATGGTTCACATCCCAGGCAGTAAAAGAAAACGGCTACTTAAAGTTTAATCACAGAGCATCCTCCCACCTTTCCATCGATTATAGCAGACAGAGACAAGTAGTCAAATATCTCAGTGCAATATCTCCACACGGTGACAGAGCCGTACTTGCGGAGGCATTCATCGTAGAAGCCGTAAACCTGTGTGATCTGCCGAGATTCGTGGTTTCCTCGGATCAGGGTTATCCTGTCTGGATACCGTACCTAGAACAATAGCAAGATTTTAGTTTACTAAACACGTTGGTCTTGGCATATTGAAATTAAGATCTCGAGAAAAATTAAGGTACACAGCTGTTCTGTGTATACCTTAAGGGCTAGCAGCAGAAGAAAAGTCTCCACACTGTAAAAGCCTCTGTCCACAAAGTCACCCATGAAAAGGTAATTTGTCTCCGGGACGTCTCCACCCACCTGCCAAGGACAAACAACAATTTATTTGTGAAAAAAAAAAAATAATAAAATAAATACTATGCCGGAATCTGTACAAGGCAAAAATGAACAGAATTGTAAAGTCAACCTGACCAGCAGTTGTCATGGTAACAAAACAAAGAATACTCACTCTAAACAGCTCTTTCAAGTCATAGAACTGACCATGGATGTCGCCACATACCTATAAGGCAATGAGAAAAGCCAGTTTTAGAGCACCTCTTCAACTATATTCTGAAAGCTCAGAGTGAACTTATACTCACTGTGACAGGAGAGTCTACTCTCTGCACGTTGCTTTCTTCAACCAGAATTTCTCTAAAATTACAAGGGAGGAAACTAATTGTTAGTTAAATAGAGGGACTAGCAAGTGCCAGGCCCTGCAAGTATACTGTAAATCCGAATAAAAAGATAGCACAACTGATTCTAACTAAGGATTCAAATTAAATGATAAAAAAATAAATCAGTTGTTAAGAGTTTCATGGCGAGCACATTTTAAGTTGTATATTACGTGTCTGTGTATACATTTGTCTCATCACTTTTCTATTAAAGCAATCACTTTCTATAGTTTGATTTTTGGTATTTTAACAAAAGTACAAAGCTGCTCCATACCTGGCTTTGGCACACAGAGCTTTGACTTCATTTTCCTTAATGAGCTCACAGCGTCTGAGCTGCTCTATCTGTCGATCCAGGTCACTGATGTCCCCCATTGTAACACACATAAGGAGAGCTGTTCACACACTGGCCTTCTCACGCACAGCACGCACAAAAATAAGTCCCTTTCTTCCCTGGTCAGAAAGTTTACTCAGGCACAGCACTCCTTTTCTAGGAAGTAGGCACGACTATCTAGCTGTTGAACGTCAGGCTCTATTGGCATGTACACGATGGGGAACTGTAGGGAAAGCAGAAAAACAGGACAATATTACACCAATATGGTACATAAAAGTACCCAAGTCAAAATACCTCTTAACGCGTTTGGTTAGCAATTGCTGCTTGCAGTCGTTAAATTTTATTTTTTGAAATACATAAAATAGTTCTTTAGAGACAACATACAACTTTTATGACAAAAGTCATAAAAAACATTGAAAACATGCGAATTTAAATGATTAATTATACAAAAAACAAACAAGCATTCTTAAAGAAGAACGCTGGGCCTTTGGGCGTAGCTTAGCAAAACAGTGAGCTAACCTTTAGCACTTAGCTTACATCACTGCTAACGACGTCAGAGATCAATTGATTATATGATCACATAGCCAACCATTTTGATTGCAAATTTGCTAAGTAGGTTAACAATATTAATCCTTCCAACTGATGACGATCCTCTTAATAGAAAAATTCATTAACATAAGAAAGACAAGTGCGTGACGACATGGTAAATGCTAGTTGGCTAATCGCAGCTGTCGAAAAAGCCGGCCAGACATTAGCACTTATAAGCTAATTTTACAGGTTAATGCTAGTATAGTTACATAAAAAAAAACGCGCAATGAACGTAATATATCGGAGAAGTACACGCGCATGTTCTATTACCGTTGAATACAAAAAAGTGAGGCCTCGCAGAACAATCCGAGTGTTTCATTCCACGGACAGTACGCCGATGTGTTGTTCCCCGGCCGATGTGCACTAGTTCCCGGTGTAGCCTGTATGTGCCGGTTCACTCCTGCCAGCCCTGGCCCTGTGTGCGCACGGCTCATGAACCAACCATCAGACAGCCACTTCCGGTGCGTGCTGCGTCCGCCGCCTCCACACCACTGCACTATCCCTGCCCACACACACAATATACCAATACACCAGACAAACCTATTTCTTGGAATCCAGCTTTGACATACAGCTGCTCATGGGTATACAGTAGTAGTAAATAAATATGAAAATATAAAACAAAATGGTCGAGGGGTTAATTGCAATAAATTTTTATTTCCAAAGTTTTAATTTAAAATAGTAGAATTATTAAAAAAAATATGAAAAACAAGAAAATAATAATAATAATAATAATAATTAAAAAAGTTGTAACAGTTTGGACAGTAGCAGCACATTTTACTATTTATTTGTGATCCTGGTCATTTAATGTACAGTGCAAGTGACTGAAAGGTTTATTTGAGCATGACAATATACAGTTGTCCTCATAAGTTTACATACCCTTGCAGAATTTGTAGATTTGCAGAACAGAGAATAGGAATAATAACATTCATTCAATTTTTTTAATGTCTTTAGCTGTATCTCCAAATTTTATTATTTACCAGTGTTACAGCTGGAACACCACTGGAGGCAAGGTAGGTTAAGTGTCTTGCCCAAGGACACTTAAGACAGTATGCGGGTAAGAGCGGGATGTTATAATGTTTTGGGATGTTTCGAGCGGTGATCGAACTGCCCACCCGCCGGGCGAAAGGACAGCCGTTCTACCCACTGAGCAAAGACATCACTTTGCACTACATCTAATCACTGTCCAGGGACTGTGTCCTGTACACACGGGCATAATGTACACCTATAAAAGCTTCATGTGCTGTAAACAAGTTAAGCAAATCACCATGTACCACTGTTGCACATATTCTCTGATTTGTTTCATTCAAACCTGTTTGTGTGAACTTGCATGTTATCAGGCCAAAATCACTAGGGTATGTAAACTTATAAGAACAACTGTATGCATTTAAGACAGTAACATAATGAATAAAGAATATGACTTCCAGAAAAACAATCTGAAACGATTTACAATTTAAGCTCTTAATTAAAATAAAAGTCAGGGTAAAATTGACCAACTTCATACCACAAACAAACCGATGTGTGATTTAGTGTTTTAAAGTTATAATGCTTATGTTATGCAATTTGAAACTCTACTCTGTACCACTGTTATCCATCTCCATAAAATTAAGTCTCTGAATCTAAGTAAATGCATATAAATATACATTTTCTAAATCAATAATATAGTAACATATACTTTGGCTGGTTCTCAGGGCTCTGGATTTTTAAAGATGAAATAATTATAATAATATACTTCTAAAACATGTCCTGTACTCATAAACAACTCTCTTGTCACTGTGTAGTCCACTATATAACGACTACGCCATTTTGTAGCACTGTCATAATGTCAAGTGGGCTGAAATGTATGCACTCAAAGTTTCCCACAACACTAAGTGGTAACTAGAAATGGTCAGTGGTCCTCAAACTGGACTCCCTCCGGCCCCTGGCTGCGCCAAGAAATCCTGTCCATAAAAATAATGAACAGAACTGGTGAAAAAGGGCAGCCCTGTCGAGAACAAGTCTGACTTACTGCCGGCAGTGAACCAAGCTCCTTCTCCAGTCATACAGGGATTTAGCAAAGGGACCGGAAACCCATACTCCCAGAGCACCCCACACAGGACGCCGCGATGGACACAGTCGAATGCCTCCAGATCCACAAAACACATGTGGACTGGTTGGCCCTGTAAAATGATTAAGGGGTTACAAACTAGGGAGCAGTTTCTTGTGATGATATAGCCGGCTGAGGATACAGACATGACAACAAATTTCACAATAGGGTTTTCAATTCAGAAGAATGGATAAAAAATAATTAAATTCAAAATATTTATTCAGGGATTAAAGTCTAGTGATGTAAATATTTGACACAACAGTTACTGGTTTCATGCTGACTCTGACGTCTTGCATGTCACGTCATGTTTAAAAACCAACCTTCTTCCTGTGTGCTGGTTTGTGGTCCGGGTCATAGTGAGCAGAAGTATTTATGGACAGGAAAAGACACAGCTGCAGACAGAGATATGCCCAGACTGTCTCCCACACTGGCCACTCCCATGGCAAACTCCCTGTGGCACTCTTCAGTCTGAGAGAGAACAGAGACAAATCAATCAGAAACAAGCAGCGCTGCTATGAAGAAGGTGCTTTGGTTTTGAGCAAGTTTTATTGCCATGTTATCTCTACACGGCTACGCTGCTCTGGAGCAGCTTTTATTGCGGACAAACTCAAACTGGAGTCCCCAATCAGTAAGTCACTATAATTTGACTCTGCATCAACTAAACCCTGTTTCTGGCCTCACCTTTTTTTTTTACTCTTTTTTTATTACACTGTGCACAAGAACAATAAAGAAGACCTTCATAACCAATTTGAACAATTTTTAAAAATTTCATTTTTAATGTGATGGCACAATGTTTTAATAAATATAATCTTTTTGGCTAATCATATTCATGCATGTTAATGTGTAGTAAAATAACTGTAATCCTACAGATTTACACAACCACCAGCTTTTTCCTTTTCTTTTTTTTTGTTCACCAAGAGATAGTTGATAGAGAAAGTCAATAACCAGCATTGTGAAACAAAAAAACCCAAAGTTACCCGGTTTTGATGAGTTTGCTCAACCTGCTTTGAGTCCTTTGAGTGCACCCGTATACACGCCACACAGGACACCTCCAAAAGTGTCCTCATCTGATCAGAATGCATTTAGCAGAATTCCACCTTGCTCAACTACATTAGATCCCATCACTCTGTCCGGACTTAGCCAAGTCTAAAGGGAGGGCCATGCTAATTAGGAAAGAACAAAACACAAACAACCACAGCTCCAGACCTCTTTGCTGATGTAGTAGAATGTGTTGACATAAGCCGCTCCTCCCAGCAGACCCTCATACACAACCACAATAAACACTATCCAGGCACTGGGCAGGAACTGGCACCAGACCGCCACCACCAGCAGTACCGCGTTCACCACCTGCGGTCCATCAATGGACAGACAAAATGTACAAAGTGCTGCACCCAAAATCAAAACATTACATCTGGAGGATTATTTAATGTTCACCTGCAGCAAAGCAAAAAGCCACAGTTTTCTGATCTTAAAGCAGCACAGAGACGACCGCGACACCAGCACGCCCACCTGATATAGTGTCTGGTACCTGAACACAAAGAACGAGAAAAAAAAAAAAAAAAAAAAAAAAAGGAATGGACAAGAGTTTACATCTTCAAATATACAACATGAATAATGACTGACCAGCGATACTGCTCTGCGTGAGACAAGGAGGAGGTAGGGAAATACAGGAGCTCCATCTGAGAAAGAAAATTGAGGGGTGTATTATACATGAACACAAGTGAGAATCATGTAGTAAAGGAATGTGTTGGCAGAGGGCGGCAGAGGACTGACCAAACCCTGGTTAATGAAGTACTCCGCAAAGTAGACCAGCCCCAGAGGAAAGACGAACTTCAACAGGCCCTGGCCAAGAAGAAAAATATGAGATAAAGGCTCACAGTCTTAATGAGGCTTCCATGTGGTAACACAATAAGCTCCGACTCACTTTGATGACTTGTAGTTTCTCTGTGAGGCTGAGAGGCCCTGTTATCTGGTTCCCTGTTAGAAGAAAAAAATGGAATAAAAATTAATTAAAATACGTATGCATGTCATTCAGTGACAAGCTGCAGAACCTTGAAAAGGACTAAAGTGTGTATCCAAATTACGCAGATATTTTATCATTTTATTAAATTTATAAGATGTCAAGTTAAGTGTTGGCATCAAATTGGGCCAGGTTGTGTATTTTGGGGTGAATTAAAAAAAAAATTATATACCTTTTAAACTAAATAGCACCACCTGTGTCCCTTTGGTATGTTGTTTGTCATTGAGGGTCATTCAAAATGCAGGTTTTTCAATACATTACAATTGCAATTTGATTTCTGTTTATCTTCTTTTTTTTTATCCCATAATGTTTCCAATGCGTTTGTGTCCTAGGGACCCAGGTGAAGCAACTTTGAGCAAAAAAGAATCAGAATCAACTTTTTGTGACACCCCCAGCCTTTAATCACTAAAACTGACATTTGAGGGATTTAACATTCAAAAACTTCATAAATACTTGTTATATATGGTAAGGATTAAAGTTAATAATAGCATTCATAAAAAAAAGCCAAAGTTTAAAAAAGCTTTTCTTTGGTTCAAGTGACCCAATTCTAGTCTATCTCGTACTTCTGAGCTAGCAACTTACTTTTCTTTTAGTAGTTATAGCTAATGTCTGAAATAGGATCCTATGATATGGTTCTCTTTGTGCGAGTCCTGACACATACGTGGGGTAGGTTTGTCCCGGTCCTCTTCCTCTGAAGGGTCCATCAGCCACTCCCTCTCCTCAGAGCCCACTGCAGTGTACTGTGTGTCCCTGCTCCTCCACTGTGGCAACGGGGACAGAGGGACCAGCAGGGTGAAGTAACTGGTAAACCAAGAAGTAGTTATAATTTATTTTTCTTTATTACTTCAGCTGTACTTCATATAGCAGCAGATTATACGCTTGTCAATATACACTGCCAGTCAAACGTTTGGACACACCTTCTCATTCAATATTTTTCTTATAAAACATCAGAACTATGAAGAAACACATATAGAATCATCCAAAACCAACTAAAGAAAATAAACCTATCTTCTGCAGCTTAGGTAACTTGGTCTTCCTTTCCTGGAGCAGTCCTCCTGAGAGCCAGTTTCATCAAAGCGTTTGATGGTTTGTGCGATTGCACTTGAGGTTAAATTTAAAGTTCTGAAAATCTTCTGGATTGACTGACCTTCATGTCTTAGTAGTGATGGCCTGTTGTTTCTCTTTACTTAGTTGAGTGTTTTTTGCCATAATCGTCACATGTACCAACCCTACATCTGCACAACACAACTGATGGTCTCAAACACATTCCAACAGTTAACTCTTGAAAGGGCATACCTGTTCATTGGAAACAGTTCCAGGGGACAACCTCATAAAGCTCAATGAGAACACCAAAAGTGTGCAAAGCTGTCATCAAAGCAAAAAGTGGCTACTACAAAGAATCTAAAATATAAAACACATTCTGGTTTGTTGAACACTTTTTTTGTTTGCTACATAATTCCATATGTGTTCCTTCATAGTTCTGATGTCTGCAGTATTAATCTACAATGTAGCAGTAATAAAAAACAACCATTGAATGAATAAGGCGTGTCCAAACTTTTGACTGGTAGTGTACGTGCTGAAGAGAAATACAGCTCTACCCCTGAGTGTAGGGCTGTACTTCAAAATAAAAGCCATGTGATATAACTGTATAAACATTAAAATAATCATGACTGCAACAGGTCAGGACTCACCTGATCAGCATAGTAACCGGGACAATTAGCATGATGAGCAGTGTTACCCGGGGCCCCAGGCCCATCTGTGTGAGTGCCGAGTAAAGCAGGGCCCCAGCCACACCGGCCCCCCCCGTCCCAGAGCCCCAACTACCCAGTACCTCCCTGAAATATGGACAGATGAGATATGCTCCCATTAGAAAGGATCCATATTGAACCAAAATTAATAATAAAAAGTGTATTGAAACTCTGCAATAATGTTTCCTTTTAGAGTTCTAATAATACAGCTTGGATTTATTCTTTATTATAGCTTCCCATATACTCTATTACAGTTTAAGTTAACATAACCTATCATTTTAGACTAAACTGCAAATCACTGCAAAGCTTCATTACCTTTCAGACCAACGTTTAGAGTTACTGTTAAAAACATTTTGCAAAAGAATTGCCAAGACACAAACAGCGTCTGCTTCAGCGGATTCAAAAAAAGAAACACGTGTTTTAGAAACAAATTTAAACTAACTGTAAAGGCTTTGTTTCCTGGAAACCTTCTGTAGTGGAGACAGAGGCAGGTTGAGTCAACATAAACATTGTACATCTAAATTAAACTGTGAATATGGTCAGTAGTTTGGTTTGAGATCAGTACACAAATAAAATGGTGAAGCTGCTGGACCTGAAAAGCTGTAATATCCAATACAGTGTTGAACTCAAACTTTGTGTAAGCTTTGCAGATACAGTATATAATTTTGAGACTATTTCTTCCACACTTATTAGACGCTAACCAATGCTAATGTATATGCAATACATTGCATATTCAACAATAAAGCATGGACTATCTAATAACTCTTCATCATTTTCTGCTCTTCTGTTTTCAAAAAAAGGTGTGTAATAACGGACAGACCTCACACACTAAACATCGCCTGATCTATTTTTATTTTAGTCTACTTTTGTGTCACTGATAACTTATATACAAGTAGCGTTTACCTGTCAAAGTAGACAGTGAGTGAGAGGAAGGACAGCTCTCCCAGTCCAGCGCCAACACTGGCAAACACCACACCTGAACGAACAACAGAAAACAACAATCACCAAATGAAAACATGTGTTAACTAATGTTAAGGTCCGCCTTGTTAAAGGCGTAATAAATAAATCAGCATGCCATAATATAAACAGTCTTAGCCTGCTTCTGTGAAAAAGAGTGACAACATTGTATCTACTGGTCCTTTTAGAATAAACACAGGGAGGAATATTCTACTGATGTTCTAAACCAGTAGTTCACAAACACTGGGTTGGATATTTAGGTAAAATAAAAAGTAAAAAATGTTAATGTTTGTAGAAGGCACTGTTCTAAACAAATTAACACTACATTTAATTTTTATTGTGGTTAATGCAAATGCTAAGATAGCTACAGTAGCTAATGCAACTTCTTGCTAAAATACAGTATGCTTTAGCTTAGTCAGGCCCACAAACGTGTTGCGTTTTTTTCCACAGATTTGTTTATATATTAATATACTATCTAGTTAAATAGAGATTTATTGTATTCTCCTCAGGTCAGCAGTGCTCTAGAGAGCAGCAAATATGTGGAGAATAACTTCAGTTATAGTATCAGCTTTACTTTGTGGTACTGTAAACAGAAGCACAATGTTGTAAGTCAGCAACAGCTGACCATTTAATTCAACTGGAAATGAAACTTGCCGCAGATTAAAGAAAACCCATTTGATCATCTTTACCCAGAATGCTCATCCAAACGGAGGAGGAGAAGGACACCACCAGGAAACTTGATGCTGCCATGACAACACAGAACAACACTCGGAACCTGCAAGAACAACATTCAGAGTTTCAGACCTCACTTTACGACCTCCCCCACACTTCCAGTCCAATCAATTCTATCTACAGCTTTCTAAACTGTTCAAAGAAAACTGCAAACTGCTTTTTCAATAGAAGTGTCCTTGGTACCAGTGTTAATTAGACTCAGCTCACTATAACTCAATTTTGACCACTGTCAGTGTGGAATTTAATTTAGAAATTACTTATGTCTCACAGAAACTCTTAAAACTATAGTTCTGGAAATGTGGTTCTGAGACACTTTTGGAGCTCCTTTATTTTTTGCAGTAGTTCATTCTCAGCACCAGTATGGAGAAGGAAACAGGAGCAACAACAAAGACCAAACCATACATTTCAGTGAATGGTTCACACAAAAATTAGATTTTTTAATATTAAAACAATTTTACTACTTGAAAGTCCATTTAAATGTGTGGGATATTTCTGCAGTTTTGATGGGAAATGTTTCAAATTTTGGTTCAGACACAGGCCACATTGACAAGAGAAATATGTTTTGTGGTTGTAGAAAAAAGGAACCGAATAAAAAGCAGTCATATGTCAACTTTGGCTCGGATCCTGGTTTTGTTTTCAGGTGTGAAAAGGCCCTTTGAAGCATTGCAAGTTTTTTAAGTGTTTTCTACAAAACCTGTCATTGCTCCTGTCTGCTTCTCCAAACTGTAAGTGTGCAGACTATTACCCGACTGTAGAAAACCTGTAGTCTCTAAGGAGCTCATAGATCCCTGTTTACAAGGACTATCCTTGCATCTTATCTACTATAGTCTTACCCATAAGGCACTCTGTGGATCATGAAGGGTGCAGACATCTTGATGAACAACGTGGGGAGGATGTCAGCCAACAGCACAGTCTGGACACAGCAGAGTCAACACAAGAAGTCAGCCGTGAAATGGATTACAGTTATATGGTACTTGTATGAACATAAAAAAAATCAGGGACATGTGCATTTCCATTACTAAACTCCAACATTGCTCGCAAGCAACTGGTAGCTCACAACCACTTTCCATGTAGCTGGCCAGATTGACAGATTTAAATGAATCCATAAGAGTAAACCGGAGGCTACACCTCTCTTGTTGACCCCATCAGTGCCATTCATCTGACTAAATGCACAGACACTAAAGTGTCTGTGCATTTGGAATTGCAGCTTAGTTTTGTCAGCATTTATGTTTTTTTATCTTTTAACGTGAGATACACAAGAAAGAAATGCATATACATTTACAAAATGCACATGAATGCAGATAAACTGAATGTTTTTGTTATGTTTTATTTCAAAATGTGAGTTGTAGACACCAACATTTTGTAAAAGTTCAGTGTTAATGTTCTGCCAAAATTAAATTAATATTGTTTGTGGTAAAATGAGCTGTGAGAACAAATGTTACAAACACAAGTAGTTCTCTGACATTTTCATTTTGTGTAGCTTTCTGAAAAAAAAAAATATGTGAAAGGAGAGCCCTCTACTTCAGTCAGATTTAAAAGAAGAAGTGAGAGAGGACCTTGGCTAACTTAAAGTTCTGCAGCAGTCATTGCATCTGTCCAGAGTCAAACTGTTTTTTTGTTTTTTTCAGTGTTGCACATCCTGGGGCTATAGCTTTTTCCAGTGGGGTTACCAATTTTGTAAAACAATTTTAAAGCAAGCCCGAATGTATATATATATATATATATATATATAAAATCAAAAAAGAAGTGAAAATAAAGGCTTCATATAGGTCTCCTCTTCCATAAAGACCCTAATGATAGACAAACTAAGGATAATTACAGAAATCATAATCAGATGCTCAAAAGCTCTCCATTTATTCCTCTCATGTCCAGTTTAGTCCATAAAGTAAGTGCATCTTAACAAATTCAAATCAATGATAAGTTAAAATAAAGGTATAGTTGCATAGAGTATATATAAATATATATATTTTTTTCTTTTAACATCAGAAAACACTATTCTGACTATAGCTTTTGTGACTGTAGCCATTACTTCCGCCATGACAGCTCTGTGACAGTGGAAATGATCCATTCTCAGAAGCAAGCATGTGACTGGCCAAAGACCCAGTATGTGCTAAACATCCTCATCTATGAAAAACCTTAAAAATAAAAACAGCATGACATCTTGATTTTTTTCAATATGCTACCAGATAATTCAACAGTTTTATTCTTGATTAAGTCCCTCCTGAACATAACCTTCTCCAACCCCTCATACAAGATCATAATGTGAGAACCCGAGTCCTATATTGTGCATGTTTTTGACATCTACAGTGGCAGCCACATGACAGTCCAAGTGCATATAATTAAAGTTGAGTTTCTTACTTTTCAATAATGACACAAACTTTGGACATGTCTGCTTTATAAGCTCCAAAAGCTGATTATTAGATTGTGGTGTATTGGTTCTCAATTTACCGCAGTGGAGAAAGGGTTGCAGTCGTAGCGGCTACTGTTGGTACCGTTTCCAGGCTGGAGGTTGTTGCTCAGTGTTGGTGAAGCCTGATTAATGAAAAATACACTGTAATTTTTGTACTGCATTCATTAAATCTTCAGAAAGTCTATCTTACTGATGCTGAGGCATTGTGTGACTCCTGCTTCTTGAGGATATCGTGAGCTGCGCTGAGCATGACCACATACGCAAAGTTGTTGCACAATCCCAGCAGCCTGAACAGGTCAGCGGGAGACAGGACAAATGCGATTATGGGTCAGCTGACTCAATAAGTGATAAAAACCTGCATTTGAACAAATACTTACACAAACAAGAATTCTACAAACAACGAGACACTCACCAAAATCCACTCCAGTTGCGCCATTTTGTGCAGCTACCTACAAATAAACAGAATCTTTTTATATTTGTAATGTTGTTTTTTAGAATGACTTCAAAAAACATTGTCTACATTTATAACATTTTTTTAAAAGTGTAAAAGGTGATGAAAGATGGTCAAATGCATTTTCACTAGTGTTATTTACAGCAGTTTGGTTTAGAATGTGATTTGCTGCTGCAAAAATAGCTGATAAAAGTACTGCATAATATAATGCAAATTCAATAAGATATCTAAGAATTACTTAATGCAGTTATGGTCTTCCATTTAATATACTTTTACTTTTTGCCTCAAAATTGTCGTCCAAAACAAGCTTTTAATCAAACTGTGGGGCGTCTAAATGAACCAAGTTGGATCTGGTTCATTTCTACATTTAGTCCCAGTTGAGACCTGGTTTAGTCTTAATTTAGTCACGGTTCAGTCTTAAATAGTGATTTAGCTCCTGCTTTGAAGAGTATGAATCCAGAGGCTTGCATTTCTTGCATATTCTTTTCTTTTTAATCTGTCAAAGCGCATTCATATGTCAGTTTGTATAATTATTGCAAGATTTAAGATAGTTATCGCACGGTATTATAATATCTTGCAGCCCAAAATAAAACCACATTTACAAAATACCGAAACCTTTCTTAAGCCTTATCCAAACATTGACATCTAAAAGAAAATTTCTCAAATCTGCAAGAACATAATAAACAAATTTACGTTAATTTGTAAGCTTTATGGAAAATGTAATGGGAAATATGGCCTATTGGTTACTGTATGAATTTTAACTTATATTTAGGGACTGTAGTTTTAAAAAAAGTTTTCTTTTGCTGACAGATGACACAGAGACACTTACTGAGCGAGCGCTGAACAGGATCTGCGTTGACGCTGTTCGTTTGCTCCATGTTCAGCTCAAAATGAAGTAAAAGAAAAACAAAACGGCGAAAGTGCTAACACAAAGAAAACACGATAAATAAGAAGACATATGCGTCTGAACAAACAAAACAGTAGGCACCAGCAGAGCGCTAGTGTTTTGTGGAGAACTAACACCGCTGTCAGTCCATGGTCTGACTCTGAACTGAGCCTCTGTTTGGGAAAACTTCCGCGTCGGACGTCACATTCTCGGTGGTGCGTGCGCAAATACGTTCCCGCTAAAACAGAAACTACAAAGGTTCCGTGTTGCATTACAAGGTATAAAACAACTCTTCTAGATTACATTTTGACACATATGAAACACATATTTAAATTGATATAATATACTGTAGCCTTGACTTGGAATCTATATTATAATAACTTATGTTCAGTTGTGCTGAACATAAGTTATGGACTTGCAGCTCATGCCATTTGCCTGAAGATGGGAGCAGCTAATTATAAGTAATTTAATTTATTAAAAATATATATTTTCAACATCAATCAACGGTTACATCAATATTAAAGACTGAACCAGGACTAAATGTAGGAATAAACCAGGATTATATTTGGACATTGCTTTGCCATTTTTTGTAAAATGAATATTGATAACGTTGCGAGAACGCAAAATTTGTGATATTATATATTGCAGCACTAGATTATATATTTATGTAATTAATTAATATAAAACATATATTCTGTTTAACACATAGATGCATCACCTCTGTATAAAGAGGAAAGATGAGCAACTCACTCAGTTATTTTAAAACACCTCACATCATTTAAGTCATCTCACATCAATACACCACTCTAAGCATTAAATTGTTATAGTTGTAAAGTGGTTTGATGTCAGCATGTCCCTGCGAGGCTATTGTAGGTGCTCACAGGTTGTAGAAAAGGTGTGGAATTGTAATCTGCAATGTCCATTTTAGATGTTGTCAGAGTCCTTGTCCCTAGTGTCTGTGAAATCTGACACACCTCAGGCTTTTACATTTTGTGTCAACTATTATTACTATTGAGACTATTATTTTAAGCTTTTTTTCCAGGCTTCATACAATGTGGTACCAAGTTACTTAGTTTTGCTTTAAGCTTACAATGTATGCTGCATCTTGTTAACACCAAATCATTTAAAAGAAAAAGGTTAAGAAGCGTTACATGCTTTGGGGCTAAAATCCTGCAGCAAGAAGACCTAGTTTAAATTTGAATTTGGGGTTCTGTTCAGATCAGAGTTTCCGGTCTCAGAAACAGAAGTAGCCAACTCTGAGTCTGTTCACTCTGCATTTAGCTAACAGATGGAGACAGCAGTCTTAGAGAAAAGTCAACTGTCTAGACAGTCTGTCGAATGACGAACAAGAAAGCCCCTGAAAAAGATTCATTACATTTTTATTGGCTGCATCTATATCATTGTGCACACTGCTTATTCCCGCATCTTCCAGTAAATATCTGTAAATGGAATACTTCAACAATGTCCGTCAGTGGAGCTTTACAACCTGACACTGACCATGTATTAAAGCAACTATGTCAATTTATTTTTACCCGAAAGTATGGAGCCTGAAAATCATCACAATAGTATTTTTTATAGTTTCTTGACATAAAACACACTGACCTCTGGTTAAATAGTGCACTTTGTTTGACAGATTTTCCAACTGGGTTTGGGCCACAGTTGAATAGAAGAATGTGTATCCACGAGGAGCAGGCAAACAGAGCAGCACCCTGATATAGTCCATTCTTTTTGTAAAAAGGCAGTATTTTTTACATAAAAGGCACAGGCTGTATTTGAAATAAAACCAAAAATAAATAGCTCAATGAGTTTAACTATACACATTCATGACTTTAACTATACACTTTCACGACTAGAAGCAATATCCAGATTAAGTGTTTCCTGTGAGCTTTGGTGGCTCAGGAGATACTTTGGCTAAAACAGAACATTTGCTCCCAAATAAAAGATTTCTACAAAAACAAGGACTCTGAAGTAGTGGCACAGAACAGATGATCAGAATCCATGTCTAATTAAAGTAGATACAGTATGACACAGTCTCTTCAGGTTAAATAGCAGCTGTGGTCTGTCCTCCATTTCATCTGGAGCGTTTAGACCCACTCGACCTGGACCTGGGCAGAACAGAGACAGACCTGCTTATACAGGCAGCTGTCCGTTTGGCACAGCCTGAGGCTCTGTGGTGGGTTCTGAGGGAAGAAGAGGAAACCCATTGCTCTTCAAATCTTCTGTTCCCAGGTTGTCCTTCCTATCCTCCTCTTCTTCGTTTTTTCTTTTCTCTGCCTTAGTTTTGAACCGCAGCCCATGACCTGGCAAAACAAACACATTAGGTATTAAACATTAGGACTGTGTCACATCAGAGTAATTTGATTTATTTAGATTAACATTGCCAGGGGTCACGGGTAGAAATGCCCCCAACACATAAATCAAAACATAAACATCTGATAGTTCAATGTAGTTTTAGTGACAGTTTGAAATCTGTGGAGGTTGTTTCAGATGCATCACTCAGGACAAAAACACATTACTGTACGAGAAAATTAGGACACTTGCAGCAGTGACTGAGCTCCACTGCACATAAAACCTTAAAGTGTGGGAGAGGCTCTGTGAGTGATGGGAACATGGCAGTAGCATTTCTGCAGAGTGTAGCGCACTTTGGTTTATTTATGCAAATTACACGTGTTTCGGAACACTATTATCTTTTAAGAAGACTTAGACAGAGAGGGGTAAAACTACTGCTTTAATTTAATTCTAAAGATAATGCTCACACCTGCTGCTTTGCTATTATTGTTTTGTGTTGACTGTCTAACCTTAATCAGTAAAAACTAACTCCACACTGTGTCCAGCAGAGAACAGAGGAAGTAGATAATTAATAAAGATGCTATATTTTTCTCGAGGCTGTGGTGAGCAGCGCAGTCTGAAAGTTTGTCTTGCAGGGCAAGGAATGTGGGCAACTACCATATTTGGGGCCCCACCAACAACAAACAATAAATATGAATTCTAAATTATATTTTGTATTGATGAATAGACTACTTGGTTGGGCTAGGCATTGTTAGCATTGTCCACACATTGTCAGGTGTGTCTGTGACCAGTAAGTCACTGATAGATACTAGACCTTTTTGTTGTTTCTCTTCATTTTAGTTCAATAACATAACTTCAACACAAATGAATGGGTAATACATGAGCTGAGGCTGAAATGGAATGACACCAACATGCATTTGATTTTATATTAATATTCTAAATATTGTAGAAACCTTTTAGCGACACTAACGACCCTGCACCGATTGGAGCAGTGTTACTAACGACTCTCCTGAGCCTTAACGACTCTCACATCAGGAGTCACACTGTCCTTTCATGACTAACAACGGTGAGAATAGAACAACCTGGTCCATCAGGTTTGGTTTCAGGGGAAACTCTCTTACCAGTTGATCTCAGAATTGATAAAGTCTCTTGGAATTATAGACGAAACATCTTCTCCTTGAAAACTTAGTCCAGATTCTTTTACTTAAACATTTTTGTCAAGATGTCCTGGATGACTGGGAACCTTCACAGACTATATGAGAAGTATGCACTTTAATAATGTGCTGCCTATTTTGATGATGAGAAATGCATTATAGGGCATTATTAATTGGTAGTGTATCAAATTGTATCATACTACACTACACTACTCAAAGTACGTATTGTGATGTCTTAGGCGATACCCAGCCGTTTAGTCTGTCAGAGCAGGACACAAAACTTTACCAAATAGAAATGCATGGGAGAACGATTAGCAAACATTAGACTAGCAAATCATTAAAAGTTCAAGTTGCAACTCCATCAAATGTATTTGTACTGCACCCAACATGACATGTTAGAGAAAAGGGTTGGAAACTGAGTAAAAAGAGGAAGCACTGGGACAGAGACAGGGCAGGTGACAGGTGGAGAAACCACTTTAACCTGACAAACCCTATATATGCATCATTTTAAACCAATTTTTAAATATATCAGTACAATTACTGATGTAGCGCTTAAGACCAGTCTTGGTCTATTGTTTTGTAAAAAAACATGTTTATCTTTTTTTTTTTACTATTGTTTGTTCTTTGCTACAACTTGTGTGTCATTTCTGTAAAGCACATGGAGTTACTTTGGAACAAAATGTGCTCTATAAATACATTTTCTTCTTCTTTGTCTTGTCATGGTCGAAAACTAATTTTTTATCAGTCTTGTTACAGCCTCAGATTTCAAGACCAACCAAAGAACACAAATTTGATATTTGTCTGTTCTTGGGATTGAATGAAAACCTCAATCATTTTATATCCCATTAAAAATCTCTGCCTAACACTACCCCTCTATGAGGATGGACTTTACTGAAAACTGGATTTGGACTAGTTGGATTGTTACTTGGTATCTTTTCCAACGTATCAAACACTGGCTCCGGTCTTGATTCCGTCTCATGTGACACAGTGTTAGTCTTGATACCCTCCGGTCTCGGACATGACTTGGTCTTGACTACAGCACTATTTATAACTCCCAGCCTTGCCCCGTGTCATACAATGGAACAAATGTGCCTAGTAGCTACAAGTCATTTTATTTTAGTGGTTGATAATGATTGCTTTTTGTGTTGAGCTGATGAGTGTGTACTGACTTGGACAGTCTGCCACCTCTTTGAAGGCCTTCTTCTTACAGCAGCCTCGACACAGGTTGAAGACACACTTATTTCCCTACAGAGTGAAAAAACACACTTTTCAGCCATAACAAAATGCATTTTCTTTAGGGTTACAGAGTTACACTTTTGACCCGACCTTAGGGTTTCCACACTGTTCACACTTGATGTACTTGGCTGTGGAGATAAAGCAGAGTGACACTGTGAGAAGAGCTGCTGTTAGGGGTTTTTGAACCAAAATGCTAACACTGACGTTTCTGCTCGGGACAGAAGTTCTTGTTAGGGTTCCGAGACCTCTTCTTCTGCTTGTTTTTGGAAAGCGCGTCTGGAGATGTGTCTTGATCCTCCTCCAGCGCTCTCTTCTGACAAACAGGCTTTTTGACCTCCGAGGGCTGGCTGTTGCCGTTCACCACTGGATCCTTTGGCCTGTGTGACATTAAAGCAGACTTTGAATGGCCCTTTCTCAATTAATAACAGTTCCTTGTGCTCTCAATGAAGTGCATTTTACATGTTTCAATCAAAAGGACTCAAAAGGTTTAGTCAATTTAGGACTCTGGAAATCCCTCTCTAATATGCCACTCTGAAACACTCGGTTTTGGGTGCTGGCCCTTTAACTGAACAGTTAAGAACAAAGTTATCAAAAGGAACGAAATAACTCTTAATGCATTTAAACATTTAAAGTTTCCTCCCACAGTGTGTGATCCATAAGCCTGTGTTTGTAGCAAATGTATTTTCATCTTGATATTGTGATATGTAGCTTCAGTTAGCATCAGCTGCTACACCGAGAGCTAGAGCAGAACTCTGCCAGTGAAGAGCTTTGCAGCGTCGAGCAGCAGCTGACTGCTCCCTGACGATTAGCGGTCTTTTTACCCGGGGCTGGGGCGCTCAGAACGGTGCAGGAAGGACAGCTGTCTCCAGAGCTGAGAGGAGCCGTAGATAAACTGTACGGGAGTTTTGTGCAGGACTTCTAAAATCCTGTAGCCTACCTGCAGTGTGTTGACACCTCAGTTTCTGATGCACGAGCTGCAGGGACAGCAGCCATTCACCAGTCCTAAACTAGTGTTACACCCACAGCCCTCTCCAGCCCTCGGTGCAGCCACATATCACAATATAAAATATCCAGTTGTCCTTTATTTTTTCATTTTAGATTACTACTTATATTTAAAAGATAAAAGTTACACTGGAGCGGCATGCCTCTGTCTAAATGTCAGCTCATAACCTCATATTACTGCTTCCGTCTACATACAGCCTTCCCCACAGTAGCATGTTTTTTGTTGAAGTAAGCTTTACAAAATAAACTTTGACATTATAGGGAGCTAACAATGCTACGGTGTAGTAAAGACAACAATATGGCAGAATGTGTTCTTAGGTCTATAGCTTATAAAGGGAAGTGACATGAGATGAGAGCCTGCCCCTTTGGATTGTGTCGTCACAGTCAAGGTTTGTGAGAAACAAGCCGCTTTTGCCCAAGTGGACAATTATAGAGGCAGAAAGGATTTCAGTTCTTTTTTCATTGAATGTCCTCTTTAACATGTATTATGGTATAGAGTCCGATGTGTGTGTGCAAATAACTCAGAGGAAAAAAAGGAAAACTCACAGAGGTCTGACATAAGGCTGGCAGATCCAGTGGGGGAACGGCAGACCACTCTCCTTCTCCTCCACACCATCTGCTCTGGCTATCTCTTCCTGAAGAAGAATTTAATAAAAGACATTCTATCACCAGTACAAATAATACCTCATTTCTACTGGATCATTGGGAGTTTAAAAAATCCCCTTGTGCCGTTTTCTGGATCATTTTGTGTTTTAATTGAAGAGAATATAAAGGAACAATCAGGCTGTGGCGTTTTAAGCATGATGTTTACAGTAACTAAAACACTGCACTTTTTTGGATGCATTGCCTGAAGTGCAATATTTTGGGACTGCCCTTGGTTCACTATGAAAGGATGCACACACAGGACAGTTCACTGGGGAATTTCTAATAATTCTTTACCTGACAGCGCAGTTTGAGCTGTTTGCTGACATCGGCCAAACCCTCCACGGTCTTGACTTTGGCCAGTTCCTCCCTCAGGTCCTGGTGGATCTGCAGCCTTTACACAGATACATCAGAAACAACACTTCTCCAACCGACAAGTAAGTAATAACACATTTACTAAATACTGGGCTGTGAAAGTAATTGAAGTAAAGCGAGTTCCCATGAATGAAAAAGAACAGCGATGACGTTGGTATACAGACGTACGTGTGGTGCCAGAGTTTGAAGAGGTGTGCTCGTATGAAAGACAGCGTGCAGGGAGGATGCTTCTTAACCACCTCCAGGTACTCCTCAGCCATCTCCCACACCGGGGGGCTGCGGCCCTCGAACAGAGCTGGGTTGTGGAGGTTTCCCTCTGGAAAAACCAGGAAGACATAAAGCACATTATCAAGGTAATAATCAAAACGGTGAGGTACAGTATAACACAGTGGAGATGCTTGGGTTTAAGTTTACTTTTAGAACATTTAGAAAACTGCTGCAGACTTTTACAATTTAGTTCATCCTTATTTAATGTGACAAGAATTCACAAGTTATCCCTGGCTCCTTTGTTCTCCCAGTGGAAACTAAACAGCTCCGGTGGAAAACGAGGCTTTATTGTCCCCTGACCTGCGCTCATCACGCCCTGCACCCCCGTCTCCTGAATACAACGCTCAACGTCACTCAGGTGCTGGATGTTACCGTTGGCGAAAACAGGGATGTTTACTGCCTTCCTGTACAAACACACAGAATAATGTTCAATTTATCACCCAAACTCTTTCTTTACAATTGACTGATGGATTACAAAACATAGAATAGTATTAAATATATAAAGTAACAGTGTCTCTCACAGACTTGTAGTAGGTCTAGGGTAGGTGTTGATGACGTCATCATATGTGTCTTGGGGTGGGGATGAAAACAGTGTGTTGTAGTAATGTTTGAGATGCATTGAGCTTTTGATATAGAGCTTAATCTGCGTTTGCTCAGACCACAAGGATGTGTGCATTGTTTGTAATAATTGCAGTAGATTTATGCAAAAGTCCCGCAAGTAATTTTGATTTAAAAAAAACACACATCGCACCGCTTAAGCTCAGTGCAACAGGATTACTGTAGAATAAACGTCCACTCAGAAATGAGGGAGTTATATTAAACAGCGGGTTCATAAGGAGCTGGATCAGGTAAAAGTTGCTGTTGCGAAGAAAGTAACTTTTGTGACGTTGCTAATGTTTTGCAACTTGTTAAAATCCCATGTCTGTATCATGGGAATTAAACAGTTTGCCGCAACCCGGCCCCAGATAAGCGGTAGAAGATGGATGGATGGATGGATGGATTAATTCCCATGCCTGTATCATGTCATTTCATGTCCGTTTCCACCGCTCGATGCTTGTGTGACAGCAGAAAAACTAAAGATGAGACAGCACTGGTTTTCTGGAGAGTAAGAAAGTGTTGGATACAACCGTTGCCCACATATCTTTATTTTCAACAGCTAAAGTTTCACTCGGTTGGCGTCAAGAGAAGCCCTCTGCTCTTGCTTTGATCTGCAGCAGACTCTTAAATATAAATGTAATATATTTTACTGTTGCAAAAGCCAATGTCAAAACTAACAAATTGTATTTACTTTTGGAAACTATGGTGACGCCCCATAGTCTCCTCAATGTGCGGAAAACACTGTAATAAAGCAGACTCTCACCGTACAGCCTTGATGTGCTCCCAGTTCGCGATGCCAGTCAGGGCTCCTTTCTGGTCTTTGGTTCTACCGTGAACTGTCAGCAGCTGAAAGAAATCAGTGAATGCTATGAATTTATTTATTTCGAAGTCAGGAATTTGCTAACAGATTATTTATTAAATGAACATGAAATTTTGCATTTTGTATTTTTATTAGTTAGTTAGTCTTGACTTTTAAATACCTGACATCCAGCTTTCTCCAACATCTGTGCGTATCGGATCGTCTTCTCTATGTCTTTAAAAACTCGGATCTTACAGGTGATGGGCACTGACAGCTTCTCGTGGGCTAATTTGACTGCAAGTGCAAATCAATGAGAAAACAAATGACAATTTTAAGTAGCCATTTGTTTGAAACTGCCTTATGTTAGATTACTGAGTGCTTAAAACTGCTTAAAATCTGAGAATTCATAAAACTATACTTTCAACAAAGTATGTTAAGGCCCAATCCCAATTCTTTTTTCATAAACAAACAGTCCGTTGTGTCTTATGTGTGTGACAGGGACTGAGGAAACAACAGCTGATACTGTTCAGAGCAAGACTCATGTCTAAATACTCACCCCCATGTATTATTAGACTGTAACACAATATTAAGTTTAAATGTTATATAAATTATATACTATATTAAAGGCTTTAATAAATATATTATGAAGACTTAACATATTATTTAATGTATTCCGTTGAACTTCTATTTTTATTGCTCTTATAATACAGCTATGTGTCTACAGGTGAAGAGATGTATCATTTCTTTTTCATTTCTATAATCACAGCCCTACCCCTTCTACAGAATTAGGATTGGGCCTAATTTTTTTATGACAGATTAAGGGAGTTTTTGTTTTAGTCTGGAGCCCAGCCCCTGATGTCTCAACACTTACACTGTAATATGCTTAGTAGAGACTTACCCATTCTCTCCAGCAGCTCCCACTCATCCTGCAGGAAAACCCCATAGTGTCCTAGAAAATAACAAAGCACTAATCAGAATGGCTATGCTTTGTGATACAACCATGAGGCACAGGGCAGGAGATGTGCTGGTACCTCTCTTGGCAATCATCTGTGGGCAGCCCAGATTGAGATCAATGGCATCGCAGAAGTCCTGGGCCAGAAGCGCCGCCTGAAGGAACACCTCGGGATTGTTGGCACAAAACTGAAACAGACACAAACTCTGATATGAAGCTGTGTTCACATAAAAATAGGATTTCCCATGAGCGTTAACTTGACTTGCCAGATGGTTCACAGTTTATACATACTCAAACAGAAAGTATATCTACAGCCTTAGTTTTCAAAGAGGAGAAGGAGTTTTTAAAAGGTTGTGTTTTCCATGACATTACTTTTTTCATATGAGAAAGCACAGAAAAAGCAACATCCTCACAGACAAGGCCTCGTGGTCTGAGGGCGAGAGTGTGCTGCTCACCTGTGTGATGAGTGGCCGGTCGTCCGCACACACCTCGTTATACAAGTTCTCTCTCCGGTAGTTGGCGTCGCGAACGAAGACCTGGGCGTGGAGCATGGGCGTGTAGCAAAGCTGGGCCCCGTGGCGTCGGCTCAGCAGCCTCCAGGCCAGCTCGCTCTGGTCCACCATGGGAGCCACAACGTACCGCGCCTCCTTCAGCGTCTGCCTCCAGAAGTCAAAGCCCTGCAGCTTGGGCATCGCAACAAAAAACTGACACAAAACTAAGAGAAGAAATAAGCCAGAATTAAACAGGAGGAAAATTTATTTAGATGAGACTATTCTACAATTAATTTATTTTTGGTGGACATAAAATTTTGTACTTCCCTATTTACACAATACAAAAGTGCATGATTATTTATTGCAATAATATTAAGTATTTACTTGAGGTATACTATAAAAAAACACTGTAGGCTATTGGATATTCACAGAATAATGGCAAAAGGCATCCAAGACAAAAGGGCCAAGGGGTTATTGTAGCCAACTAATAATTTCTGTTTTATTGTTACTTAAATTGGAAAATTTTGACTGCATCGGAGATGCATCCATCTTTTCAACCAGTCCAACACAGTCTGAACTGATGCAGTTTAAAAGGAAGATAAGAGTTCTACATTGTTAACAAAACAAACATATAAGGTGTAATTATAATTCACAAATAAACTAAGGAAGGTTGTCTCTACTGTACATAAAATATCTTATATTTACTTTAAGCAGCACCCTTTAACTTTTTGTGTAAAACTGACATTTGCTTAGGTGTTTTGAAATTATGCAAAAAATTGCCGAATAAAAATGATAAAGCCATTTAACCATAACCTAGCTAATTCAATATTATAATTTAAAAAATGTCTTTCGCGATTGGTCTAATGTTTTAGCCCAACAGAAAATTAGCAGCTCCTGAGTTTGCCTGACAGCTGAGGAGCTAATGCTATTGAGCTAGCCCCGGCCGGTTGGCATGTAGCACATGATTTACTTCAGCACCACATGAACTACAACTTCCATAACGGTACAGGTACGACACTTCTTCTTTTCCGCCTCTGTACCGCACGGGCCTGCTCAAAAATACAACTATATATGAATATTAATCTGTTATAAATTTTCTATACCTGTAAATTTAGGAAATTTGGAGAAGATTCTTGGCGAAACTGTTTCCAACTATGTGTAGCAGTCAAATGTAACCGGTGAAAATCCTGGCTGTGGCTCCGTTTGTACCGCTGTTGGTTGTATAAATTCAGCTAATGTCGCCATCTGGCGCGGTGATATTGAATAACACTTGTTTAATCACAACAAATTAAGATTTTCCATTTGTCTTGTCAATGAAGGAAACATTACTTCCTGTCGCTACAATTGCCCAGAGGACAAACTGAGCCCTGCTGGAGGAAAAGCACACTAGTGTTTCGTTTTGAGCACACATTTTTTGTCGAAGGTTTAGGACAGTGTTTCCTTTAGGTAATTCCCTGTATTTTGGTGCATTTAAAGATGACACCCTCACCCTTATCATTTTTATTATGTAACAAAATCATGCACTTCCCCTGGTTCTTCAATAACTACATCTGAAGTACAAATAAGTGCTGTTAAATACAATTAAGCACAACCATCTTGTTTTGAATTATTAATTTCTATAGGGAATAGCGGTAAAATAAAGTAAAGTGCTAGTACTAAGTGCAAGCAATGATTAGTATAGTACTATACATGTTAGGCGCTAATGTGCTCTGCTCTGTGAATTGAGTAGTTCAATGGACAAATCTCAGTCTGTTTCAGTCTCAGAGACTCAGTCTGTTTGAGCTACATTTTGGTTGGTTACTCTAAACCTTTTCCCTGATGGAAACAGTTCGTATTCACCAGAAAGAGGGTGGCCAGGGTCTGATATGATTTCTGTTGCTTTCTTCACCTCGCACAGAGCTTTATTAATTCAAACTGTTGCTTACCTATTATTTTATTTGCCGTTTTGTGGATGTCAGCTAGTTTGTTTTTTAACTGGGCAGACAAGTTGCCAAATGAAGCTGTAATTCAGTACTGGAGGATGCTCTCCATTATGGCTCCATAAAACAAAGAGTATATTTGAGCTCACACCATACAGCCCCATTCTTCTCAAGAAACACAGTCTCTGCTGGAGTCCCGAGCATAAGGTTTCAACATGTGTTTTCCAGCAGAGGATTGATTGTCCATGTAGGTCCCAAGACAGTTGAGTATCCTCACTCAAAGTGTTATCTTTTATAACAACAGGGTCATGGTCAGATAGATGAGGCATTCAGCAAAAGATGATTATTTTGTCGCACCATGTTGTAAAAAAGTCAATTTTGCTCGGGTAAGTGGAAAAGTCCATGCCATTACATAAAAGACTTAAAATTGCAGAGTCGTCTGCAAATGTATGGTTATTTGAATATGTTCACATGCAGTCATCTGTGTAAAGGGCAAAAAGCAATTGCAATGACACGCAGCCTTTCGGCAAACTTGTGTAGCTGTATTTTATGTGCCCTGTTTTTTAAAATAAATTAAAATGTTTTATTGAATGAACACTGACACCCTCCTCCTTCAATTTCCTTTAAAGCAAGTGTGTTTCCACCATATAAAAAGCAGAATTAAAATCAATCAATAAAAGTGTAGCATATGCTTGAGTGTTTTCAAAATGTTTTGAAATAAAAATGTGATGCTGAGAATGGCATTCACAGTGCTCCTATTCGGTTTGTAGGCATACTGACAAGTGTCTAATTGAGCATTTACTTATTTTTCCAGTAGTGAGACCACAAGTCTCTTGAAGCACTTCATGACATTAGGAGTCAAAGCCACAGGACGAAAGTCATTGTTGACTGTTGGGCATGGTCTTTTAGGCACAGTGTTAGACTTCTTAAACAGAGCTGGTACAGCGTGAGTGTCTAGAGACCTCTGAAAAGGGTGCTGGTGCTCAATTAGATTTATTGATGCTGATAAAAATACTTTTTTAAATCCATTATGCGATTTTTACACATAACTTACTCATTTGCAAATATGTTTTTCGTATGTTTTCACGCACAAGGTAACGCCGTCCTTTTACAATGACGTCAATTAACTTCCGCTTTAGGGCGCAGCAGGTTATTAAATCTTCCGGTTTATGCTAGGTACAACTCACCAGAAAATTGAAAGGTGAAGTTTGGTTTTCATATAGTTCCCTATTACCAATGTATTTTTTAGTTCTGTGATTCGCTTTGAAGTAATTACAGAAACTAAAAAGCTAACCAGAAATACCGTTAGCAATATCAGTTAACTAATTCAAACCTTCATCTTTTACTGCTTAGCCAAAAACAAGTCAACAGTTAGCCAAAAAAAAGACTTGCATTTTGAAACGACTTAGTGTTCCACCAAACATGGCACAATCATCCAGAAGATGCTACTGCAGTGTCCCCTTCTGTTCTAATAAAAAACAGAAACATCCATATTTGAGTTTCCACGATTTTCCAGCGGATAAGGAAAAACGTGCCCTTTGGGTGAGAACAATTAAAAGGGACGAGGGGCCTAATTTCAAAGTCCTACGTGGGAGTACCTTTGTGTGCGGTCAACACTTTGCGCCAGAGGACTTGTGTAAATCAACCAGTGGACGGACCTACATCAGAAAAGGAGCAGTGCCTTCGAGGTTCCACTGGAATAATTGGGGTAAGGATGGAATAAAAAAAATTCTTTGTTATGCAAATGTTTGTTTGTTCCTGCTGCCCTGTATACTTTTTTGGGTAATGTATTACAGTATATAGTTAATTGTATTACATTTCACACAGGAAAAAACTTGCAAGCTCGAGTGTCGATGTACCACAGAGAAAAACGTCCCTCTGTTGTTGTCCCAAATGAATATATGAATAGAAGCTCGCAGGACAGCACAGTGCAGCTGCCTTATTTAGTGGGACTGGATCATGATTATACCCTGCACCCATCTCCTGGTAAGTATTACTAGAAACAAATTACATTTGTAAAAGTGTCAGTCAAGAAAAAATATATATACTTCAGCCAGAGGTTGCGCTAGATTTTCTGACTGTCATTTTTATTTTTTGTAAAATAGCCATCATAATCTGTCAATTATATTTATATACTTGGATAATATTTATAATAGTTTTATGGGTTACTTTTAAATGGAAGAAATTAGGCTACAAGACGAGCATACAGGACAGATTATTTGTTTTATTTAAGAACAACAGATAAACATAATGGCATTTTAAGTTCAACACCAAGCAGAATTTTATTTTGTGCTTGAACAGAACACAGTATATTACACATTATAATTCAGTGGCTGTTCTGTAGTTCTGTATGTCTTGTTCAGTGTTGTCTGTTTGTCCTTTGTCCTCCACTGCATCATATCCTCTTTTTCACCTTTATTATCAATATCGGAACTATTTGCAGAACTCAGTCAGCTGCTGTAACATCTTTGTTAGAATGCACCATGACAAAGATTCAAGATCATTGATAATAATGATATTCGCCACTAACTGGTCAGGAGTAGGAATTCCAATAAATCACCAGAGTATATCCGTCAAAATAAGGATGGCATTCACATTTTTCCAGCCCAATATTAATATTTTTTTTAATTAACCTGTGAGCCCCCTATATGGGGGTTACAAACAGCATAATACAATACACACCCCAAGCCTAATATGGCAAAGCAGCACATCAAATTGATCAGCTGAGACTCAGCTACAAGCACATATAAGCCCTTTACATTTACTCCAAACACAGAACAAAACAGCAATGGACTCTGCCTGACCATTTCATTCTAAAACTTTAATAGTTTTGGTTTGTTTCACATTAGAAGAATTATATTTGGTGCAGGTAAATGTTGACATGTGTGGCTGTAATTTCAAATAGTGTTTGAGCTTCAACAGACTTCATCTTTTTTTTTTTTCTTTAGGCGGAAAGGTTTTTGGGGTTATTTTGCTGATTTCCATCTTGATTTATTCTGAAACTGTAACATGCAAATTGAAAAAAATCCATTCTTGGAAATCTCACAAGTGCCCCCTTCATTTTGACCATAATTATTGAAATACACATGTGGACATGTCCTTTTCGAGCAGACACACCAAAAAACAGGCTCGGGTTTAAAGGGTTAAAAAATAATAATAATTATTATTATTTAAAAAAAGGCCTATGATGGAATATATTTGGTTAACAAGAACTCTGACTTCAGCATAATAATCTTCAATTCCCTATTCACATAAATGTATTTAGCTAATTTTTTCAGCTCCTAATGTGTATGCTCTTGTCCTTTTTTAAGGAAAACTGGACAGTGCTGCAATGAGAATTAAAGAGCTGGAGCGTCAGGTTTTATCACTAGAGAAAGAAATCAAGGAACTCACCATTCCAAAACAGCAGCCACTGATCTACAAGCTCTGTGTCACAGATGAGGACTTTCACTACTATTGCAGGTTTAGTTCAAGAGATGTCTTCACTGTCTTTTGGGAATCAGTTTATCCCTCTGCATCAAGGTTAGTGCACTGGACCAGAGCTCAGCGTTCAGCACCTGAAACATCCAGCCCTCAGCAAAAGCTTCCCATAATTGATGAACTTTTCATGTTTCTTTGTCGTGTTGCTGCTGGGCTCCAGGAGAAGGTCTTGTCATCCATCTTTGAGGTCAGCTTGTCTACAGTTAGTTGTGTCATTATAACATGGACTAGCTACCTTTACCAAGTTCTTGGCTCACTACCAACGTGGATGACAAAAGAACAAGTGCAGGACACAATGCCTGATTACTTAAAGCGGTACTGTCCTCATGTCAGAGTGATAATCGGCTGCGCTGAGATTCACTGTGAAACTGCATCCTCCCTAACACTGCAGTCTGAAACGTTTTCCAGTTATAAAAATCAAACCACCTTCAAAAGTCTGATTGGAATCTCTCCATGTGGCGCCATCACATTTGTTTCCAATCTGTACACAGGTTCCATCTCAGAATCCGAAATAACAAGAAAATCACAGATCCTGCAGTTACTTCAGCCTGGCGACGGAGTAGTGGCTGATGAAGGTTTCCTCATTGGAAAGATGCTGTTGGGGGTAGGGGCAGTACTCATCCTTCCTCTGAAGAAGTCCAGTAAGCTCAGCATGGAGGACACCCAGAAGACTCAGGCTTTCGCCCGTCTGAGAGTATTAATGGAAAGAGCCATACGCAGGGTTAAGGATTATCATATTTGGGATAGGCCTGTTCCTTTTTTCATGGCAGGTTCAGTTAATCAGTTATGGGCTGTATGTTGCCTTATGTCAAACTTTCAGGGACCTCTTGATATCAAACAAAACAAACCAGTCTGAAGTGTTTGTCTACTTTTCACCTTTATGTTTATTTACAAAGGCAAGTTTATTGAATTATTTAAAGCCACTTGTCATTGTTCTGATAAAATACAAAACATCACAAACAATTCTGTTGTAAATATATTAACATTTATTTAATATAAATGTTAAACTGTCATCTTTATAACATAGCTGATTAACAGTACAGTGTAAACAGTTGACCAAATAGAACACTTGTCAACGTTCATTTTCACATCAAAATTCCTTTGCATAGTGTATATTGGATAAATCCAAAGCTCTAGTCTAGACCCTGCAGGGTCACCATAAAACATTAATTTACATAACATATAACCAATATGCAATCTAATTTAGATGTCAATAACATTTATTTATATACATCAGTCATGATGCTAAAGTTTTCAAACTAAAAGAAACACCATTTGGGTTTGCAAAAGTGAAGATGTTGTGATGTTGATAATGTTGGAGAAGTGAAACACGTCGACACAGTTAAAGACCTGCTCAGCCTCAAGAAAAGCCGTGAGTACTACTATCAAGTGCAAGGCACTGGCCATGACCGGACTTCAGTGACAATGTTGTCATTTGCACAGTTAAACATAAATGTGTTCAGCCTGGACTTGAACATTGTCAGAGTAGAGCCCTGCCTCACCTCCTCTGGAAGACTGAAAACTGAAACGCTCCCTCACCGTGTTTAGTCCTGTCCCTGGATACCAGCAGGAGACCTGTCCCTGAGCTCCTCAGAGATGTACTTTGGCACTGTGCCATGGAGAGCTTTATCCACCAGCAGAACTGGTTTAAACTCTATCCTCTGAGAGACATGAAGCCAGTGTAGAGACCTGAGCACAGGACTAATATGGTTGTACTTTCCGGTCAGAGTCAGGACTCGAGCAGCAGTGTTCTGTTTGTACTGCAGCAGTCTTACAGCTCGCTGAGTGAGTCCAGTGAGCAGACCATTGCAGTAGTCTTAACCTGCTGGAGATAAATGCATGCTTTAGAAACAATACCCTTGATCCTGGCAATGTATTTGAGATGGTGAAAAGCTGTTAGTGTTATTGATTTAATGTGGCTGTTAAAGTTCAAGTTTGAGTCCATTATTACCCCCAGATTTCTAACTTGATTTTTAGACTTTTGAGAAAGTGACTCGAGGTGACTGCTGACACTTTCCCTTTGTGCATGTAGGCCAAAGATAATGACTTCTGTCTTGTTCAGTTGTAGAAAGTTTTTCTGCCTCCACACAGTGATCTGTTGGAGGCAGTGACAGAATGAGTCCATAGGCCCATGGTCACCTGCTGTCACTGTCATCTACATAGTTGTTGTTACTGCAAATTAACGGCCAAAGGAAGCACGTAAAGATTAAACGAAAAAGACTGTAAATCGCTTTGAGTGCATAGAATATATAAATCCAATCCATTATTTATTATTATTATTATTAATATTATTATTGTTATTAATTATTATTATTATTATTATTATTATTATTATTATTATTATTATTATTATTATTATTATTATTATTATTATTATTATTATTATTATATGTAAAGATGTTGATCGGAGACAGAAAACCATTGATGCAGACCAGGGCCGCTGCCAGCCATCTGGGTGCCCTAAGCAGAATTTCTATGCGATGCCCCCATCCTGATTTATTTTTACATATAATTATGTTTAATTTCATGAGTTCTAATCAGGATAGTTAAAATAGAAGATTTCACATTGACAGTCTTTTACTCTTTGTCCTGTGACTTCTTCTCTACTCTGTTCTTTTTTAGCTGATGTTTGTGCTGCTGTTTGCTCTGTTAAACAGCAGGAGAGCTGAGCACCTCACCTCATGAGGCGAGCAGCAAAAGCAGGTTCATCCAACTTAATATTAGTTGATTTTGATTTTTTTCAGGTGTACTTTTCTGTATTTTGAAGCATTTTAGATAAATAATACTAAATTGTGTAAATTGTGGGATAATTCATTTGTAACTCAGGGTCAGCTCCATTGACCCCTCACACTCACATTTGTTTAAAACCTACAACTACAGAGATCTAAGCCCTGAGAAAAGCATGGTCATTTCAAAATGAGCCTACCTCATGTTTAAGAGTCAGATTTACACAGACTGTGGATGGAACCTGAGCTCCTGTATCTCCTGTCTGCTCTCAGTCTCTGACAAAAAATACATTCATCAAATCTGTGGAAAAAGTCTCTGATTTAAGTATTAGCTTCATTGTTAGCACTGTTGTAACCTCGAAACTGAAAAGCGTGTGGGATAGCAATGAATAAAAGAACTTCAGGTTACAATCAAGGCAGTGTGGCTGACGGCTGCAAAGGAAAGTGTTCTTAATGAGAAATTGTAATCTGGACTACGGCAAGCAATCAAAAAGAAGACTAGTATATTTATTTGCAGATCAGAATAGTAGCTAGTTTAACAGTTTAATCCGGGTTTTGGCCGGCGATGTGTCACGTGACTTGATCCAATTGTATCCAGGTGTCGCTCCTTCACTGAAACAAACCTCTGAGCTCTTACCGTGAGTGTAATATCCATGGCTCTTACCTGTGATCTCAGAACTACAAACAAACATTGGTTTCAAATCCCAATCAAGCATTACAATTCAGCAGACGTACAAAACCTGGTAGGCCTACTCAAGAAGCGTTAACACATCCAACCTCAAAACTATTGTAATTCATTCTGAAGACAACGCTGTTGCTCCTTGATGTATTTATGTTAAAATGGCACAATAACCCTCCAACAAATCTTCTAAAAACTTAACTAAACTGTGATTTAGCCACTGAGCCACAGTGGTAGAGTGGTCGTCCTTAAACTGAAAGGTTGGCAGTTCGATTGCCGCTCTCCCTACAGTTCATACTGTCGTTGTGTCCTTGGGCAAGACACTTAACCCTCCTTGCCTCTAATGGTGCTAAAATGAATAAATGTGATGAGCACAGTCAACTTATTGAACCCTTGTTCCCTAACTACAAGTTCATTAACTCCCCCAGACTTCACGGCCGTGGTTATGGTCTAGCTCAGGGGTTCTCAACCTTTTGCAAGCTGGGCCCCCCCAAAGCTGGTTCATTGCAGTTGGGGCCCCAGTGCCCTGCCGCCATCCCCCCACCTTGCATAGATAGATAGATAGATAGATAGATAGATAGCCCTAGGCTATTATTTTTAGGCCCACATTATTATTATTATTATTATTATTATTATTATTATTATCATCAGTAGCGGTAGGTAGGTCTATTATCATTACTAGGCTATTGTTATAATTGGCAGTAGCACCAGACTTCCAATGTGAGCTTGCAGGCATTATTATTATTATTATTATTATTATTATTATGAGTAGTAGAAGGCCTATCATCATTACTAGTCTATTGTTTTATAATTATATGAGCTTACATGCTTTATTGTTGTTATTATTATTATCATCAGTAGGCCTATCATCATTACTAGGCTATTGCTATATAATTATATGTACTTACATGCTATCATTGTTATTATTATTATTATTATTATAATCAGTAGGCCTATTATCATTTTTTTTATTAGCTTTATTATTGATATTATTACTAGGCATAATAGTAGCCATCATCTGCATTTTTTACAGAAGCTTGCAGGTCGGTGATGTTAATGTGAGACCTGAGCCTGCTTTGCCTTGCAAAGATCCTCAATTCTTGGCTCAATGTTTGATAAACATAGCCTCAAATCACCCTCTATTTGTGCACGATTGCGGTATTTTGTTTTGAGTGCAGTCATTTTTGAGAATCCTGTCTCACACAAATATGTTGACGCGAAAGGAAGGAGAATCTTCAAGGCGACGTCACAGAGTTCAGGATATTCCTGCATCAATGCTGCCCAGAATGACGAAAGAGGGCAGGAGCTAAAGAGTTCCTTCAGTCTACGGTCACTCTTCAGCTCAATAAGCTGTTCCTGCATATCAATTGATAGCTCGTTTGCTGTGCACACAAACGGATCTCGAACCCACGCAAAGAGCGATAATCCTCTTTAAAGTACGTCGCAAATTGTTTTTTCATTGCTGACAGGTGCTCAGTAGATGATTGAAATAGGGAGGAGAAATCATGTGACGTGCCTGCATCCGCGATAAAGTCCGCAAGGCTGGGGAACATGTCACAGTTCCCTCGACTGATGCGGCCATGCCAGAGGTCTAATTTTTGTGTGAAGGCGTGCACTTTGTCTGCAAGGAGCAAAATATGAGTTTCGCGGCCTTGCAAAGACAGGTTGAGGCCATTCAAGCGGTCAAATATATCTACCAAATACGACAGAGATGCAAGCCACATAGTGTCATCCAGATGCTTCGCCAGATCTGATTTGATTTCTGTCAAAAACCACTTCACCTCCTCTCGCAGCTCATACAACCGCTGTAACACGCGCCCCCTGGAGAGCCAGCGAACTTCAGTGTGCAGAAGCAGCTGTTCGTGCCCTGACCCCATTTCCTGGCAGAGCACCCCAAACAAGCGAGAGTTTAGCGGCCGTGATTTGATGAGATTTATAATTTTCACGGATTGGTTCAGCACGGAGTCAAAGAGAACCGGCATTTTTTTAGCAGCTAGTGCTTCGCGATGGACCATGCAATGTGTCCATTTCACAAGTGGAGCTACTTGCTGAACGCGAGCAGCTAGGCCACGCTCACGCCCCGTCATTGCCTGCGCACCATCCGTGCATAGGCCAACGCATCGGTCCCAAGCCAAACCATTTTCACGGATAAAAATATCAAGGACATTGAAAATGGCTTCTCCTGTAGTGTGCGACTGAAGAGGCCGGCAAAATAGGACATCCTCCTCAATTGCCTTGTCCGCAGATACGTGACATAGGTGAGGAGCTGTGCCTGCCCAGCAATATCAGTGGATTCGTCCAGCTGCAGCGCATAGTAAGGACTCTTTTTTACGAACTCTATCAGTTGCTCTCTGATATCATTGGACATGTCTACAATTCTCCTAGCGACTGTGTCATTGGACAGTGGTACTGCACCGAGTTTGGCTGCTGCACTATCGCCTATCATTATTCTGCACGTGTCTTGCGCTGCCGGCAAAATGAGAGTCTCGGCGATTGTATGCGGTTTACCCAGTTTACCAATTCTTTTGGCTACTACATACGATGCCTCCAAACACTGTTTAGACACAGTGCTGTGCACTGAAATGGTTGCCTGTTGCTGATGGAGGCCATCAAGCTTTCTTTTAAAATATTCAGCCGGTTTATTTTTAATGCTAGCATGCTTTGTTTCGAGGTGCTTTTTTAATTTGCAGGGCTTCATACTGTCGTTTGCCAGCACCTCGGCACACACGACACACTGAGGTCTCAGATCAGCCGTGACTGTAAACCCAAACTGCAGGTATGCTTCATCGTACCTTCGAAGTTTTTTTGCAGCTGGTGGTGCGTCGGTTGGCTTGTTGGTCCTCACAAGAAATTTCTCCATTTTTGTTGTGTTTTCAATAAAGTTTAGGCAATATGTAACTGTGTGTGTGGCTATGTTGAGAGACGTATCAGGGGCTAATCAGTCGGGACTTAGGCACGATCTTTAATTAAACGAACAAAATAATTATTTTGCAGACAATTCAGATTTTATTTAAATACTTAACAATTGCAGTCCTCATCTGTGTGTGTGTGTGTGTGTGTGTGTGTGTGTGTGTGTGTGTGTGTGTGTGTGTGTGTGTGTGTGTGTGTGTGTGTGTGTCTTAGTCGCGTGGGTAGTTTTAGCTAAATGTAGCTAATGCCTAGCAGTTAAAAAAAATACTAGCTAGGGCTGAGATTTGATCTAATCTTTAACAAAAATGTTTGTGGGTTTAGTCTTTAAAAAGACTGTTGGGGTTTTGTAGTAAAGGCCTACGTAAATCGAGATTGATAAAACACTAGCGAGAGCTGGCACAAGCGAACTTGGCAAGAGACTAGACTAGAGTGAATGAAGAGCTATGTCGTGAGTCAATTTAAATGCAGTGAATTATTTTTGTGTGAGAGTGAGTGAACATTTACGTTTACCCCGCTCTGTAAGCCAGGGCGGAACCATGCGCATGCGCGATTCATTTGCAGCCCTGGACGCGGAGGGGTGTGTGTCTCCTCTCTGCTCTGACTGCAGGCTGGGACTGCTACACGAGGCTACTGATTTTTATTTTTAATTTTCTCGTTTTTTTCCCCTTCAATCTGTACCATACTCACATATTTTTATTCATTGTTAGACGTCTTCATTGTTTTTGTGATAAGAAAAAAATTCAAAAAAAAAAAAAAAAAATCAAAAATCTGTAGCCTACTCGCGCCCCCCCGGGAGAGTGTCCGCGCCCCCCTGGTTGAGAACCTCTGGTCTAGCTCTTGTCTTCAAAAACCACTTCAGTTGTACTTCTGTAAACTTGGGATCCTTTGGCTCTTTTGAAATACTATCCTCTATCGGCAACAGTAAATCTTGAGACTTTTTTACACCCATTCATCAGGCCCTGTGAATTTTTTTGTGTGCAGACAACTGAAAATCCACTGTACACTAGATGGTTCTACTTGTAGGCTACCATCAGTGTCAGCCATTAATAAAATGTTCCCAGAGGGCTACCGTAGCAGCTCACATGCTCTAAAAAGGGGGAGTGTAATTGACTCACATCCATTTCAGTATTACCAGTAGAAAAGACCACATAACTTTCTAGACTCTAGAAAGTTATGTTATGAGCCAAAGGATCCCAAGTTTACAGAAGTACAACTGAAGTGGTTTTTGAAGACAAGAGCTAGACCAGAGGTTCTCAACCAGGGGGGCGCGCCCCCCCCGGGGGGGCGCGGACACTCTCCCGGGGGGGCGCGAGTAGACTACAGATTTTTGATTTTTTTTTTTTTTTTTTGAATTTTTTTCTTATCACAAAAACAATGAAGACGTCTAACAATGAATAAAAATATGTGAGTATGGTACAGATTGAAGGGGAAAAAAACGAGAAAATTAAAAATAAAAATCAGTAGCCTCGTGTAGCAGTCCCAGCCTGCAGTCAGAGCAGAGAGGAGACACACACCCCTCCGCGTCCAGGGCTGCAAATGAATCGCGCATGCGCATGGTTCCCGCCCTGGCTTACAGAGCGGGGTAAACGTAAATGTTCACTCACTCTCACACAAAAATAATTCACTGCATTTAAATTGACTCACGACATAGCTCTTCATTCACTCTAGTCTAGTCTCTTGCCAAGTTCGCTTGTGCCAGCTCTCGCTAGTGTTTTATCAATCTCAATTTACGTAGGCCTTTACTACAAAACCCCAACAGTCTTTTTAAAGACTAAACCCACAAACATTTTTGTTAAAGATTAGATCAAATCTCAGCCCTAGCTAGTATTTTTTTTAACTGCTAGGCATTAGCTACACTTAGCTAAAACTACCCACGCGACTAAGACACACACACACACACACACACACACACACACACACACACACACACAGATGAGGACTGCAATTGTTAAGTATTTAAATAAAATCTGAATTGTCTGCAAAATAATTATTTTGTTCGTTTAATTAAAGATCGTGCCTAAGTCCCGACTGATTAGCCCCTGATACGTCTCTCAACATAGCCACACACACAGTTACATATTGCCTAAACTTTATTGAAAACACAACAAAAATGGAGAAATTTCTTGTGAGGACCAACAAGCCAACCGACGCACCACCAGCTGCAAAAAAACTTCGAAGGTACGATGAAGCATACCTGCAGTTTGGGTTTACAGTCACGGCTGATCTGAGACCTCAGTGTGTCGTGTGTGCCGAGGTGCTGGCAAACGACAGTATGAAGCCCTGCAAATTAAAAAAGCACCTCGAAACAAAGCATGCTAGCATTAAAAATAAACCGGCTGAATATTTTAAAAGAAAGCTTGATGGCCTCCATCAGCAACAGGCAACCATTTCAGTGCACAGCACTGTGTCTAAACAGTGTTTGGAGGCATCGTATGTAGTAGCCAAAAGAATTGGTAAACTGGGTAAACCGCATACAATCGCCGAGACTCTCATTTTGCCGGCAGCGCAAGACACGTGCAGAATAATGATAGGCGATAGTGCAGCAGCCAAACTCGGTGCAGTACCACTGTCCAATGACACAGTCGCTAGGAGAATTGTAGACATGTCCAATGATATCAGAGAGCAACTGATAGAGTTCGTAAAAAAGAGTCCTTACTATGCGCTGCAGCTGGACGAATCCACTGATATTGCTGGGCAGGCACAGCTCCTCACCTATGTCACGTATCTGCGGGACAAGGCAATTGAGGAGGATGTCCTATTTTGCCGGCCTCTTCAGTCGCACACTACAGGAGAAGCCATTTTCAATGTCCTTGATATTTTTATCCGTGAAAATGGTTTGGCTTGGGACCGATGCGTTGGCCTATGCACGGATGGTGCGCAGGCAATGACGGGGCGTGAGCGTGGCCTAGCTGCTCGCGTTCAGCAAGTAGCTCCACTTGTGAAATGGACACATTGCATGGTCCATCGCGAAGCACTAGCTGCTAAAAAAATGCCGGTTCTCTTTGACTCCGTGCTGAACCAATCCGTGAAAATTATAAATCTCATCAAATCACGGCCGCTAAACTCTCGCTTGTTTGGGGTGCTCTGCCAGGAAATGGGGTCAGGGCACGAACAGCTGCTTCTGCACACTGAAGTTCGCTGGCTCTCCAGGGGGCGCGTGTTACAGCGGTTGTATGAGCTGCGAGAGGAGGTGAAGTGGTTTTTGACAGAAATCAAATCAGATCTGGCGAAGCATCTGGATGACACTATGTGGCTTGCATCTCTGTCGTATTTGGTAGATATTATTGACCCATTGAATGGCCTCAACCTGTCTTTGCAAGGCCGCGAAACTCATATTTTGCTCCTTGCAGACAAAGTGCACGCCTTCACACAAAAATTAGACCTCTGGCATGGCCGCATCAGTCGAGGGAACTGTGACATGTTCCCCAGCCTTGCGGACTTTATCGCGGATGCAGGCACGTCACATGATTTCTCCTCCCTATTTCAATCATCTACTGAGCACCTGTCAGCAATGAAAAAACAATTTGCGACGTACTTTAAAGAGGATTATCGCTCTTTTGCGTGGGTTCGAGATCCGTTTGTGTGCACAGCAAACGAGCTATCAATTGATATGCAGGAACAGCTTATTGAGCTGAAGAGTGACCGTAGACTGAAGGAACTCTTTAGCTCCTGCCCTCTTTCGTCATTCTGGGCAGCATTGATGCAGGAATATCCTGAACTCTGTGACGTCGCCTTGAAGATTCTCCTTCCTTTCGCGTCAACATATTTGTGTGAGACAGGATTCTCAAAAATGACTGCACTCAAAACAAAATACCGCAATCGTGCACAAATAGAGGGTGATTTGAGGCTATGTTTATCAAACATTGAGCCAAGAATTGAGGATCTTTGCAAGGCAAAGCAGGCTCAGGTCTCACATTAACATCACCGACCTGCAAGCTTCTGTAAAAAATGCAGATGATGGCTACTATTATGCCTAGTAATAATATCAATAATAAAGCTAATAAAAAAAATGATAATAGGCCTACTGATTATAATAATAATAATAATAATGATAGCATGTAAGTACATATAATTATATAGCAATAGCCTAGTAATGATGATAGGCCTACTGATGATAATAATAATAACAACAATAAAGCATGTAAGCTCATATAATTATAAAACAATAGACTAGTAATGATGATAGGCCTTCTACTACTCATAATAATAATAATAATAATAATGCCTGCAAGCTCACATTGGAAGTCTGGTGCTACTGCCAATTATAACAATAGCCTAGTAATGATAATAGACCTACCTACCGCTACTGATGATAATAATAATAATAATAATAATAATAATAATAATAATAATAATAATAATAATAATAATAATAATGTGGGCCTAAAAATAATAGCCTAGGGCTATCTATCTATCTATCTATCTATCTATCTATGCAAGGTGGGGGGATGGCGGCAGGGCACTGGGGCCCCAACTGCAATGAACCAGCTTTGGGGGGGCCCAGCTTGCAAAAGGTTGAGAACCCCTGTTCTAGAGGATTGTTTTTCTGCTTTTTGCTTTATAAAAAAACTGAAATGCATAGTTACACCTCCATTACACAACAGTGTCCAACTTGCTGTCTTCATCACCATGGTTACCAACAGGCACATTCTTGTCCTGCTGTTGTGTCAAAAATGTGAATTATGGAATTATGAATATGCTGATTCTGAGCAGTATTTAATAAAATGTGTATGATGCAACATGCAGAACAATATATTTCTCAAGTGAGACAGTATTTAACTTTAGGACCATAAATATTTATTTAAAAATAGATGTATAATTTTCTTACATTCTGGGTGTAACACAAACAGTGCAGACACTATAAAGCATGTAGGGAAAATTCATAATTTCACCATTGACTCCTTTGCCTGTAAGCAACCCCAATATATATCTATCTAAGCTTTATTAGGATGTAGTACATATGATTAGTAGTACTTAACTACTCTTATTAAAATTTATAAATAACCTTCTAACAAGCCACAGAAAGTGGAAGACAAAGACTTTAGCTCAACACAGATTTAAGTGACAGAAGAGCACACACGGGCTTTACATCAACCACAGTCACACACGCAGGCGAAAGCGTTTCTTTGAATGACACCGAACCGTCACTTTCTTCTACTGCATTAACGAGTTAACATCAAACATATTGAGATTCACGCAAATAGGTCCATGTTTTAAACGTGGGCTCGGCAAGGACACACCGAAAAGCTAACACACAAACGACAACAATCTTCAAACCACTGCAGACTGACACACCATGCACCGCTCACTGGGAAACATTAACACTTTGGCTTGGTTCGGGAAAGTGTTTTTGACATGATTTAATTTCATTTCAAGATAGGTCCGGTTCTGTTCACACCTGTCTGACTCTATATGCATTCAAAGTTTATTGTATATAATAGACTGGCTAAAACAGCATTTGTACAGGGTGCCTGGTCATGCCCATTTACTTTGGGATCCCTTCCATTCACAGCAATTTTCAGTAAAAATTGGGCAGGTGTTGTTTTTCTCTACTTTGATTTTCTTTTCAATTATGTCCAGAGGCAGTTTTTTGGTTAATTAAATTCAGCAGCTATGATTAATATAATATAAAGTGTATGTACTGGGCGGCAGTATCTCAGTGGGTAGAGCAGTCGTCTTTCAACCTGAAGGTAGTTGGTTCGATTCTCACTCTCCCCACAGTTCATACTGTCGTTGTGTCCTTGGGCAAGACACTTAACCCATCCAGTGGCTGTTACACTGGTAATTACTGTAGAACAATGTAAGTCGCTTTGGATAAAAGTGTCAAATGAAATAAATGCCAAATGAATAAATGTAAATGTTTTGATTTAGACAGATTTACACAATGCAAAAGAAAGTTCCAAATAAAGACACATCTGACACATATGTAATTCTGCTCCAAATGTTATTTTTGGTTAATTCCTTGTATTTTGATAAATGTATTTCTGTTGGATTGTATTGTATATGTATATATTGGATGTATGTTGAAGAGTGTTTCTAAATTGAGGAGCTCACTCAATTTCAAATAAACTGACTGCTCTCTTTAATTTGGACAGGCCATAAGAACATTTTTATATAATCCAGCCACAAGTGGTCACAACAAGCCAGTGTACTTTTGTACCGGGTCCAAGCCCAGAGACGGTTGTCAGGAAGGGCATCCAGTATAAAAACTTCTAACTGTGTGAATCATTAACAAATGATTTTCTACGACAACCCCTGAAGGGAAAGGCCAAAAGAAAAGTAGAGAAAAATGTGAAAAGTTTTTACATGTGGTGATCAAATGTTGTGTGCTGCTAAGGTTCAAGACGCCAGGATGGATTCCTGTTTACGTTCCACAGAGATGGGCTCCAAAAAATTGGCCTGAAAGAGAATAAGGATATAGGCCTTAAGTGTTTACACAAGGCTGGACACTTTAGCCCTGTTCAGACTTAAGATCCGTAATGAGTATCTAATGCAAGGTGTAAATGGGCTAAATGACAGGGATTAGATATGATCTGTGTTGCAGGTATCTGGATGTATCAGATCCTGTGGAGGTCCTAAAGGGTTTTACATTGAGAGACTTCCTACATCAGTCACACTATGGTTCCGCTGTATTCAAGCACTTAATAATGCCAGTATTTATTACTATGAGTGCATCAGTGAGGCAGCGGTGTCCATACATAATATATAATATAGAGTAATAAAGGGTTTAACATCAAAGAGAATCGTCAAACATAAAAGAAACAGGAATTAAACCACTTGCTGTGCACTGTTTTAAACAATCAGAAGCAAGTGTCAGAGTGGAGTCATTTTGCATTTGAATTGGTAAAATCTCATCAAGTGTGAAAATGTCAGGCATACCAAGAAGACAAATTGAAATGCAAGTTCTGAAGGAGGCCTTAGTCATTGAACACTTTTTAATGCCAGGTCTGAACAGGGACTGTGAATGTGTAGACCTCATAGGGATGAAATGTTAAATTTTTTTGATAAATGTTTAGGGGTGCTTACCAATCATACCTGTACCGAATCCCAAAGAAGAGCAGCATTTTCACGAGACGAACGTTCTATTTTCACAGTCTAACCCTGCACTTATTCTCAAGCTAGCTCAGTAAATATATTATTTGTGCGGAGAAATTTGTAACAACTTATTAACAAAAATATATAATTATCCCAATATAACATTTGACTAAGTAACACATCGCTGACATTTACAATCACTTATTACTGAGCAGCTTCGCTTAGAATAGAATTGAAATAAAAATATAAATAAACAAAAGTGCTGGTGACAGTACAGTACACTCAGTGATTATATTTGTATGTGATGTTGATAATGTGGTGGAGGCGACACTACAGGTCAGCGTTGTGCCAATGGCAGTCGTGAACAACACACATAAGGGGAAAGCTCAGCGCTCTAATCAAGCCTCGAATCAACAGCTCTACGCGGCTGTCGGATTTAAATCAAAGGAATGTGTCTAGACTTGTAATCCCCACACCCCAAGTTAGCCCTCTCTACAGGCACGTTTCAGGACTGGGAGACATTGCTCCGTTATTCTCGGGCTCTTTGAGGAACCTTTCTACTTCCTGTGAGTCTACGTTGATGCTATCGGGTCGAGCCATCATTGTCTCCTCCTTCAGCATCTTATCTGTTTCCTTCTCCTGTTGTTCTCGGGCTCCTTTCTCATCCTCGTCGTGTAGTTCAAGAGCTCCCATCCTGGCATCAGCCGTCATGGCCATGTTTTCAGGGTTTTCTTCCTCGGTTGAAGGCTTCTTTTTAATACAGAAGAAGTTACAGGAGGCCAGGACTATTGCAGACACAGTGACCTCGATTCCCGCCAGCAAAAAGACAAACATATACTTCTTGGTGGCGTCCAGCAGCCGACCTGATGCAGGGAAAACAAGAAACAAAATCCTCTGTTAAACCAAAACCACGCATTTCTGCTGCACTTTATTAAAAGTCAATGATGCGCTCCTTGCTTTTGTTGGTATTTTATATTTAAGTATAATTGGGTCTGCCATAGTTTCCAAAATGAGCCTTAAATATAATAAAACATTTGGGCGTTAAATTTTTGCAGCAGTTAATTACGTTCATATTCAAGTGTTTGCTGCATTGCACTGTGCTCCATGTCTGTTCTGTACTGGCTGCTCTGTGAAGGGCTCGACCCACTGAGCTCTGCAGCTGTGGGACCGAGAAAAGACCGCTGCTCTTGACGCCATCCGACTGAAACTTTAGCAGTACTTCTTCAGAGAAAGTGGAGATATGTTCAACTATGCAGAAAACCAGCACTGTCCCATCTTTGAGCAAAGAATGATGGATAAAAAAAGCATTAGTCAAAACATTGTCACCCTTTCTTCAGATCAGCCCACAACGTTTAAGTGATACAGCTCTGTATGAACCCGCTGTTTAACACCAGCCTTGTTTATGAGTAGACGAGTGTAATCTTGTTGCACTGAGCTCAAGCAAAACTATAGCCTGTGTTTCAAATCTACTGTAATTAATCCAAACACTGGGCCACATGTCTTAGTGGTGTGTGCAAAAGCAGAGTAAGCTCTGTATCAAATGTTGAGATAAATGCATCTAAAACAGTCCTACAACACTGTTTTAACCTTCTGGTTATAGGATGACACCTCTACCACTGAGCCACTGCGCCCCTGTGTAAACATGTCTGTTTAGTGCACTGTTTTCTGAGGAGGGGGGTCATCCTTTCCATTACAAGTTTATAAAGTCTCACAGCCAGTTGTGGATATTAAAGTAGACTGTTTTGTTTCTTTCAGTTTAGTTATTTTAGTTATTTTTCACAAGAAAACTAAATTAATGGCTTGTTAATTTTCACATCATAGTCACATGCCCTGGTATAGAAACTGTGAAAAAATACTATTTATTTCCTTAAACTACTTATTGGGGATTTTTAATGGCATAGACGATATTGGAAAGGTAAGACGGGGTGTGTACAATACAATTAATATTTTAGCACCAAAATGTTGTTATTGCTATTCTTGTTATAGACAATCTTTAAAAATTGTTTAGTCTGCATTGATTTGTAGGTAACTTGGACAGGAAAAGTGGTGGGGAAAGTTAAGGGAGATAAAGGTGCTTAAGTGCAGGACTTGGCATAGCCTACCTTAATTTAAATGTAGAACCAAACCGGATACTGCATATCGTACAAGGCTTTGTGTTGGTGACTTAATACAAGACAATACATGGACCGTTGCTGCCAAGATTCCGACAGTGTTAAGAACCAGATTAAATTTAGTGTAAAATTCTCCACTCAAGAACAAGTCGTTGTCTGTGTGTGTGACACAAACTGACCTGCACCAGGAGGCCCGATAAGCACAGCCATGGCCTCCATTAGCAGGACCAGACCGATGGCACTGGAGAACTTCTCAGTCCCGACGATGGCCATGAGGACCTCGAACTGCAGTGCTCCCACCATTCCATAGGAGATCCCGAAGAAGATGCAGAACACCACCAAAGTTGTGTAGTCTGTAGACTGATGGAAAACAAGCATAAATCCAAAAACTGGGTAAACATCCCAAAAACAACCTGAGACAAATAATCATCTCTGATTTTGGCTGCACAACGCTGGGTATCATAAGACTGATTATGGTTCAATGAATTCTGGGAAAATTGCACTAAACGGTTTACTGCTAATAGATATTTTACCAAGAATCCACTCATGAAGGAAATAATAGGTAAACTGATTGTGTCCTGCTGGTGCCAGAGACTTATTGTAGCTTGGCCCAGAGCTTGTGCTAATTGTTCAGTCACGCTAATAGATTTCCTTGCCAATACGGACCCCTCTACAGTCTCTCCACTGTTGTGTGCTGTCAGAGGGTTATTGTGTGGTCTTTTGTCACAGCTTTCTACATAATTACATGAGCAAACTACACATTATCTGCCATTTCGTGCTGTGTTTAGCAGTTGACAATGATGCCCTAAAATTAACTTTGTAAGGGTTTACCCTGTGGATTACCACGCAGGTGTCCTTATCCATAGTATCACAATCTTTCGCTATTGTCTTTGGCCTCTCCTAACAACTTTACACCACATGAGTCACATACCTGTGATCCAATCAGGTCAGTGACCCCATTGAAAAGCATAGCAAAGCTAAAGAGGTAGACACAGCGGGGCCGCACCCACTTCAGACCGGCGATCACTCCACAGGCTGGCCGGGCGAACATGTCTATAAAGCCCAGAATAGTGAGCAGCAAGGCAGATTTGGTGTCCTCGTAGCCCAGCTCTTTAGCATAGCTCACCACAAAGACAGGAGGCACAAACAGGCCGAGCACCATGATGGAGGCCGCCACGGTGTAGATGACAAAGCCACAGTCTTTAAACACAGAGAAGTCCAGCAGTTTGGCTTTGGGCTTTTTGGCTCCTGCCACCACTTCCTGCGCCGCCTCTGGCTCCTTCCTGAGGTTCTTGGGGGGCAGCAGGGGCCTCATGACAGCAGCACACACACAGCAGTTGAGAAGAAGTCCACCTAAGATGAGAAAGCCACCCCTCCAGCCATACCTGTACTGCAGCACCTGTCCCAGAGGGGAGAGGCAGCACAGGGCTACTGGGCTCCCGGCAGCCGACAGCCCGTTGGCCAGAGGACGCTTCTCGCTGAAGTAGCGGTTCAGCATGATCAAAGAGGGCTGGAAGTTCAAGGCTAATCCCAGACCTGGAGTAGAGGGCAAGAAAACAGGTTTTAGGGTAAACTTTTATACAGAAAGTAATAAAGTCTATACACAAATGAAGCCTATCAGTCAAAACACATTAAACTGATCCTTGTCTCTACTACAAGTCCTGCCTCTCTGAATGACATACTTCTTTCTAATTGCTTGTGTCTGCTATTGTTTGTGAATAAATACTTTGTATGCTTGTATGTAATGCTTAGAACAAGTTACTTTGTTCTAAGCGCAAGGTGTAAAAGGAGTCTTTTTAGATTTTATATTTTAAAAGACAAACATGAGAAATCCATGGAAACCAACGCCTTAAGAACTCACTAAGAGCAATGTCAATAATAAAATGTTAATGTGCTTATCTCAACAATAAGACATCACACACTGTCTTTTGCAGATTTGTAAACTGAATCCCCTAATGTCTGTTTTCTCCAAGGAAAATCCACAAGGGAATGATTTGCAAACCCTTTCAGTGTGTGTTCTCTCGTCTCTATTTGCATGTTTTGTTGTACTAATGCATGCATCAGAGAATCAGCAGCAGTCCACAGATGGCACACATGCCATATGTGGCTTCCTCTGTGGTTTCCTATTTACAACTAAATCAGTCACTTCACTTGTGATCTTTTCTAGCAAAGAGCTGGATATAGAAGGTGCGATGGAAATGGAAAATTGTTTGGTGGGGAGTGATTATTTAAATGTTTCTGCTATTTTAGTCATTGTAGTGTTCCTTTTCATGTTTGACTTGTGTGTTGATTATTCTTAGCATAGTGTCTTTTCTGACCATTGTGAAATTCCAAAAAGCAGTTACGTTTACATTTTAAGGCTCATCCCAATGTTTAAGAAGCAGACTTTTAAAGGACATCTCCTGTGGCAGCTGTTGTTACCTGACATGACATAAAGCCAATCAACAGTCGTTCATTTGATGTGTGGAGGAGATTTTAGTCGATTACCATCTTTCCTCAGTTGACTAGATGTGATTGATTATATTAGCATTTTTGTTGCATATTGTCTAATTACTCTAAAAACAACCGGTGGCACTCTTACTTCTCTGAGCATGTGAGCAGCTATGGTAGCCCTGTAGGGACAAGCTATGTGTCTATGAATAAACCCAGTAGAATGTTCAATCATTTCAGTTTATTAATGTCCTTCACCAAGAATGGGGTTAGGGTTAGGAAAATGGAAATACACTTCTAATCTATTAATGCTCAGTTTGACCTCTCTGGGCAGCTGTAGGGACAAGAACAGGAAGTAATGGTATGTTGCAAGTAAAAAAAATATAAAAAAAATATAAATAAAAAATACTCAAATTTTGTACCTTTTTAAATAAAATTTAACAGCCATGACTATTTTAATGTGTGTTTATGTGAGGGGTATGAACTGGATGTTATAGAATACCCTCACTAATTTATTTATGACACTGGCACAGAGGCTGCTGCAGGACAATGAGAAGACAGACCTGTGATGACCCCAGTGCAGAGGTAGATGTGGATGATGCTGGTGGCGAAGGAGGCCAGAATCATCCCCAGAGAGGCAAACAGGCCCCCCACCATCATGACGGGACGGCAGCCAAAGCGGTTCACCAGCACACTGCACAGGGGCCCTGAGGAGAGACAGCGCAGTCAGTCTGGGTATGTCACTACTTAGAAGGTAAATACAGCACCATCTAATATCTGAATACTCACAGCAATTAATATTATTATTTTTATTCTCTCATTTAATCTGTGGATTAAATTAGTTAAATGTGGGTAACTAGTCATGTCACTTTGTTGTGGCTTGTATATTCTTAAATGGGACTTGACAGCAATATCGGCTGTTTGAAGTGGGCTGCAATAAATAGTAGCACATTACACTGCTGTTTTACAGATATCATAATAAATTTATCTTCTAATGGTTCCATATTCAGAAGAAGAGGAATTGAGTCTTTTTGTTATTCTACAAGTTGGCCGATCTGAAACTATAGACATGGGTTTACTTTGATGTCAGAGTTTACTGAATAAATGTATTTTATGTTTCTATAAATAATGTTAAAAAAAAAAATAAAACCTATTAGAGGAATGTGACAACAATATGTATTTTTAACAGTTGCCAATCTCATTCATGGGGTCTCAAAACACACGGCCCACAGGCCAAAACCAGCCCGCCAGAAGGTACAATCTGGCCTTGTTGAATTTCTGTGTAAAAATGACATAGAAGGTATTAACTGTTAATAATTTTTAGAAATAACAGTAACTGCTATTTCTATTTGTCACAACATTTTAATTAGTGTACCAGACCTAAGACAACATTAACTAAACAGCAAATGGCAGCAATGCAATTATTTGTTTCTCCATGGCACCGTCATTACCCAAAAATATTTTGTCAAAAAGGAGAAGTAGAGCGTAGAGTTTTCCAAGAAAAAGGAACATTACCTATTTATTCACAGAGGGTTGGTGTGTATGCAGCAAGTGTCAGTGCAAAAATTATATATTATTCACCACTATAACACTCATTATGGCAGAAAATACAACTTATCATTACATAAATCAATAATTTTCTTTTAATTTGATTATCAAAACATCTTTCTTACCATTTGAATGTTAAATATTGTATTTTTTTAAACTGTACAGTTTGAAATAATGCACAGATTAGGGTTTGCTGATGTATTTCAGGTTGCAATGTGCTCACTAGTCATAAATTGACAGAACTGCTTCAACTCAGGAAACACCCTACACACTGCACTGTTCTTCAATTAAGTGGAAGTCCAGACATTTACCATCAAATACAGACTGACATTTAATTGTTATCATGGTAGAAGAAGAGAATAAATATGTAGCCACAACAAGGTTTTGATGGTTTCCTGACATAAAACAAGAAGGAAATTCTCTTTAAAAGCACATTGTATAGCGTTTAGAAGATACTCCACCATGTAACTGCAAACTAGCTCAAACACCGCATCACAGGGTTTCACTCACTTAAGTTTGTGTAAATGTTTACTTCCTGTAAAGTCAAGATGCACAAACCCCAGGAAACCCACGCACACTAATAGACACTAGCACACTAGAAAAAAATAGAAGGCAGTACCATTTGCTGAAAAAATGCATAATGCAGCCACTTTAAATTAACACTGAATCAAGCAACAGCTTATTGCCAATAAAACAATAAAACAGGGCTTTCTCACACTTTTTATTGATTATTAACAAATTAAGATTGTTATGGCAGTGAGAAACAGACACTGACGCATGTGTCTGTGTTAACTGCCTTAACAGTGACGTCAGAGCTGTAGCACGTTTGTGTTAATGTGGTTTATCGGGATTGTTGGGTTGTTATTGTTTCCTACAAAATGCCCCCATCTCATCTCCGCAGCTCTTAAGCGTCTATTTTACTCATCCAAGACACAGCGATGGTTTCATAGTTATATGAAAGTATAGCTAATAAAGTGAATTAAACTAAGGCCCTGGCAACACACGGGTATATTTATAAACCCATACTTTTCTGACTATTTGTTATAAAAATATATCTGTCCAGACGAGAGTATTTGGAAAAGTATCGGCGTCCAAATGGCTCTACGGTAAATGCATAAAACATCACAAGATGGCGGTAAACACTCATGTGCAGTGAGTCTGTTTTGTTTTGGCAGCGCTAAACACTTCTAAAAGTATATGTTGTTGTAGTTGTTACACACATGCTCAATACACACATCAACAGTAACATCAGCGCGGGTAATTACATCTCCGTTTTGTCCGTCCACACGTCTCTATTGCATCTGGAGTTCTAAAAAAAAGTCTTCACTTTGGGAGGCATTTTAAAAAGTAGTCGTTATGCGGCCTGAAAACTCTGTTCACATGTAGACAAAAGGCACAAGAAAGTATGTGTTTGTAAAAAAAAAAAAACAGGGCACATGTAGCCTGGGCCTAAAAAAACAAATAAAGACTAGCAGCAACATCCTGATATGCAGCGCCAGGTGACGGGCAGTTGAATCTTTGGTAACAAGTACACTGTGTGCACAATTATTAGGCAAGTGATTATTTTGACCATATCATCATTTTATCCATAATTTCCAACTCCAAGCTGTATAAATAAGGGTGTAACCATATTCAAACCGAACCGAAAAACCGCGAACCCACAGCCACAGTTCGAACCGCGATAGTCGCATGTCGAACCGAACGCGCCCTGCCCCCTGCTGCACCGGCCCAACGTTCATTTTATTTTGTCACAGGTGTGCTAACTGCTCTAAAGAAAACGTGAAGCCAATGTATAAAGTTAAGTAAATAAAGATAAAGTTAATAAGTTAAATTATTGTTGTTGTTTTTATTAAGTTAAAGTGAATCTAGTGTTATTATTCCTGGTGCCCTGCAATGAACCCTGCCCCCACAGCAAACAGAACCGAACCGAACCGTGACTCCAAAACCGTGATCTGAACCGAACCGTGGCATTGGTGTATCGTTACACCCCTATGTATAAACTTGAATCCTTATTGGATTTAATGCATATCAGGTGATGTGTATTTGTGTAACGAGGGAATTATTAGGCAGATTCTTTTCCTCGGGAAAAATTGGCCAAAAAAGAGATTTAACTGACTCTGAAAAGTCAAAAAAGTCTTTCACAGGGATGCAGCACTCTTGAAATATCTAAGATATTGGGGCGTGATCACAGAACCATCAAACGTTTTGTAGCAAATAGTTAACAGGGTCGCAAGAAACGTGTGGAGAAGGAAAGACGCACATTAACGTAAAGCTACCAGGAACCCATTATCCTCCAGTGCTGCCATATTCCACAACTGCAGCCTACCTGGAGTGTCAAAAAGTACAGGTATTCAGTTCTCAGAGACATGGCCGAGGTAAGAAAGGCTGAAACCTGACCTCGCAACAAGACACATAAGTTGAAACGTCAAGAATGGGCCAGGAATTATCTAAAGACAGATTTTTTTTTAGGGTGCACGTGGCAGAGTGGTTAGCACTCCTGCCTTACAGCAAGAAGGTCGTGAGTTCAAAACCCGGCTGACTCAAACATTCTCGGCCGTCTCCGGTCTTTCTGTGAGGAGTCTGCATGTCCTCCACGTGTTACTGTGGGTTCTCTCCGGGTACTCCAGCTTCCTCCCACCGTCCAAACACATGCATGTACAGGTTAATTGACAACTCTAAAGTGTCCCTAGTGAATGAATGTGAGAGTGAATGGTTGTCTGTCACTGTCTGTCTCTATATGTTAGCCCTGCGACTAACTGTCCAGGGTGTACCCCGCCTCAGGCCCAAAGCTGCTGGGATAGGCTCCAGCCACCCGTTACCCCTAACGGGACAAAGCGGTAGAAAATGAATGAATGAAAAAAAGATTTTTTTTTAAGATTTTGTGGACTGATGAGAGGAGAGTGACTGTTGACGGACCAGATGGATGGGCCCGTGGTTGGATCAGTAATGGACACAGAGCTCCACTTCGACTCAGTGTAGTGTCAAGGGCTTTATATTATAAAATTATGATGCTGACATATAAAGCATTACATGGCTTGGCCCCTTATTATTTATCTGAGTTGTTAACCTCCTATACCCTAACTCGGCGATTGCGTTCTGCACAATCCAACTTGTTGTCTGTTCCTCAAACACGCTTAAGATCTATGGGTGACAGGGCCATTTCTTCATACGCTCCTGTCCTTTGGAATTCTCTGCCTCCTGATCTTAGGGAAGCACAGGGCTACGACATTTTTAAAGGTAGACTTAAGACTTATTTTTTTAAAATAGCATTTGATTGTTGATGTTATTTTATTGTTTTAATTTTTTAAATTAGCTTTGATTGTTGATGTTATTTTATTGTTTGAGCTTTGTATTGCTTGTCTTTGTACAGCACTTTGAGAAGTTGCCTTTAAAGGTGCTTTATAAAATAAAATGTATTATTATTATTATTATTATTATTATTATTATTATTATTAAATAAATTAAGCAAGCAGCTTGATACTAAATAAAAAAGCTAAAGTCTGACTACAGTTTGCAGCTACTTATTTGTTGTTATCGATTCATTTTTGAAACCAAATTAACTGTTCAAGTGTATTTATATCCTTTCTTTAACTTTCTGCACTATACCTATCTTGTCTTATCTCTAAAAAATGCCCTCAGACACAATTGAACAGATATACTGTACAATCAATTAGAGAAACAAAACATTACATAGTAGTGTTGCACAGTGTATTGATACTTCAAAGGTATTGTGATACTATGGAGCTTAAATCAATATCATATCACATTTTTTTAGGTATCAGTACTTCCTTTGAATACCTGACATGTGTGCCATGTTAATGTAGAGTGCACCGATCTGCTGCTGGACCGTGAACAGAGACAAGTCACACCACAGACATATAATGGTCTAAATGCCTTTGTTTAAATATTATGAAACAAACCAAAAAGAGCCAACAGCTGCTATTCCATATTACTATTACTTGTAGCGTCTGTTGTGTCATGCCTCACTGGAGCGAGCGGAGAGGAATGAGTGCGAGGGAAGCTGGAGTTTAGCGCAAGCTCTGTCCCATTTAAGTGTCTGTTGAGGACAAAAAAAAATAACCAGGTATTGATTGATTGGTAGCTTATATTTGATACAAAAGTGTGTTACAAGTCTGTATTATTGTAAAAATTATTGTGAGAGCAGGTCAATTAGCAGAGTAACGGAGGAGCACGCAGATGAGTTGTAGCCTACAAGCGGAGGGTTACAAACCAAGACTGTATTTGGGTCTTCCAGAAATGTGACAGAACTCAGCTCACCCTCAGGAGAGAGTAACTACTGACAAAATAAACTTTACAGGAAATACAGAAGGTTTGTTCAGAAAAAAACAAAAAAGGAAATGGAGTTTGACAAATGGGTGAATGATTGAAAACATGCTACTGTTAACAAGGTAATGTGTAACACACAAGCGTCTCCCATGGAACCTCCTAAATGGTTGTCGAGTAAGGGCACCGCCATACGGCGAAATACGGCAAAATACAGCAATATACCGCCGTCCACCAGGGGGCAAGCTCCAAAAACGGAAATATAGGGAGAAACCCAATGGGGACTTTACAAGTACAAAAGATGGCTCAGGTCTAGAGCTAAGTTTTTACTACGTGACAATTCTGGGGGGTGAATTTTTGATTATTACGTCTATTTATGCTATCTAAAACCTGTTGTTTTACTATGGAGTAAAAGCCGAAAATCCCGGATGTAACGGCCATTTTATTGCCAAATCGTAACGACAATATCAGTAAATAGGGGACCAATGTGGGGATAACATCCATATTTATACTATATATATATATTATATATATATATATATATATATATATATATATATATATATATATATATATATATATATATTGGTATCTATTATAAAGATATAGGCCTAGAGGATTTCTATTATGTAGCAATGCTGGAAAGGGATTCCTTACGGAAGATGAATGGATATGGCTGACCAGGGCTTCCTCCCTTTATCTTTAGTGTCACTTCAGTTATTACATATTTGCACAACTGTCTAATGCAGACTGAGACACACTCAGTTGAGGAAGTACATTGTCCAAACTGTAAGCATGATTTCTTAATTATTGTGATAATACTGTTAATAGCAATTATTCTGGCCAGGATTATTGTGACAAAATGTATATGTCCCATGGTTAGTCTCATGTTACTTGCTTGCATTGTGTTCCTGTAGATACTGTACCTGTGCCGTAGAGCATGGCCAGCACAATGGAAGAGATCCATGCTGTGTCACTGTATCCCACCCCGAACTCACGAATCAGCTCTTTGAAGAACACACTGACCGCTTTGGGGAAGGCATACGAGAAGCCCGTGATAACAAAACAGCCGAGCAGCACAGCCCAGCCCCAGCCACCATCAGGAGCCTTCACCGCTGGTCCACCTACGTCTAGTGCAACTCCTCCCATGATGCTTTTCAAACTGTGAGCTAACGTGGGCCCACAGAGATTCTGAAGGATAATAGTGGTAGAATTGGTAATCAGTCATGTTAATGATTACATTTGGTTACACAACAGTTATCATGAATATATATATATATATATATATATATATATATATATATATATATATATATATATATATAGAGAGAGAGAGAGAGAGAGAGAGAGAGAGAGAGAGAGAGAGAGATTTTTGATTTTTAAACAGACTATTGTCTAGAAAACACATTTTTACAACTTTAAATCAACTATTTGCATTGAAAAAAAATATATTAATATAAAGTCAAACTAAAATAAAACTTACAACCACATCCACAACTTACAAAATATTACATTAACATGTGCCCAAAGCTGAGACCTCCTCCCTTCACAGAACACAGTGGTCAGCCCTAAATGTGTCCTCCAGACCGTGTCTGCCCGACCAGTTATTTTTTTATAGTTCAGGGCTTGGACCATAAGTTTATAAAAAATCTTCCCAGTTCCTTCCAGGGACAGTAGAACCTGGGGATTGCCCTAGGTCCGGACTCAAATAAATGTCAGGGAAGGGACCTGTGTCGTCAGGGATCAGTGAACCGGGACTGAACTCGCTCAGCAGGATCCGGGCCCGTCCTGTCAGCTGATGGTTCCAGTGAGCCAGTAACCGGTCCACTTTCTTAGCGGACTTCAGACCCAAGTGACCGGCTAATTCTACATAGTTGTCCAGCTGTGGCCCAGCCCGTTCCATCAGCTGGCCTAAGGTGTAAATCCCACCAGCACTAAACCGTCAACTCAGGACATGCAGGACAGGTGAAGCATCCGTGCAGGAGAGGCTCCTTCAGGAGCCAGCAGAGTGAGATGGTATCAGCCGTTCTCCATTTTTTAAGGACACTCCATACAGACAGCAGGCCGCAATAGAAAGTGGGCAGTGATGGAGACACAGGTCTGCTGCCGTCTGTCAGGAACAGAGACAGGCCCAGCTCCCCGGCTCTCTGCAGAAACAGCCAGCGGTCTCCAAACCAGCACCTCAGGACCTTTGAGGAGCCGCTGGAGAAACTGCAGCCGGAAGGCTGTCCCTCTACTGGCCAGATGGATGAGTCCCTGTCCCCCCCTTCCCCCTTTTTTGGCAGGAAAAGGACTCCCGGTGGTACCCAGTGCAACTTGTCCCAGAAGAAGTCCATCAGGAGCCTCTGGATGGTTGATAGAAGGGAGGATGGTGGGTCGATGCACATTAATTTGTGCCAAAGAACAGAGGAGACCAAATTATTAGCTACCAGAACCCGCCTCCTGTAGGACATCTTGGGTAACAACCACCTCCACTTATTTAGCCGCCCTTTTCAACAGTGTCATCCCAGCTTTTTTGTTTTTTTGGATATAGTGGCAGTCATCCAGGAAGACCCCCAAATAGTCCTCCCTTATTCCATACCAACCCCTCCGACAGGATGAGTCCTCTCAGACACTCTACGACCAAGATGGCTTCACTCTTTCCCCAGTAGACTTTGGCGCTGGACACCATCCTAAACTGCCCCACAGCATGGACTAAACAGTCTATATCAGCCTGGGAGTCCACAATCACAATGACATCATCAGCATAAGCAGACATCTTGAAGCTGGCGTCACAGCCCGGTATGTGTACTCCTGTCAGTTGGGTTCTGAGTCTGTAAAGCAGAGGTTCTATGGCCAGGGTGTACAACATCCCTGAGAGAGAGCACCCCTGACATATCCATCTGCCCACAGAGAATGGAGCACTCAGGCCCCCATTGATTTTTAATAAACTTATGATGTCACTGTACAGAGTCCGAATGTGGGCTATAAAGCCAGGGCTGAACCCAACAGCAGCCATGGTTTCCCACAGGTTCAACCCTGTCTAAAGCATTTCCTGGTTTATTGAAATCAGGTCAATGCCCAAAGAACCAGAGACCTCCAAAACATCCCAAATTACAGTGACATTGTCACTTATAAGCCTGCCAGGCACAAAGTAAGACAGTGGTCAGTGTGAACTACAGAGCCCATCACCTCTCGGAGTCAGGAGGATCTTATAGTCCGTACAGAGCAGCAACACTGGCCCCAAGTTCTTAAGCAGCTGCAGGTCACCCTGTTTTGGCAGCAAGGTAACTACAGCCCTCCTGCAGCTCAAAGGGAGGGGGCCACTCAGACTGTCTTTAATGACCTCCAATAGATCCTCCCCCAGAATGCCTTATAAAAGTCAGCCGGAAGACCGTCAATACCAGGGGCTCTGCCTGTTTTCAGTTTCCCTACAGCAGTGGCCAGCTCGGTCAACGATTCCGGGGCCTCCAGCCTTCTGTTCTGCTCAGCACCGACCTGAGGCAGGCCGTCGTGAAACAACCTTTCCATGTCAGTGCCGTCATAGATTTTGATAGAAACTGGAGGCCAAAACTTTGTAATTATAAGTAATTGAATTTGTAATTAAGCTGTCGCTGTCAGAACGCAAAGACTGGATGATCTTCTTTTCACCATTTTTCTTCTTCAAACTGAAGAAAAAATGGGACGTGGCATCCATCTGGGAAAGGTCCATGTGGCGAGACCGCACCAGAGCTCCCTGTGCGCAGCTGCGTAGCAGGTTGATCAGAGCAGTCCTTTTAGATTTCAGGGATTGTAAACACCCTGGATTTTCTGTAGACTCTGCTAAAGACTGCAGGTCTTCTATTTGTATCTCCAGGTCTTTTACACATTGGACCCTGTCTTTAGTGACACCAGAGAGAGAGAGAGATGAGAGAGAGAGAGAGAGAGAGAGAGAGAGAGAGAGAGAGAGAGAGATGAGAGAGAGAGAGAGAGAGAGAGAGAGAGAGAGAGAGAGAGAGAGAGAGAGAGAGATGAGAGATGAGAGAGCGAGAGAGAGAGAGAGAGAGAGATGAGAGAGAGAGAGAGAGAGAGAGAGAGAGAGAGAGAGAGAGAGAGAGAGAGAGAGCGAGAGAGAGAGCTGAGTGATTGATGAGAGATGAGAGAGAGATGAAAGAGAGATTGATGAGACAACTGGTTGATATGACTCACTCAGACTGTGAAGAGGATTCTTATAGTATGGTCACTGCATGGTGCTTCCAGCAGAGGTAGAGCAGAAATTCTATAGGTAAGATAACAGAAAAAACACAATTATTTTTGTTTTGTTGTATTACAGAGGTTTTAAAGGGAGGTTACCCTATCACAACAATTCACCACTAGATGGAGTGGTGAGCTCCTGTTACTTCCAGTACGCCTGAAATTAGAGAATACTTTAGCCCTTTTTAGGCTCAATTTTGTTGTGGGGGAATTACTTGTCTTTAAGGACGTTTCCACTGGAGCGGTATGGGTTGGGTCAGGCCATGGCGAGTAAGTTTCTACTGTCAAAGGAGTCTAAAGTAGGGCTGCAACTAACAATTATGTCTATAATCAATTTATCAAGTAATAATTGAAGAGTGAATTGCGTGTAAATGCATGAGGACCTGGTGTACTAACAAAAACAAGTGGTCAAAATCTTGAGGTGTTTTATTGTTCCGGCTTAAAACTGTAGATAACACATACATTTTTACTAAATCTGAACCAGATGAAGCTACACGTGCCACAGGACTTGTGGATAGAGCATATATACACATAGAGATGTATTTTCATCCCTTTTACTGTTTCTGTGGATTTACTTCTTTATGAAAAATCCCTTTTCTCTCAGCACACGGCGGGTTTCAGTGTCTATGAATACCCCAAATAGCAATCAATTGATTATTAAATTAGTTGACAATTATTTGATCATAATCAATTAATCTGATAAATTGTTGCAGCCCTAGTCTAAAGCTTACCAAAGTGCACACCTTAAAGGTTCTCAAAGTTCAATGACAAGCCCACCGATCATGATGGCAAAAAAAAGGGGTGCTTAATTTAAAGTTCAGATAAGCAAAGCCGAGGGCTGACTTTGGATAGTTAGATGTAGTCATAATAAGATACAAGTTATTTGTTCATTTTTGTGAGGCATTTTGTTGCGTGTGGTTATTGTGAGAAAAACTTTCTGGATAAAACTAAAAAAAGTAAATAAAGAAAAGAATACATTGTCAGTTGATTACCTTTTAGTTTTACCACTCCCTAATAATTAATATTTAAAAGAGGCTTCTGTGTTTTTAATAGTAGTTAGTAAACTAAAATAGTTAGTTTATTAGCGTACATAATCAAATAGACCCTACAATCATGTTGGCAAACTTAGGTGATCGGCATCAAAAATCCTGATTGGAGCACTCTTAATAGAAAATATAATTTTCCACAGTTTTCATTTAAATTATTTATTTATTTATTTATTTGCTATATACAGCCAACCAACAAGAACTTCTTGGGTGCCATCTTGGGTGCTTCAGATTAATGATTCTAGGTTCAACACGCCACACTCAATAACTCCCTAAACACACAGACTTGCCCGTTTTTCCTCCATCAACAGATTTATTTCTTGTCTGCTGTTGTGGCATTAAATAAGCTCAGTGAATACATGCCATATTTAAGCCTAGTTAAAAGAAACTCCCACTGAAATCAGAGTGTGTGACCGTTGTTTTCTTCTTTTTTTTTCTTGTTCTATTAGAACAACAGACCAATCAGCACATATTACAATCGGAACAAAGCAGCCTGTGTTACTGTATCCCATCATGCTTTGTAAGGGGCTGACCCTGGCCTCAGAGATTTATTGTCCAGTGGATCGATGGAGCCAGAGAAGGTTTTTACCACAGCACATTAACACTTATTAACATTGTGGCTACTGCTCCCTGATCAAATCCTGTAGAGATGTCTGGTCACGGTGTTCCTGTCAGGCCAGAAATATTAGCTAACTAACTGATCCACTCCCAGTTACTACTCGGTGGCGGAAATGCTTATTAGCTCCATTAGCTAATTTACAATGTCGTAAAGAGCTAGGGAAACAAGACTTAGGTAAAGATTGGGATGAGGCCAAATAACGGTGTGCATTCCTGCGTTTCTAGGTTACATGATCATTTGCAAACCCTCGGTGACGGGAATGTGACCAAAAATAAAAACATCCCGGGACCACCTGAGCTTGCAGTGTGTGTTCCCCTGGGAGATCAGCAAACATCACATTATTTTCCAAAGGTTATGAAATATATACCGAGCTCAGGAGAAGACTATTTGGAACAGATGCAATTAAAATTTCTCCATTTAAGGTACCCTGTGATTAAGGGACAAAAGTGGGACAAAAGTGAATGTCTAATAGATCCTCACAGCTCACTGACGAGGCTTTAGACCTGCAGTAGTGTTAACAATTGAGACTTGTACAAACAATAAAAAACGAACCAAACTTTTCTACCTCAGATGGTCCACGTTTCCAAAATAGGAATTCATTTATTTCCACTTTGTTGTGTTCAATTGGATGAAATTAGTTATTCATAACTTTTTTTTATTAGCATTTCATACACCTCCCTTGTATGTCAGATTTAATATGACTTTTTTCTTTCAATTAAAGCTGCTGAAAAAAAGTAATTTTTTAACTTGTTTTTCCAAATTTCTGTAGCTAGTTTAGTCCTGTTCCACCATTGACCAAACTTGCTGAGAAAATCTTTTGGTTTCAAGTTTCAAAGCAGAGTAACTGGAACAGCGATCTTACTGACTCAAGACGTCTATTACTTTACTTTTGTCACAGGTATATGGCTTACCCCTTTTAAAGGACTCTTTAGAAAGATTGTAGAAAGGCTGTCGGAGATTTGATGCTTTGATTAAAGGAGCCTGATTCGACTTCCAATCTCAGGCAAATTGTTGTGGTGGTGTTATAAAAGCGGTTGGTAAAGATGGGTGCAAGACCAAAATAAGTTTATTTAGAAGAGGAAGGACCAGAAAACAAGTTTTGTTTGAGATTGCTTTGATGTTCAAATAAACATCACTTCACAGGTTTTCCTTGTTACATTGGGCACAAAAAAGCTTTTATTTTTGCAAATCGTATTGAATTTAATGCTTAACCGTGTAAATAAACACTTTCTTCTTCTTTAAATGAAGAAAGTTTGACGTCCGGATTTGAAAGTTTGAAATCCAGATGTTGTGCACGCACAGTTTCCACTTTAGTGCAATCTGATCTGTTCAAATTTATGCCTTTGACTTCGGCGACCGGTAAAAGTGGAACTACTGCTGATCAGTAAGGAGAGGACCGGAGCTGAGTGGACGCTGTGTAAATTATGTCATTGAAAACAACGTTACGTATTTGCCGCAGTGTGTTGCAGAGCGGAGCCGCAATCAGTGGAATTTGGGGGTACCACGCATGAGTCGACTATTAGTCGACTATAGGCAATTTGACTATTAATATCCTTAATCGGGAAAACCCCTAATTTGAAGTTATCTTGGTTTTGGGTGCAGTAATTGAACTCCATCTAGTGGTACAAGTTCATAAAGAGGATTTAGGGAAAATCAATTTCCCATTAAGCCATTTATTACCTGAATTTTCGTCAAAAATAATGACATTCGAATAAACCATATAAAATTTAGTGATTATTAGTTACCTTCTGTGAAAAGAAGCGTAGATTCTGTGACCCAGGTCGAACACATATACAATTTTCCCATCTAATTTGTTCTATATATCCAAGTAGAGGGATTTGACAGGTCTTTGTGCTTTGTTGTTGTCAAATTAACATTTTTTTTGTTCTATTTTATCCATAAAACCAAAAATAGCTGACTTACTTAATCATGAAATCCTTAAAAAAAACAAATGTATTTTCTCCCACTAGGTAAATTTGTAATATCCATGTTTTTATAATGATCAGAAATGACCAGTGCCACTACGTTGTTTGAGGAAATGATGCACCACCACACTAAAATGCCAAATTTAGAAAGAGGAAATATTACATATATAAATCTTACATATATAAGGCTTGTAATATGAATGAATCTAAAATAATATATTCTATAGAAAAGAAGAAAATGTTGTTCAAGACCAGAATTTTATCTATGGGCCTATAATTTTACATATATGAGAATTTGTTTCATCTACCAAGTATCTTTGGCTACATGTGGATGTTAAAAACTTTATTGTCGCTGTTTCTATAGTATTTTAGTATTTAAAGGCGTCAGCTGCTAATGGTAATGACACTATCGTGTAAGCTGCGTACCTGATACTGGCCGTACATAACCTGACCGTACAAATTACAACACACAGGTTACAACTTGTTACGACTTTTCTGAGGCAGGGCAACCATTATAGATTTAACATTTAGCATGAAAAAGCCCGCAGCGCGCGCGAGACGACACAAAAACAATGGGATTAGCCTAATATTGGGACGAGAGAAGAGGCTCGCGTTACTTACATTAGCCGGGTACTTGTGTCGCAACCTCGCTGAGGCAGGTGAATGTGGCTACGTTGTGGCGTACGTGCTCTTACCTGGAACGAACCTGGACAAACTGTTGAGTGTTGAGATGCTCTGAGCCCCTCCTCTGCTCTCTGCCTCAGCAACCGACGCGTTTCCAACCGCACGTCTACGGGCCCCGGCTTCCCGTACTGCGCATCAGTCACAGGAAGCACAGACGGGTCTTAGCGCCGCCGGATATGTGCTGGCGCCATGACAGCACTGTACAATTAACCTTGTAACGCAATGTTCAAAATGTACAACATATATGTTTATATTGACTTAACTTGTTTGATTTGTTTATATTGACGTAAAACTGGGACGTAACGTTATTTTCTTTAGAAATGTATTAGGAAATTCAGTGAACGTTCAGCACCTATGTTAAAGCCTCATAATGGCAAGCCAATACTTGAATTTCAAACAGGCACAAGCAAATAAATTTTGACACCTACATTCTGGTGGCACGTGATTTTGCAGTTTATTAATCAAATAAATAGTGTTAAATAAGATTAACGACATAGTACGTAGACTTTGTTTTCTTTTTTTAAATAATAAAATAGTCTTTATGGTCCCGTCCCGTTTTACCCAAGGTATGGTAAAAGCACCACACACACACACACACACCACCACACACTCTCACAGTTAGTTACCCAGACGCTTGAGCACTGTTTTCAGTTCCCTTGGGCCAAAAATTGGATTAAGGCCACGGAGAGAGCCTGTTCTTAGTAATGCCCATGTTTGACCTGAGCCTGTCTAATGGAGACACCTAAACTGGCTCAGGTCCAACATCTTTAGAGAGCACATGGCAGTTGAAATATATGTCCATTTGAATGTCTAAAGAATTAAAAAGAACAATAGACTGACCGTCTAAAGAACAATAATAAATGAGGGTAACTGTTTAGACTATACTAAATTGTACATAATAAATTAAAACATTTTGCACGTCATTGGTTTCAGTTTTATTTTATACTAAATACTAAACCTGTGCATGTCAGTGTCTCTCAGTATACTAAATACTACACTCTTCTACAGTCGGGCAAGTTAAGAGTCACTCTTTGTTCAATTGAAATAATGATAGGGTACATTCTAACATTATGCATGTCTGGTCCAGTTTATAGTATACTAAATACTACATACTAAATACTAATAACCAAATACAGAATGATAAAATTATGCTCATAAGGGTTTTTGTTTTTACTAAATATATACTACGTATATAGTATGCACAGTAGAAAAGTAAATTAATGAATGATTTATTGAAACAGGGACAGCGCACAATTAAACATTAACCTCATACAGAGAAAATATGTGTTGTGCCAGGTTCTAGCTTTGTTGCTAATTCCCACCTGTAGTCCCTTGATTTGTTGATGTTATTGACTTGTTGAACATAATAAAAGAAAATCATGGAAAATGGATTGTTAGGCTACATGACATTCACAAGATATCAACAATAAAACAGTCAAGCTATCAAAAAACTATAGAATCTGTACCTATCCATTAGCTCCCAACACACACTTTTTTCTGTTCACACACTAACATTTTAGTTCTGATTTATAGAATTACAAAGACTAAACAGTAATGACAAAATTATAGAATTGTGTTCATAATACTACATATTAAGTACATAAATTGTGCAAATCAAGGCTCCTGTTTGTTTTGCAAGTCATTAAAACCGGTTTATCCTGTACTAAATACTTTATCATAGGATTGTTCAAGTCAGGGTTCCTGTTTAGCCGGTGCCCTAAGTTCCTCTAGGATGCTGTGACTGATTGTTGTTGTTTCCTCTATAGATATAGCCACCTGCTGCCCTCAAATAAAAACTGATGAAAGGCTCTATTTACAATACAAATCAAACAATGAATTGACAGCTGCCAAAAGCCAGTGTGTGGGGGTCATTCCGCTCAGTCAAACATGCACCTACAGTAGGGCTGTGCTCACTACAAAGAGACATGCCTACTTGAGTGGCAGATGTCAGATGCCTCTAGTGTTAATGTAAGCTTCGGGGACAGCTCCTACTTATCTCGCTCTGCTCTGCTTCCTTGTGCCTCCTGTCTTTAGAATAACAATGTCAAAGTCTACATTTGTATTAGTGAATAATTAGTCTACAATTAACTCCCAATGTTTAAACTCTGAGCATTTATTTAAGTCTGGGATCACTTTGACTGCAGAGTATGGATGCATTTGTATCACAGCAGCTGAGGCGTCTTGCTGAGATGCTGTGATTGTCAAGGGAGATTAAAACAAGAGACTATAAACTGCTGAGAGGAACACATTTGTGATTTGCCCTACTTACTAACGTCGGAAATGGAACGCGCCCTTAAATAACCTCACTTGGTCAAAATGATAAACACACGACAGTGCACCAGTGACTTGTGAAAAACAACCTCGGCACACATTAATAATATATTTCTGATAAAGGATTAGCTAGCTAATTTGTTTATCATCAGCTTACAGCAAATAGGCATGTTTGCTAAAGCCTGTTAGTATTTGTTTTCATCCTTGGTGGTGGTGTTTATTATTGTTGTAGGCTGGCTATCTCTATCTCTCACAGTGAAAGGATGTGACCTTTTATGTAACTGTCCTAGTGCTATAGCAACATGGAGGCATCCATCTTTTCAGATAGCACCATCCAGTGGAGACACTACATCACTGCTGAAAGAAACAACATGTAGCCTTTTCTTTTCCATACCTTTTGCCATGTGGTGCCATAACAGTTAACGGATACCAATTTCCAAAAGCCAATATTTCTCATGAAATGAGCAGTGACAAATATTGTATTTATTTTATTAGCAACTCAAATAAAATCTCCCACAACCCAATTCTGGATCACAACCCAGTGTTTGTGAAAAAAAAAGGCTATAGGCATGACTACTGTACTGTGCTGTACTATACTATGCAATGCTTAGCTGAAGTAGCTTAAGCTGAAATGGCTCCAAAAAGGAATAACAACCTACATAGTGTGTGAAAGTTCTCAGTCATCCAGGTCATCTTAAAGAAAAGGTTAAAGCAATGGCATCTGGACTAGGTTTTCAAGGTGAAGCTGAGCTTTTATCTCTAGAGGGAGGGGCCTGAAACTAACTCTGATTGAACCAGGCTATTCTGGTCTCATAGTGGTTAGCTATGAAAGGACAGTGTGACTCCTGATGTGAGAGTTGTTAAGGCTCAGGAGAGTCGTTAGTAACACTGCTCCATTCAGGTGGTGTTGTTGTTCTAGAGCGTTTTGTTTAAGGTTTCAAAAGACTGTAAGGTTTCAAAATGACTGTAAATACTAGGCATCATGAATCTCAGGCCACCTCCTCTGTTCAAAGAGGCCTTTTTCCATTTTAACAAAAATGGCTTCCTTCAGCCCTCTCTCAAACCATCTGGCCTCTCTGGCCAAAATTTGGACATTGCTGTCCTCAAAGGAATGTCCTTTGTCTTTGAGGTGTAGGTGGGCTGAAGACTCAGGTCCTCCAGGATTGGCTCTTCTGTGCTGATACATCCTCTTGTTTCTCCGACATACAGTATTTTTAAAAATAATAGCAGTACAATGTGACTAACCAGAATAATCCAGGTTTTTAGTGTATTTTTTTATTGCTAAGTGGCAAACAAGTTACCAGAAGATGCAGTAGATTCTCAGAAAACAAACAAGATCCAGCATTTATGATATGCACGCCCTTAAGGCTGTGCAATTGGGCAAATAGTTGACAGGCGACTACAAACTCCAAACTATTTTGTACAAACGTTTTTGTTTCTAGGATTTAGCAATCCAGTGAATCACTAAACTAATATTTGTATGACCACAGTTTTTTAAAACTGCTTCACATCTGTGTGGCACCTCTCAGCTGTTCTTCCACTCCATGATTCTTTAACAACATTCCACAATTATTTACATTTCTTGGTTTTGCTTTAGAAACAGCTTCTCAATTGGATTAAGGTCCAGGGATTGCGCTGGCAGCTCCATAACATTAATTTTGTTGGTTTGGGGTTTGCTTGTTAACTTGTCTGTTTGGGGTCTGTGACGCAGCTGGCCGTTAACGGTTGGAGTAGTGAGGAGATAAATGTCAGACAGAGGCAAAAGGTGTGGTCCACAACTTTTTCCTTTTCAATTTTCCATTGTTACAAAATACAGGGCCGTATGCAATCGCGGCTACTGCTCCATGGTTTCTCCAACAGTAGAACAACCAGACAAAGAAGAACCTACAGCGCTTGAACAAGGCGCCTTAAATACCTTCGTCCCTAATTGGATCATACCACTACAAACTCACATGGAATACCATATTACATTTACATTTACATTTATTCATTTAGCTGACGCTTTTATCCAAAGTGACTTACATTGTTCTACAGTAATTACAGCAACTGGAGGCAAGGTGGGTTAAGTGTCTTGCCCAAGGACACAACGACAGTATGAACTGCGGGGAGAGCGGGAATCAAACCACCTACCTTCCGGTTGAAAGACGACTGCTCTACCCACTGAGCTTCTGTCGCTCCCGATTAACATTAGCCTTCTTAAAACTAAATTAAAATCCTAAATAACTATAAACAAACCCAAATATGTATTTAAAACCTTAAACTATACACCCATATAATCTAAAACCAATAAAACACTTAACACCTAAACCTCATTACACCTACACCTTCCCTTTACTTGGTCCAGGCTGGAACCTTTAAATTAACTCTTGTTTCCATAAGGACTCTTTTAAGACCTGGACACAAGACAAGGTAACACACACAATTTACTGAAACACTTAAAATACCTTTACACACCACATAATACATATTGCACCTAAATAGTTTTGGTTCTAATGCCTCTTTTTTTTCAGGGCTGAGCATAAACCAATCAAAGTGCTCCATGTCAACTGGATCCTCAACAAAAAGAAAATTTAATAAATACATTTTAAAACCAAATTGCCTTACTGGCATGTGCAAACTACTGTTTAAAGCGCTGTGTGTTTTAAGTGTAAACAGTCTAAAGTGCAAGAGTGCTGTGTTCAAGTGCTTTTCCCAGGTAACAAGCTGGCTGTTTGTTACAGGGTCAATGTGTTGAAACAAATATTTCAAAGGCATGTCATCTTCAGCATAAGGCAACATGACCAAGTATTTTGACATTTGCAAACCGATCCATGATCTCTGGTATGCGATAAATAGGCCCAACACCACAGTAGGAGAAACATGCCCATATCATGATGCTTGCTTCACTGTCTTTACTGTGTACTGTGGCTTGAATTCAGAGTTTGGGGGGCATCTCTCAAACTGTCTTGGGCCCTAAGACCCAAAAAGAAAAATTTAACTCATAAGTCCGCAAATGTTTTTTTTTTTTTTATTTAGTTGATGTGTTCTTTGGCAAATTATAACCTCAGTTTTCAATCAACTTTTTATTCAAAGTATGCTGTTCGTTTGAACAATCACTTAAATGACCTATTTTTCTCAAACTTTCAAATGCATGTTCACCAAGTGCTGGTGGGCTTCATCCTTAAATAGGGGCCACCTGATTCACACCTGTCTTTTCACAAAATTGATGACGTCAGTAAGTGAATGCCACATTGCTTTTTTTTTTTTTTTTTTTAAACACACCACTTTAACACCACTTTAAACTAATTGCCCAATTGCACAGCCCTTAAGAGCGTGCATATCATGAATGCTGGGTCTTGTTTGTTTTCTGAGAATCTACTGCACCTACTGGTAACTTGTTTGCCACTTAGCAATAAAAAATATACTTAAAACCTGGATTATTGTCACTACACTCGTCACCGAACAGCATAGACCACTTTTCTGTTTGAATGAGGGGATCTTGTCTTCAGGATGGACCAGTTTTTAATGCAGAGTTACCCCGGGTTTACAGTTGACTGGAATGTTGTGTTTGTAGACAAATGTTTTGGATAAACCAGACACATAAGGGATAACTACACCTGCAAATGTAGTCCAGGGTTGGTTCTGTAGAGATGTGTCCTGTAGCAGTCTCTTCATTACAACCACGAGTACTTCATTGGTGGGTATGCAGGTAAAGAGTGATGTGACATCAAAGTAGACAATGGTCTCATCTGCGTCTAACTGTAGATGTTTTTTGTTAGTTAAGACCTGTGGGTTGATATGGTGTTGCGTGGTCTACCAATGGAGCAAAAATGGTGGCCAGATGTTTGGCTATATTGTAGGTGGACTTGTGATTTTTGGGTAAGCCATAGACACATAATCAATGACTTGGTCCTTAAGCCTTAACGACTCTCACATCAAGGGTCACACTGTCCTTTCATTGCTAAAGCCTATGAGACCAGAACAGCCTGGCTCTATCAGTTTCAGGTCAAACCCTCGCTTTAGAGATCTATAGATAAAGCTCAGCTCTCTTACCAGTTGAACTCAGAATTGACAGTCTCTTGGAGAAGAGACAAAACGTCTTCACCTTGAGGACCCAGTCCAGAGGCCTTTGCTTGAACCATTTCTTAAATCTACATAGTGTAAATGATACATTGTATTTTCCTGCCATAAGGATGGTTAGTTATTTTATAAATAAAATTTAGGTAGCATTTGTGAAAAGTGGTATGTGGAAAAGCGTAAAAGGATAACATAACACAGAATTGTCATTGTTAGCATGGGTTGGTTCTACATGTTAGCAATGTGTAGTTGAAAATATTCATTAATTTCAGACATTTGAGACTTGTGTGACTATATTCAGAACTAATATAAAACAAAAATTGTTTGTTCCAATTATTACTTCCAGTTCCTACAACGAAGATATGTCCATGCAAGGCTACCCGTAGGTGTGGACTGCTATCTACAATTTTACCACCAAAAACTCCAGTCTCTGCATTTTATAAAACAAACATTGAAACCATGATGCATTCTTTAAATTGATTTAGCCCATATTTTGTGTTTTTGCCAAAACAACAAATTGTATACAAGTACTTATTAATTTATTTACACAATTTTAAAATACACAAATACAGTGGCATTACAAATGAGCAGAAGTTTTGAGGTGGGAGTGAAAAACATTTTTTTATGAATCCATAGGAGATGACGTCCTACAACGCAACAATCATCTCAACGTCATCACAGTCAAAGCAAAAATTATACAAGAGGTGATTAAAAAAAAATTTAATAAGTGAGTGAAGCGGACATGACAGAAATTATTACCCTGGTAAAATGTACTTGCATTTATCATAGTCATCAGTGAGACAAGTTAATCCATCACTTTTTTCAAGCCCAAAGGTGAATTAGATTTAAAAAGAAACAATTCTAATGGCGTGAGGCATTCCCAGTCGCTCCATACATTGTCACCGTCCCACGCCAGAGTGGCTTGTGTCGGAGACAGAGTAGGCACATCCTATACACAATATAACATACAAGTACACATAACCACTACAGCCCCTTCCACTACAATGAACAGCCTACAATACCACTACTTACGGAACCCCTATACCGTTTTCTACTTTTTAGCAATTTAGGATTCATTGGTCAGGCGGGCTGACTAGTCTGATTAAGTTGTTCACTCGAGGGAAGCCCCTTCAAAAAGATTGCCGAGTTCGTTACTGTTGAGACTCAGCTGTGACTGCTGCCTTGTCGTATTTTTTTTTCTTAAGATAATTGTGTCTGCAGTGCTCTCAAACCTCCTCGGCTACATTTAAGCTCATGTAAAAGAAAAAAAATCTTTCATTCTCCTTCCTGGACCTGTAAATATAAACTTTGAGGATGTATAAATAGTCACAGCTTATTATGAAATGTGAACCTTTATTTGAAAACAAAGATGAGAGCAGTACCAAAATGTCAGAGAGGCTTCCCAAAGTGTCAAAGGGCACCAAGTCTTGAATACACTCAATCATAGCGCTTCATTGAGTGGCGTTGGCTACAGAAGAGTGCAGAAGGATTTCTTATAGCACTAATTGCAGTCATTAAATGATTCCAGGACATCTTTGACTTGGGATCATTCTCCAGACTGAATAAATGTAGTATATGTTGTTTGAGTGACACTGACGTATTGCAATTGCCTGTAAAGCTGCTACAAACCAACATTTAAGCGGCACTGTGTAACAGGTTTTTGAGAGGAAACTATCCAAAAACAGCAAAGTGCATTTTGTACAAATACAACTCTGCTAGGGTCCAGTGTACCAGACCATTTCTGCTCCCTCTGTTTGAGCTAGCTAGCATGTCACTCAGAAGAGGTCTGATCATTCTAGTGGCAGGGAATTATTACATATCATTTACATCAGTTTTTATGTCCAGCTGAGGGTACTGTGTCAGCAAAATAGGTATGATTCTACCAGATGTGTGTCTAAGAATCATTAAATCAATCAAGAATGTATTTTTTTGTTTTTTTAAAGTTGCTAGCTAAAAGCAACTAAAAGTTACGCAGTGCCACTTTAAAGTCATGGTTAATGAGTTTTGCATTTCTCAAACTGGGATCTGAGGTCACGTTAGGAACACATTCAGAAGTAATTAGGTTTTGGTTATGGGTCTACGAGACATGAACGAGGTCTAGGTAGAAATGGAGTAAAGAGTTAGTCCAGTATTTTTTAAGTGTGTAACTTATTCCCTATAATAGACAATTGTCAGCACACTTAATTTGGAGAAAGAGACGTCCACAGATTATACTCACACAATATTCTGTTAAGAAACTGCTAATATCTAGCTGTAAACTGCCATATGAAAGTGTTTTTATCAATAACAATTAAGTTTTAGGGTTGTATAAATGTGAATTAGCATAAAACACGTTCTGAGAACTTACCCCAGAGACAGGACATTTTATGTATCAAATGTGGAATACTTCCAGGGTCAGTACTAGTACCCATGTTATTGTCTTTATACAGAACAAAAAGCACACTTAGGTGTTATTTAAGTGTGACCCCTATAATGGTCATACATAACACATACACAATAGTTGCTTGTGTCTGCTTCTCCAAACTGGGCTGACAGTAACCTAATGTAGGAAAGAATTTACCCATCCAACAGTACCTCGTAGAAAATCTTGACAAAATACAGATGACTATATGGTAAAAAGGATAAATGAGGCCCAGGAGGCAGAAGATTAATAATATAATAAAAAAAGAAAAAAAAAAAAAGAAAAGAAAAACTATAAACTACAACTTTAACGTGTTTCTCTCCACCTGTTTTGAGCTTGTACAACCCTAAGACACACACACAAAACATAATCACTATTCACCAGATTAAAAATCAACACTCGCTCTAAATGTGTCACTGCTCAGTTCACAGCTTTCCCCAAGCAGCACGCTGCAGTCTCGACAAAACACAAATTAAAATTGTGTGTGATTTTAGGATCACTTCCCTGCTTGCAATGCCCGAGGGGTTTAAAACAACTCAAAAAAAACGATGGGATAAAGATTTTAAAAGGCTTTTATGACCCATTTAAAAAGCAAAATGTACACTTAAACTAAAGAAAAACATAAAAAGTGTGGGTGAGTCTTTGTGGACACAGAGTTTAGGCACTATTTTTTTCAACACTGCCATGATGGATTGGTGTCTTCTTATTTTTCACACATATAAAGTCCCACTTAAACTATTTTCTAAGACTTCTCCAGTTTCTAACCCCGACAGCTCACAAAATCAGGCTAGTGGAGCTGGTGTAAGAGAATTTTAATTCTAAACGACAAAAAAAGCAGTAAAAGCAAATAAAAACAACAAAAAAGATGAAATCCATGGCTTCATCAACAGGGAGGGAGTGTTTCCTCAGCTTCATAGAGACGAGGAGGAGGCTATGGCTGCTAACTGCCCCGGGGCCACATTAAGGCAACCGGACTGTGCTCCCCGCTCATCTTTCACACAAACACACACCCCTCATCTGTCAGCTCGACAAGAGTGCAACCTGACTCTTGTGCAGTGGTGGTTGTGTCAGAGTCATGGAGGAAAGAGAAGAGTGTGTATGCGTGCGTGAGAAGTGTGGTGTGGTGCTGCAAATGGTGCTTGTCGAGGCCTCGGTGGTGCGTAGTTGGAGTGACGGAGAGGAGTTTCACCGGGGAGCGGCGGACTGCAGGCCGCTGGGTGTCACCCGGGACAGAGCCTGAAAGAGACAAGAGACAGTACACTAAGAATACAGCTTTCTACTGTTACATTATTGTGTGGAGTACCCCAGTGGTCAATACTAGGAACCATTTTATTCTCTTTGTACATGCTACCATGTGCAGTGTCTTATGCAAATGATACCCAAATATATTTACCAGTTAAGTTACTTTTGTTTTTATCCTATGAGAAAAATATTCAGAATATGCTCCATGGAATGTTTTACAATGAAACAATAATTCTATTTTTTTATTTTCTGTAGGCTGGACTACTGCAAAGGGGTTGGAAATTGTGTTAATCAAAAATCTACAACCGTCATTTTCATGGTGACGCGTCATTGTTTGTCACGTGACACACCAATAGTGCTGAATGAATGATGATCTGCTTTTATGTAATTTTTCCTTTTTTAATTAAGAATATTCACAAATGTGTTAGCTATGTCATGAAATATCTGATATTCCGATGTCAAATACATGCAAGTGGAAGTATATTGTTGTTTAAACACCTTTATAACGATCGCGTTAGTTGAGCTGTATGCGCAAATGGCGCTGCTGTGTTAGTTTGTGCCACAGACGCAGTTCAGAGAAACGGATCTGTTGGATTTACAACCTCTATGTTTACAACACGTGAATTCATCCACTTCTCCCGAAATACTTAAGTAAGTTGGCTGGTGAACTGGGAATAGAATAGAGTAAACATTGGAGTTACTTACACAATGTGTATCTGATATAAATAAAATGTGTCAAATTATAATGGAAAGGATTTTTATTACCTCTTCCATAGACACCAGTGTGTATTTTACAAACTCTAAATGTATTGTTTTTTTTTAGTACTTATGTGAATTTATATGTTTGAAACCTAAAATAAATCGTATGTGGTTGAAAACACTGAAAAGTTGTGATATATGACAGCTCTGAGCGCGCCTGTCTCTGGCTAAATTTAACATTTGAATTTAGCAGTTGATCATGTAATTCATTTTTTGGTAATTTATGTTGATGACTTGTCCTTAAAAATAAAACTATTCTTTCCAAATTTTTTTGTATTTTTATTTTTCTGAGAAATGCTTGGTTTTCACCGAACACATAGTCATATCGTATTGTATCGATTTCGAGATATCTGGCATGAAAATCGAGATATGAAATTTTGTCCATATTGTTCAGCCCTAGTACAGAACTAGTCATATTTTCTTTTTATTTGCTGTTGCCCGAGGGGCAGAGTGCCCTGGTTTCCCTTATCTCTCACCCCGTTTCCTTTCCATCTACAGTCCTATCAAATAAAGGCAAAAAAATATATAATAAAAAATTGCTACTGCTAAGTATTTAGCCTCATGTGGATTTATTTGATATGTTTTAATAGCGTGTATGGTGTTGGTGCCAAATTGTTCCAGTGTTTCACCTCCTGGGGGAGCTGGTCTGATGAAGAAGAAATGAGCAGAAAAGGGCAATAGAACAACAACAATTCCCCTATAAAAGTTAAAGGGGAAGCTGAACCAGACGTGCTTATTTATGTCCTCTGTTCTGTGGCACTTCTCTTTTTGTGCAAAGGCATTCTTCCTGTTCCCATTTGCATTGATAGGGCCACTGTATATGTGCTGTTTACAACATGATTTTTATCAGAGGTGTGCCTATTTAGTTTAAGACTGCTGATCTGATCTGCAAACAGCTTTATCTGCTTTATTTCAGCCTTGGTTTATTTATGAACAATGAGAGGAAATATTTAGTCATCCCTCAGCCTGGACTGTTTCCTTGTATAGCTTTGGAACGATTGCCATTTGCAAACCATTGTCAGTGAAACCAAAGCAGTAAACACCTGTGTACCTGTGAGGTGGACATGCGGGAGTCCTGGCGTCCCGTCAGGTCTGAAGAGGAGATGTTTACAGGAGCTCCTCTGTGAAGACGCATGCTGACTTTCCTCTCCTTCTCCAGACCTACACAACAGAGCATCAGAGTGGTGAGTGTACGGCTCACATGGGTATCACCTCATCTGTTCCTGTCCTGACACAGAGTGAGTGTGGACCTGTGTGAGAGGCGGGGTTCAGCGGTGATGGTGCAGCCACATCCTGGGCAGCTCTGGCTCTGCCTGAGGCTGAAGCAATGCCCCTGGCACCAGGGTTTCTGCTGTGCCTCAGCCTCTCCTCTCTCTCCCGACGCTCCCGCTCTGCGTCCTCCACAGCCCTGTTAGCACCCTAAAGATCCACACAAAGACAGTAGAGTATACATGAACCACCAACTCGAACAAACATTATTAAGTCAATTATTATTATCAAGGACTTACAAATTTGAGCATGTTCCAGTCAAAGACATAGTCGTAGGAAAAGCCCTGTCTGTGGAAGAGGTTTCTGAACAGCTGTCGGAGGTACGAGTAGTCTGGCTTGTCGTCAAACCGCAGCGAGCGGCAGAAGTTTAAGTACGTGGCAAACTCAGCTGTGAAGTACACAAAGACAGTTTAACCAGAGACTGGTAGCTGGGCTAAAATCGTTTAAACAACTAAATCCGTTATTAATCACAATAATGAACCAAAGCTGACTGGACGTACATGGGTAGCCTTTACAGAGGACCTCAATGGGCGTGGACATTTTCTTCTCACTGATACGTTCATACTTTTGTCTCTTTGTGGCAGCCTTGAGGCCTTGCCAAGGCAGAGACCCCAAGTTGAAGTACATGAGGACGTAGCCCAGTGACTCCAGGTCATCCCGCCTGGATTGTTCTGTAAAGAAAAAACCCGGCTTTAGTGCTGCAGAGGTTTAGTAGTAGAGGGACCAGTGAGGTGTTTTTACCAATGCCCAGGTGAGTGTTTATAGAGGCGTAGCGGGCGGTGCCAGTGAGATTCTTGTTCTCGCGGTAGGGGATGTGCTGGTGTGTGCGGGCGTCACGGTATTTCTTGGCCAAACCAAAGTCAATAATGTAGACCAGGTTCCCCTTTTTGCCCAGGCCCATGAGAAAGTTGTCTGGCTTTACGTCTCTGTGAATGAAGTTCTTCGAGTGGATGTACTCAATGCGGCTGATCTGAGGGGACAAGGACACAAGAAAATGGTATGAATACTGCAGCTTTACCTAAACCTGCTCTCAGCTATTGTGTAATCCGTCTTTACATAATGTGCGACCCCTGTAAGTCAAGCAGCAAAGTGTAGTGTAAAGCAGTTGTAAATGGTTCTTACCATCTGGTCAGCCAACAGCAAAACTGTCTTGAGGCTAAACTTTCGGGAACAGAAGTTGAATAGATCTTCCAGACTGGGGCCCAGCAGCTCCATCACCATCACATTGTAGTCCCCCTCAGCGCCACACCATTTTATTGTTGGGATGCCCACTGAGGGAGAGGGAAAAGCACAGGGGATATTTATACTGTGATGTTACCCCACATTTTCAGTTATCAGTTAGTTATATAATAGAAGAGTCAAACACAGATTGAGAAGGTGCAATCTTGATTAGCTGTAGTGGACACATGCTCCTGCAGCAGACTGGTTATGCACTCCCTGTCCATGAGCCCAGCTGCTTTAGTAGTGGCTGCTAATTGGCTGACGCTGCCGAGGCACCGGGGCCATCTGGCATTTCCTTCTACAGCGACAAAATACTGCTGCTCAGCACCTCGTCCTGCACACGTACTATTTATATATACGTCCAAACGCAGACACAGCCCAGTCTAAGCCCGCTGTATGTTCTATACTAAAACCAAAAAACTAACGTGTGGACATTAAGACTAAACAGTACCGATTTGACACAGGAATTGTTGGTATTGGAGTTTTGGGCTGCTCAATATATTGCAATATGTTCATTTCTTTTTAAACAAATAAATGAAACAGAAGCAAAGTTAACTCAAGCTACTAAAGTGAACAACACTGAGCATTTTAGCCTGCAGCTTTAAAAGGCTAATTTAATCTTTCCCGGTAGAGAATTTGTTTAGGCAAAGCAGTTGTCACTCTACTTTGACAAACAGCAGGAGCAGCCTGAGCTGGCAGGACTTGCACAGATCCAGACGGTGTCTTTTTAAAACCTGTCAGTAGCTCAGTTAAGCCTCTAGATTTGGGAGTGGCTGCAGGCTCTAGAGCGCCGAGTGTCTCTCACACACTCAGCTCTAATTGGCAAGTAATTTCTCACCATTTCAGACCAGACTGTGGTTCAGTTTGCGTGTGTGACAGTATTTGAGCTGCAGAGGGGAAACATGTCTGCCACCTGGAGCTTGCAAAACAGTAAAAACTTGTGATAACTATGTTGAATACAATACCTAAATTTTTAAACTTAAAGTAACACTGTGTAACCTTTAGCTAGTAGCACTGCTTAATTATAAATTCCAAAAACATACATTCTCGTTAAGATTTAATGGTTCTTAGACACCCAATTGGTAGAATCATGCCTATTTCACAGACACAGTACCCTCAGCTTGACTCTGATATAAATTATTTATCATTCCATGCCACTGGGAAGCGTAACCTTCTCGAGTCAACAAGCTCAGCAGCAAGCAAACACAGGGAGCAGTGTTTGGCCAATACACTGAACCCTAACAGAGTTGTATTTGTACAAATTGCACTAAAACGACCCTACCGTTTCAGAAGACATGTATATTTCTTCCAAAATTGACAGTTTTGGATAGTTTCCCTTGAAAACAAACGAGTCTGTATATGGATCTGCGCCCCCTAGTGGTTAAAGTTACATAGTGTTGCTTTAATAAAGAACAGCAAGGCCCAAGGCTTAAAGAGTGATGGAACAATTGTGTTATTGTAAAGCCCTACTACATTTATTTTTGTCTTAAATTATTACTTAAATGTGTAGAGGGTGGATGCTACCTTTTTGGCGTCAGAAAATTGCTAAAGAATTATAATCTTTATTTGCATCCACAAACAAAAACTGCCTGTCATTTTTCTCAGTTGTTTATTTGTTTTGAGCAGAGACCTAGTCCAGCTCCTGTCCCTGTTAACACGCAGCAGTATCTTGACTATCACCCACAATATTGTGTTAGCTCACCAATCAGATATTCTAATTATTAGATGAAAAACATGGTTCCTAATTTGAAAAATAGCATAATGCGTAGAGTGAAATTTAATGATAAATTCTACACCTGTAAATCAAGTGTCATATATAAACAGTTCTAAATATTAGTAGTAATAGATGACTACATAGTTAAAATAACGGAGGATGCGTTCTAGCATCATTGTGTGAGAGCCATGTTAGAGGATACCATACCTCCGCCCTGCATCATTTTGTAGATTTTGCTCTCTATGTGGAGCTGGGGGTGTTTTGTCTTCACACATTCCAACTTGATGGCCACCTCCTCTCCAACCGAGATGTCAGTACCTGGACACAAAAAGACAAAAATGTTCAAATAAATGGATGTTACATTTAACCGCATTGAACTATTTGGTCTCTAGGATTGACCAAGTATCCATTTTTCTAACCTGTGTGTTCAGGTATATTTACAGTCATTGTTTTTCTTTGTTGATCAAAGAGAGCTCACATGAGGCCTGTTGTGAGTGCTATCAGAATAGTGATGTCCTTCAGACATACTCTAACGTTTCACTTCTTGAAAGCAGTCAGCTCCTAAACAAAACTTGGTTGTCAGGTACACACTAATTTTGTTGTATTATGTAATCAGACCGACGTTATAAGTGTGATCATAATAATAATGGAAGAATAGGCAAATATTGTAATGTAAACCACCAAGAGGCATCTTCAGAAATATATTAACATAAAATATTTTAATGCTGTCAGCTCGTGGGAACTGTCTGAATTGTTTTTGCTTCTCTGTAAACATTGTGAAGAGGTCCAGCTCCTTGTGCATACAGCAACTGGACACCAGTTTACGTAATCTCTTATGGGCTGAAGGGAGGCGTTTATTGATTTCCCTGGATGATGTCATGTGGGCCGGGAGCTGCAGGGTGTGGTGTGCTGTGGATTAAAGCAGCCTGATGATCCTGTAAAAGCACAGACTACACCTCTGTAATGTGCAAGTGGAAGACACTACTCCATTTAATATCATTGATCTGGGGTCACTCAAATTTCAGGCTGGTGCTCGTGGTGTGATCATTTCTTTGCACACTTTGGTCCCCTTAGTACCAACAAAGCATTGTTTAAATGCCACAGCCTACCTGAGTATTGTTGCTGACCATATCCATCCCTTTATGACTACAGTTTACGCATCTTCTGATGGTAGCCATCAGAAGATGCGTAAACTGTAGTCATAAAGGGATTCCAGAAGGATAATGCACCAAGTCACAAAAGATTTTATATATATATATATATATATATATATATATATATATATATATATATATATATATATATATATATATATATATATATATATATATATATATATATATATATATATATATATATATATATATATATATATATATATATATATATATATAAAAATGACAGGAGTTGTCGGTGAGGAATGTGATTTGTCTGGACAGATTTTGGTTGACAATGCACCCTCTGCTGATGTTGTCAAAGGTTGGGGGTAGGGTGTTAAGTACAGAGGCAGAGTATTGTTGGGTGTTTATCAGGAGCAGGCTACTACAAACATGTTCAGGCACATCCTTTACACACTGCATAACATGCTGGATGAAAATGAATGTCTATGTTTTTAATTTGTGCAATGAATAGGTTATAGATTTCAGGCTCTGATGAGCCAATTATTTTGACATTAAAAGTGTAAATAGTTGTCAAATGAAAGACTATACCATTACTGTGATGCATGTAGTTCTTTGCGATATTGCAATATCAAAAATCAGCAATATATTACAAAGCCTAATGTGTGCCATTATGTGTCTTTAAGTCCAAGTCTTGCGTTCAATTATTATAGTGTTGCAGTAGAAGATAAATTAATGTGACATTGGAATAAAAATGTCCAGTGAGTTAAAGCCACAATATTCAAAGTTGGCTTTGAAAAAAAATGTTTTCACTTTGATACTGAAGGAATCTAACAACCTTTTAGTTCTAGTTCAGACTGGTTTAGTCCTGGTTCACTGTAATATATTTAAAATGGATTTAGATGCTGCTCTGATGAGTGCATTAGTCCAGAGTCTTGTATTTCTTTCTCCTTCTTCTCTTTATCATTCAATTCAGTCAAAGAACACTCAACACTATTGTATATTATTAATGTACACATAAGCTTAATGAAAACACACCCAGACTTTTTTAGATATGCAACTTTTCAATAAATAGTACTTTATATAAATTGTAATGTAAATTTGTCATGGTGAGCTCTGGTGGGACATGTTTTCTCAGAAGACAGAGGGCTGCCGTGTCACTTAAAGCTACTTAGTGGAGAAGCTAATAAACCCGGTTCACTTTAAAATAATGGTCATTCTCCTTGTTTTATGTCACAATGAATTTTCAACCTGAGTTTTTTGTGCTTCGGCTTTATATCTTCAGGAAATGCAAGTGCCCATTGTGAGTCAGAGGTTCCCAGCGTCACCTTGTTGCTAAGTGATGAAGCCATATGATGTGAAGGAAGGCCGGCGCAGAGGGACTTCCTCTGACATTGTCGGGAGACACTTTCACACTCAAGGAAATGATGAATGTGCGCCCGGAAGCTCTGACGTGGTGTGGTTTAACCATGTGTTTGCTGTACAGTTCCCTTTTTGCGTCCTCTCTAACATTTGTAACTGGAGGCGAAAAAGACTCCTCCTCCACTTCAGTTGGCAGAACTGATGTCAAAAGTGACTCACGGTGAACATCACACATCATTGCTGTTTAAACGTCAACCGCTGGTAAAGTCATCACATTCCAATTTCTGTGTTAGTTTAGCAAACGCCCTTTTAGCACACGGCTTACGGCAAATCAATTTACACAGCTCAGGTTCTGTCATATGACACTGGTTAACAGGCACGGGCTTAAGCAAACATACACTGTGGGATAAGTTCTCCACACTTTTCTGCAAAAATACAGTACTGTCATTTACTTCAGCCACTTAAATATTAGGTTGAATGATGGCTTTTTTTAGATGGCAAAGAAAATGTCCACTCATGATTATGTATTCATGTCGGTAAAAAGCTGAATACGCAAATGTAAAGTCCAATTATGAGCTGTGCCAAGCGGAATTGTGTTTTCAAAAACAAAACACAAAATTAGACGGATATATAAAGCTAAACAGAAAAGAGCCAGGGGTGGAGTCCCGATTAAATGTCATCACTCGAATATAATGCTGACTTGCTGGCAGAACAGGTACAGAGCTATTTTGATAACATTGTTTCCACTTAAAAAAAATCAGCAGCTCATTCAGGGACACATTTGTCACGCTAAAACCACCTAGCAAATGGTTTGACTAAAATTATCTTACAAAGAACATAAGGAGTTGTATTTTATTAAGTTGCCTTCAATTTAAAATGCAATTAAGGCAAATAATAACAGTACTTGGTAAATTTATTATAATTTCAGTTGAAAATAAAATATTTAACCCTAGCCCTAAGAAAGTTTTTTTTTTTTACATTTTCATGCCTAGAAGGTGTAAAAACATTTAACACATGTGCTGTGTCACTTGAAAGGGAAAAAGATAGTTGTGGAGCCTTGATGACTAAATACTTCACAAAAATGTCAGATGGATTCATCCTTTAAATTTACTTAAAATATTTCAATACATCTGGAAATACTTCTAAATGTGCTATAAATCATCAAAAGGCCTTGACGTGTTTTTTTTTTTGGTGCTCTGAAGACACCTGTAGTCTGTTTAAGGTGGAGGTCAAGTTTTCACTCTATTTTTTTTTATGTAAAATGGTTAGTTTTAGTCTTCATCACTAAAGCGCCACCGATTTATTTTTAACCAATATTTCACACTTTTTCACAATAAAATCTAGGGGTAGGCTGTTTTCAGTCAATACCAATATCAGATGTATCTGGCTGTTGTGGCCGAAATACGATATCCAGGCCTGTGTTGATATTTAAAATATTGATAGCCAGTGCTTTAATGAATTAAAAAAAAAAAAATATTATTTATATATATATATATATATATATATATATATAAATATATATATATATATATAAATATATATATAAAAATATATATATATATATATAAATATATATATAAAAATATATATATATATATAAAAATATATATATAAAAATATATATATAAAAATATATATATATATATATATATATATATATATATATATTTTTTTATTGAAAATGCACATTTGCCCCTAAATTGCGCAATCACATTGTACCCATTGTTTCTATTATCTTCTTGATTGTAAATTTGGCTTTCACAGAATCAATGCTGAGCTCTCTTTAGTTACTTTTGTTAGGAAATGCCACCAGCTAACGCTAGCAGTAGCTTCCCAACACAACATACAATCAGACAATCTTCTTTTGATACCACAAAATACATCCAGACGATAGACAAGGTGTTGGTTTTGCATTGGCTAAAAAAAAAAAAAGCGCCACTGCTTTCTACAGACCAAATTTTTCTCATTGGCCAATATCATTGTTAGCGCCAATACAATGGCCATCCCTTATCAAAACCTGCTCAGATAAATTTGATCTCATTTTAAAGCCCCATTTAGGCCCCTTTTAATTTGGATACCTCTGTTTACAGTCATTTTTACTCTTTCCCAGTGGTTATGTTCCCCATTACAATTCTTTAGAATTGTTTTGTCTTTTTGTGGTCTTTTTTTATTATTGTGCAAAGTGAAACAGTGTCCAAAAATGTATTACCAAAAACCTACCAAATGTATTAGACAGCTAAATAAAACATTGCAAAGGGATGCATTTGGTACCCACATATGTGAACTATTTCCTGGTTGTTGACTTTTTGGATGACCATAGGATTTGAGATATTAAATGTCCTGTAGCTTTAATAGTAAATGTGTTTTGTTGTGACAACACAATTTTCTTCCTGTATTTACTTAAACTAACAAGGGATCCTCTATTTATTTTTTTTGCTTTTAGTTAATAGGCTATTAGATTTACAGGTAACAGAGTGAGAGAGGGGGGAAGGACACCGGGAAAATGACACACACGGGAATCAAACCCGGGTCTCCAAAGTATATGGTACATGCTTTACCAGGTGACCTTTTAAGGCGCACGCAGGAGAACTTTTCTAAAACTGACTTACAGTAACAGCTGGCGAAAACCTAAACAACAAATCCTAAACAATGTTCCATGTTAAAAGCACCTAATGAAAAACTCCTGTCGTATTCACAACAGACTTATGTAACACTGTCCACATGCAGAATCAGTTCAAGGAAAAATCCAGTTATGGGTTGTTGCGACATCCTCTGTAACTTGTCAGGGCCTGCGTATGATGTGCCAATGAGCCACCATATCCAGCAGAGATGAGCTTAGACAGGAAACCCGCTATGGCTGCCTTTTCTGTGTTTTGTGCTTTGACAGCTGCTGACAATAACAACGCGTACAGTCCCTAGAACTGACCGTGCGCTGCCTTCTTCTGGGCTTCTTGCAGGGCCTACACAAATACAATCTTTTCCCATGTTTGTGATAACTTAAATCACAAGTATTGGATTTGAATTGAATCAGGGTTTTTGAGCAATCCAGTTAGTTTTTCAAACATTGCTCAGTGATTAAAGTGTTACATCAGAGCGGCATGCAGCCAGTCAGATGGAGCAAGGCAGTGAGTGGTCATGTAACAACTGGCAGCTCGGATCCTGAGCAGATCCAACAGGTCATGTGGAACTCTTAAAGTTTATCTTTCTCCCTGTGTTCCGTGGGTTTGACTGCCTTGTTTATGCTTAACCCTGCTCTGAAGAACAAGAACACCACCCTTTAATCATATACACTATCTGAAACAGGAGCACATGGGTTTAATCTGAAGAACAAAAAGTATGTTCTGAGTAAAACAAGACAACAAATACTCAACTGAAACCTCCACACACCACATTATAAACGGGTTAGTTAAGCTTCCTCTGGGTTTAAATGCTCAATAAAATATACAAACATTAGCACACCGTTTGATAAAAGTAAACCCATGTTATTGTGTAGGCACAATAAAATGTATCAAGGAAGTAACAAGCAACATCCATAACAACTGGCTTCTGATCAAAAGTTACATAAACCACTTTTTACTGTCTTCTCATGTTTTGTTTATCACATATGTACTATTGTAGTTTTTCATATTTATACAAATGTCAATACATTTTATTTTGTTCCATTATATATTTTGTTCTATTATATCTTTTAGTATGCAGTATATGCTACATTTAGATTAGCAAAGCAACAACAGCTATATGGGCTCGATATGACTTAAATACAAGAAAGCTATTTATCCACATGCCTACAATTGTACAAAACGAGTTGTAATTGCCCTTGTGGATCAATAAAGTTAAGTCTAATAAGTTGTGCACTGTTTGGCATATTTAGCGTTGAATTCTACTAACATGTCTTTTCTGAATGTCATTGTTCCTGTGATGGTCGATTAGTCGTCAGTGATAGAACCCACAGCATTAACTATAATGCTTAATGCATTAACAATGCCCCATCTCTATTGTTGCACTGATGACTAATTCTTAAGCTTGGAAATGCGATCAGCTGTTCAGACCTTGAGGTCCTGTTGCCAGGACCTAAGCGCAAGGATGCGTTACTCCAAAAAGGTGCTTCACTCTAATGGCAAAGAAAAGTAATCAGCTCATACACACAGTTAGCTAGTACAGTACAAAATGTTCAATCCCCCTCAGCCATTGCCTTGGAAGGGTCCTGGCACATCCAGATACATTTAAAACATTGAGAAATTGATAGGCCACAGCTCCATGGCCTTTGACGACGAGTGATATTGGAAGATGTGGCCCCAGGCTTTAAACTAGCATCTGGGTGTATTATTCAACTTAACATGACTTCCCCATAGCAAAAATCCACAGAAACTAATGGCAAAAACTCCAGCTGACAGTAATATAGTTCCTCTTCGACATTTAGAACCATTTTCCCAACAGCCTTTGTATCGCCATTTACAGTTTTGGATATATTACCGATTATTAGCAACACAGGTTGAAATGTTAAACACCAAAATGGCAGATTAAAACAGCTTAACAATATATATATTTATGACAAGCCTAATATTACCTTTTACAGTTTAGAAAGAATCCTGATAATTCGGTAAAAGCACACAAATGTTTTATCGTCTGGAAGCCTTTACACAGTCTACATGTGAGAACAAAATCCTGAGCTGTCGCGTGAGATAAAGGCAGCGAAGCAATTTAATGTTATGTCACTCATTAATATGAGGTTTACGTAGATCTTCTAGTATTTTGGTCAACATAGGTCCAGTACTTTCTGTTCCAAACAGCTTATAAATTTGAAAATGTCGATATCTTAAATAAACAACATGTACTAACATCAGCCGTTTCATTTATTTTTGTGTCTTTTTACCCACTGTTAGCGTCTAGGCGGCTAGCACTCCAGCTAATGGGCTAACGCTAAACACAGAACAGCTGATTGACTTTCAGCTCCTTTTGGAACATCCCGGAAAAGCCACTAGCTGGCAGCCTGGTACAATTATAACTTTAGACAGCAGGCAAATGGAAACGGAACACGACGACAGCTTTTGTAAATTTAAACTTACCCAAGTAGATGTCTCCAAATGATCCACTTCCAATCTTTCTGCCCAGTCTGTATCGGTTTCCTACTCTCAACTCCATGGTTAGCGATCTGTAGTAGGGCTAGCAAGCGGACTCGCTAGCTGTAATATACCCCAAAATGTCTGTTTGAAAAAGCAAGTCTATTTAGAATTAAAACAGACAAAACGTCGGACTCAAGAAAATCCTCTCAATCTAAGAATTGTATCTTCTATACGTTGTCTCCGGTGAAGTCAGCTTTCACAATCTTTCGCCACTTGTTTTAAAGTTATAATAACGTCATATCGTCGCAATACGGGGTTTGTTTAAAAGCTTGAAAGGTGTACTTTCTGCTCCGAGTATTTGTGAAGGATGAATGTTTGAAATCTCCGAGGATGAAGACGGATTATTTGCAGAGGTTGTGTTTGAGATTTGTCTGTTCCTTGTCGCTCTTGGACTCTTCTGCTGCTCTGTTAGGATTTTGTTCGGCGCTGTTCGACGAGTCTGACATCACGTCCGTGTTAGAGGAGGAGGGCGGAGCAGCCAGAGACCATTTTAGGTAAGAGATAACAAAATTTTCCATATATATTTTTTCAGATCAATGACTAATATGTATTTTTGGATCCCCCAGAGACCCCTGTCTAGGGCTCCCAGTACTACTAGAATTGTCTCTGGTCCCCTGAGTAAACTTAGTATAGACACGTGATTTGATTAAAAAAACCTGAAACTGATTTGAAAAGAGATCTTTGAAAACCGGAGTAGTTTGACAAAAGAGCAAACTAAAATCAGTAAATATGTTTGTTATATTTTTGTTATATTTATGGTTGTACACATTTTCTTTAATTGGTGCACAGATCTGATAGTCAGTTTCATTAGTCAGAGTTAACTTATTATTATTACTGATAATATATATATATATATATATATATATATATATATATATATATATATATATATATATATATATATATATATATATATATATATATTGGCTTAACATCATTCTGTTATGCCTAAACAAATTGTTTAAAGTAATTTATTGCCATATTATAGAGATGGGGCTAAATGAGAAAACTGGCTCTAGTGGCATGGGCCATGGATATTCAAAATTAAAACAGGATTTCCCTTTGATTTTCTTTTCCCTTCAGTTTTTGTTTGTGGCAAATCTCCGCAGTACTAGAGTCTCTGGTCTTAAACGTAACAAAAGAAAAAAAAAACGGACTCCTTTGTCTATTAAGCTACACGCCCTTTGACTTGTTTTTTGACTTTGTTTTTTTATCCTGTTTTTGTGAAAGGAACTTGACAAGGTATGGTAAGGTAAACATTATTGTACCATGCATGTCTTGGGCTTTCCACCCGTCATACTGCCTCCGCAGTTAAATACATCCAACAACATTCATCATGCATATGTTGTTAATTAAAATTAGATGCAAATAAAAATCAGATTAATAATTTAAGAATAAAAACGTTAGGCACAGTACTTAATATTAAAGTGCTACAAAAGCCATTCAAGGTGCTTCAGGCTGTTTAAAAAACTTAAAAAAACTTACTTGACAATGGAACAAAGGAGTTTTTGTACCGTTCAGTCAGTAAGGGGGTCTGTTTAAATAATATAGTCTAAAGGGATGAAGGGATGTATGAATGTGTGTTTCTTCAGTCAGTTGATTTTCCAAGCTGTATTGATAACAACTTTTTTTTTATTAAATCATTATTTGCTTCTGGGGGAAGCACACCTCTTTGGGGAATGGCTATTTTAAGATTCATTCTTTATAATTTAACCTTCAAGTATTGGTCTGGAGGAAACCAGTTGCCAAAGGTGTGATTCATTTGGTTCCAAACCCTATCTCCTCCCAAGTCCTTCATTTGGCCAAAATACCTAGGATGTAGCTATAGATCTGGGCCTTTCCTTACTCAAGTGTTTAAAAATAAAAGGCGGAAGAAGAGGAAGTGCAGCTTAAAGCAGATAATTTTCTATTTAAAATACGAGGATGCATTTGCTGTGATCATAGAAATGGTTTAATTTTGAAAACATTTGTCAAATAAACTGCAGTTTTTTTTTTTTTTTTTTTTTTATTACCATTGTCATATCTGCTGGTGTTGCTATAGGCTTTCAAATCACTTGTGGATCATCCTTGTTCCTTGTTGAGCCCCCTAGTTCATCTGGGGTCCAAAGAGGGATAGGTCATGGATTAATAGAAACAGCGATGCTCTACATCAGTTCAACGCTTTTTCACCAATTCAAAAGTCAGCCCAGTCACAAAAGATTGGCAGTGGCAGATAACTTTGCAACAGTAGAAAATTTCATTAGGTGATTAGTGAGGCTGATTGGGCAGCAGTAGCTCAGTGGGTAGAGCAGTTGTCCTTCAACCGGAAGGTAGGCGGTTCAATCCTCATTCGTTGGGCCCCACACTTAACCCACCTTTCCTCCAGTGTCTGTAACACTGGTAATTACTGTAGAACAATGTAAGTCGCTTTGGATAAAAGCGTCAGCTAAATGAATAAATGTAAATGAATAAATGTCATTAATAACCTTACAACCTAAATTGTGACATTAATTTGGCCAAACACAAAAAGAACTCAAATTTATGATGTGAAACTGTGCCCTTGCTTTGGCCAAGAATACTGTACTGTACAGGACAATTCAGAGATAAAGTGCAAATTTTTATTGAAAAAACCCTAACCCTCTCCGTGTCACTAACTATTATGTTCTCTGTGTTGTGGAGGCAGGTGCGCTGGCTAAAGTCTCTGTTGCTCAGAGGCTGCTTTAGAGTCTAAAACAGTCTCTGCTAAATGGCTAAGCTCACACTAAACTAAAAAGGGCTAATTAGTCTATTGAGAGTAAACAGGCTACTATTTGAGCTTAGCCATTTATTTAGTGGAGCTATATTGTGCTATAAAAACACCACAAGTCAAAGAGGTAAACAGAGTTGCTTCGGGTTCCTCTGTGAGCTAGTCTCTGTACTGGTACTGCTCTCTCTGGCTGCAGCAGCTGCTCCTCTTGGCCCTGCCTTGTGCACACATGCCCTACTGACAATTTCAAAGACTGTGATGAATTTGTGATACTCGGGATGATTTTGAAACACATTCGACTGACATTGTTTTTGGGACAGTGAGCAATCCATGCTCCATGGCCGATGGCATAAAGTGCATTACAGTAGTCCAATCTGACGTAATGAAGGATATAGATCAATATTTCAGAGTTGTGTCTAGAAATGATGGACTTTACTTTTGCTAACTGCCTCAACTGAAAAAAGCTGGACTTTAAGTACTTTAATGTGTGTGTTGAAATTGAAATCCTGATACATTTTAACTCCCATGATTGTAACTGTAAGTTTTACAGATGCTGACAAAGAACCAAGGTGCCACTTGGCCCAAATATTACTACTTAAGTCTTTTTTGGATTGAAATGTAAAACATGTGAAAAGGGTAGACTATAGAATATTACATTATACGTACATTTTTTCCTGATTCTCTCCTGTTCACACCCCTGTCCAGTAGGTGGCGGTAAATACTCCTCTTAGCTGGTTGCCATTAAAAGAAGAAGAAGAAGAAGAAGAGCCTGTCGGTGCGGTCAGTTATGGATTTCTTGTTCATACTGTTGTCTATTCGCTAAATTTGAACTTGTCGGATAAAATGGAAGTGCCAGTAGATATTGATGAGTCTAAGTCAAGAAATAAACGAGAAAAAGAAAATGACGAGGAGGGCGTCGGCGGGAAAAGGAGCAGAAGTGAAAACAACCGGTATGCTACTACACTTAATTCATGCAGTGAGTAAGAAAACTACAGTGGCTTACAGTCTTTATTAAAGTACAGTTTCAAGGTTTGTTATTAATTTTGGCAAACCACGTACAGTAAGCTCCACAAGTTTTTAACGTGGTACCTGCATACTTCGTTTATTGTAAGGAAGAGGATTTGAGCCACTGAAAAACATTTGTGAACAGTCAATAATAATTTTTAATTTTTTTTATCGCACAATGTTGTCCTAATGTCATAATAAAAATGGGTCTTTAAGAAGATATAAGTGGAGGACTGTTAATGTTATCCATGCCGTTCAGTACCAAATGGTACACAACAGGGGTCGATATAGCCTCAACATTCTATCATGATAAATCCAGTGTGGATCTACTGCACTAATAGCATCACAGTGTCTTATACACTGAGCATAATTTAGATGTATGCACTTTTGTTGACATTTATTTGCATGCTTTTCCTTTCTAGGCATGATTAGTCTACAGTTTAGCGGGAACACGCGTTTCTTTTTTAATCCTCTGAATAAAGTGAGATAAGGAGTGGAGTTCCTGTTCATGACTTGTTGTACAGTTGTGTGCTATAGTGCCGTTTTAATAGTTTTTTTTCCCAGATAAAATGAATGATAACGCAAACTTTTCTTTCACTTATTGTTAGTGGGAATTAGTCATAATAAAAACAGAAACTACCCAAATGACCCTGATCAAAGACTTGCATACCCTGGTGATTTTGGCCTGATAACATGCAAGTTGACACAAACAGGTTTGAATGGTAACCAAAGGTAACTATTCAAACCTGTGATCTGCTAGTGATTAGTGTGTGTATAAAAGCTCAGTGAGTTTCCTGACAGACCCATAGGAAAAGCAAAAGAATTTTCAAAGGGTCTGCGGAAAAAGATAACTGAACTGTATAAAACGAGAAAGGGATATAAAAAGATATCCAAGGAGTTGAGAATGCAGCAGTGTTTAAACTCTAATTAAGAAGTAGAATTCTGTTGAAACCAACAGGTAAATTGCCAGGTAAATTGTTTGGAATGCAAAGAAAAACCCACAAATAACTTAAGCTTAAATACAGGACTCTCTGGTGTGGCTGTTTCAAGATGCACAATAAGGAGGCACTTGAAGAAAAATGGGCTGCATGGTGAAGAAAGCCATTACTACACAAATGCTACAAAGCTCCCGCTTAGAATATGCCAGACAGCACAGAGAAAAGCCTCAAAACTCATTTGGAGTGATGAGACCATAACCGTGAATGTTACATTTGGAAAGGATTCAACAAGGCCTATGATGAAAGCTACATCATTCCTACTGTGAAACATGGAGGTGGATCGCTGATGTTTTGGGGATGTGTGAGCTACTAAGGCACAGGAAAAGATGAATGCAGAATGTTATCAGAAAACACTGGAGGAAAATTTGCACTCATCAGCCCAGAAGCTGCGCATGGGACGTACTTGGACGTTCCAACACGACAATGATCCAAAGCACTGTCATTGACTACAGCAGCATAAAGTAAAGGTTCTGGACTGGCCTCAGTCTCCTGACCTCAGTATCATTGAGCCACTCTGGGGAGATCTCAAACATGCTGTTCATGCAAGACAGCTCAAGAATTTACAGGAAATGGAGGCTTATTGCCAAAAAGAATTGGCAGCTTTCTGTTGTCAATTGTTTGACAATAAATGCCTTCTCTCAACCACTAACTATGAGTGGAAAGAAGGTCTTTGTGTTATCATTGATATTCTCTGAAAAATGGCCAAAAAAAAAAATCACAAATTCTGTCGGGGTATGTATGAGTGTATGAGTTATAATTTTCCAGACTAATTGTGTCCATCTTTGCAGGCTGGAATCATGTTTGGACCAACCCATGGATTCCAGCAGTGTTCATGAAGTGGTGAAGTACGATGACTCACGGCTTCCAGGTTGGATCACAGTGTGTTTCAGTTGTCTAGTGTAAACATTCTATTAATACAATGGGCCTGATCCAAGTTACGTAAAAATGTGTCATCATTAATATTTGTAATGTCACAAATCCTGTTTAAAGCAGACATGTCAAAACTAAATACATGAGCTCCAGCTCTGATCACTTGTGTCCAACACTGACTGTTATCCTAGGCTCTAGATAAATAGTACTGGCACTGAATGCTCCAGCAGGAGTTTGTTGATGTTTTTTGTTTTGTTTTTTACATGCTGCATCATATGTCATGTGCCATTTCTGTATAGCACATTGAGTTACGTTGGAACTAATATGCTCTATAAATACATTTTCCTCTTCTTCTTCTAATGGTCAGTGTGGTTGAGTTTATTAAAACACAAGGCCTGGTCATATTTGCTTTCTGTTCCTTCAGTCAAATATTATGACCCTGACACCACTGAACCCATAATATGTGGTCTTCACTCTCTGGAGGAGCTTCTGTCTTGGAAAAGAAGCGATGCACAGCCCTTCAATATTGCCACAGTGCCTCTTGCACCTCGAGAACCACCTCTGTCCAGCACACAGCACAGGACTTTGATTTCTCACGATATGATGGGAGGATACCTGGATGACAGGTACAGCTCAGGAGTGACAAACTAGGCATATTATTTGGACTACATTTTTTTAACATGTTGTGTGTGTCTTCTTTTTCTTCTGTTGAGATTCCTCCAGGGGACAGACTCTGAGGTGCCCTATGCCTTTTACCACTGGCAGCGTATCGACATTTTCAACTACTTCACGCACAACATGGTGACGATTCCTCCTGCTGTGTGGACCAACGCCGCGCACAAGCATGGGGTAGTTGTTATTGGTGAGCAAAAAGGTGGATAAAGTTTAAGTTATTCGGAAGTCTGACTGTTAAAATAATCTTAGTTTTTGTTTGGTGGTCTGCTTTTCAGGGACATTCATCACAGAGTGGACTGAGGGAGCCAATATCTGCGAGGACTTCCTGAAAGGGGAGGAGTCATATCGGGCCGTGGCGGATAAACTGGTCCAGATCAGCCACTGTTATGGTTTTGACGGCTGGCTGATTAACATTGAGAATGACCTGAGTGTGAGTATTTTTTTTTCTAGAATTTTTCTAGATTGTTTTTCATCATCCATCACATCCATCGAGAAGGTCTTAAGTTCAAACCCTGGCCAACTACAGACTTTGGCTGTTAACCGAAAGGATATATATATATATATATATATATATATATATATATTTAACCGAAAGGGGCTGTTAACCGAAAGGATGGTGGTTCAAGCCCACCCAGGGATGCCAATAACGCTGAACAAGGCAGCGACTGACCTGAAAGTCAAGATCATAGCGAGAATGAATGAAAGGCAACCCCGACGCCAACTACAACGGCTAAGTGAAGTACCATCAGAAAGTCTCCTGGAAGATGTGAATGCAGCACTGAGAGCGATCCCTACCACAACCATCACTGAAACCAATGAACTGATATACACCTCAGCAGCAGTGATCCTCAAGATGCTTGGCTATTAGAGCAACCATGAGAAATCAGGCACGGAGAGAAGTGAGCCAACTGACAGAGGCCTAGAAAAGTGCAATGAGAAAACAAGTACCCAATAGGTACACCCAGATGCCCATACCTGAACTGCCAAACAAAGGCTCCAAGCCTTGGCCAGCCGCCTAAAGAGGTACACAAGAGAGAATGAAGCCAGAAGAATGAACCGGCTGTTCGCAACTCAACCTGCGAAAGTGTACGCTCAGTGGCAGGGTAATAACAGCAGAGCCGACCCACCAAGGCTGGAAACGGAACAATACTGGAAAAATGTATGGGAGAGGGAGGCATCACACAACAGCGATGCACAGTGGCTGGTGGCTCTGAAAGAGGACCACAGCAACCTCCCTGAACAGAATCCAGTTACCATAACAGCAGCAAACATCCAAGAAAGAGTCTCAGGTATGAAAAACTGGACAGCAACGGGCCCTGACGGGATTCACACCTACTGGCTAAAGAAGTTCACTGCACTCCACGAGCGACTTGCAGCACATATGAACCAGCTGCTAAGGGATGGGACTCACCCTGAATGGCTTACCGAAGGGCGTACAATCCTGATCCTGAAGGATCTTACAAAGGGTACAGTCCCATCCAACTATCGGCCAATAAACCTGTCTCTCCACAACATGGAAGCTCATGTCAGGCATCATCGCGGCTAAGATAAGTGGGCACATGGATCAATACATGAGCAAAGCACAGAAGGGCATCGGCAAAGAAACCAGAGGAGCCAAACACCAACTCCTGGTTGACAGAACAGTCACCCAAGACTGCAGAACCCGACACACCAACCTGTGCACTGCCTGGATTGATTACAAGAAAGCATATGACTCAATGCCACACATGGATCACTGAATGCTTGGAAATGTACAACATCAATAGGAGTCTAAGACACTTCATTGCAAACTCGATGAGGCTATGGAAAACCACCCTTGAGGCCAATGGCAAGCCACTTGCACAAGTATCCATCAAATGTGGCATATACCAAGGATATGCTCTGTCCCCACTGCTGTTCTGCATAGGTCTGAACCCCCTCAGCCAAATAATCAACAAGACTGGCTATGGATACCGACTCAGGAATGGGGCCACCATCAGTCACCTCCTCTACATGGATGACATCAAGCTATACGCTAAGAGCGAGCGGGACATCGACTCACTGATCCACACCACCAGGATCTACAGCTTTGACATTGGGATGTCATTTGGGCTTGAGAAGTGTAGTCGAATGGTGATAAAGAGAGGGAAGGTAGACCACACAGAAGGGGTCTCACTACCAGAAGGAACAATAGCAGACATTGAGGATGGTTACAAGTACCTTGGAATACAACAGGCAAATGGCAACCTTGAAGAGGTAACAAGGAAAACAACAACTGCCAAATACTTCCAACGATTAAGGCAAGTCCTAAGAAGTCAGCTCAAGGCAAGAACAAGACACGGGCAATAAACAGCTACGCCCTGCCAGTGATCAGATACCCTGCAGGAATAAAAATGTGGCCAAAGGAAGAGATACAGACCACAGACGTTAAGACAGGTAAGCTCCTCAACATGCATGGAGGATTCCATCCCAAATCCAGCACCCTGAGACTGTACGCTAGCCGAAAGGAAGGCGGCCGTGGGAGACAATCCAACACTTAATTGCAGGGTGTAAGATGCTGGCAGGGAAAGCATACATAGAGCGCCATAACCAAGTGGCTGGCAAAGTGTACAGGAACATCTGCACGGAGTACGGACTGGAAACCCTGAGGTCAAAGTGGGAAACACCTCCAAAGGTGGTAGAGAATGACCGAGCCAAGATCCTGTGGGACTTCCAGATTCAGACTGACAGAATGGTAATGGCGAACCAACCGGACATCGTGGTGGTGGACAAACAGCAGAGGAAAGCCGTTGTGGTGGATGTGGCAATACCAAGTGATTGCAACATCAGGAAAAAGGAACATGAGAAACTAGATAAAAACTAAGGGCTCAAAGAAGAGCTGGAAAAGACTTGGAAGGTGAAGGCGACCGTGGTGCCCGTGGTCATCGGAGCACTCGGGGCAGTGACCCCCAAACTGGAAGAGTGGCTACAGCAGATCCCTGGAAGAACACCAGACATCTCAATCCAGAAAAGTGTAGTTCTAGGAACAGCAAAGATACTGCGCAGAACCCTCAAGCTCCCAGGCCTCTGGTAGAGGACCCGAGCTCGAAGGATAAGACCACCCGCGGAGGGTGAAGGACAAAGTTTTTTTTTATTATTTATATATATATATATATATATAGATATAGAGAAAATTTTATTTAAATTCAAAAGGTCTATCGCTGTTTTAAAGTAGTATCTCAGCAAATAGTTTGCCCTTGTTTACCCAGAACTTTTATCTAATCAGAGACAAGAATTGAATTGGCTTTTTGTTTTCATACAACAAAACTAGCTAGCATGCTTTATTTTAGCCGTCCTGATAGATTGGCTGCTTTTTTTTGTTTATCTAAAAAACAGGACTAAAACAAGATTTAAAACAAGTATTTATTGAACCTCATTGGGTGCTTCTCATTGTTTGCAGGCAGCTGCTGTGAAGAACACTCCTTTATTCCTGCGCTATCTGACAGAGCAGATGCATGAGCGCGTTCTCGGTAGCCTAGTGCTGTGGTACGACAGCGTGGTGGACACCGGTCATCTGACATGGCAGAACGAACTCAACCAGAAAAACAGGTGGAGCACAGACCGGGTTAATTTGAAAGGATACATGGTTATAGCAGTGCAAAGTGTCACAAGACTGTGCCATGATTGTTTTCTGCAGGATTTTCTTTGATGCTTGCGACGGCCTCTTTACCAACTACAACTGGACGGAGCAGAACCTGGAGTGGATGAGGAACTACAGCGGGGTTCAGGGTCGGCAAGCTGACGTTTACATTGGAGTGGACGTATTTGCCCGAGGAGAAGTGGTGGGAGGAATGTACGAAACAAATAAGGTGTGTTTTTTTTTTTTTTTTTTTTTTCATTTTAGCAGTTTTTTGTATAAAGCTAAAATAAGACATGGGTAAACAATTGGTAGTCAAGGCTGGGTGTATAATGGATTTATGATTTTAATGCATTTTATCTCTTGCTATCGTGTCAGTGCTAGTGTAAGACAATATTGGAGAAGCAGCATTAACTTAAGAATTAAAATAAAGCACCTTAGGGTTGATGCAGTAAATCTTAAGACCTATCTGTCTCCTTAAACCAGGTCTAATATAATTGAAATGACAGATATATAATATAATAAATGACAAAACACACAAAACAGTTTGAAAGACACAAATATACTCTTAGTTTTTTTTAAAGAGCAATTACAAAGATGTTCAAGCAAATTCTGATTGACAACCTTGTATTTTTACATCTAACAAATGCGCCAACAGACCGAATAGATCCTTTTTGCCCCCAAGCTAGTTCATATTTATGTCATTTTATGTAATTTTCCTGCCACTTTGTCAAACTAAGGCAATACAGAGGTAATATGATGGTTCTTTTTTGTGGTGATTATTATCTTTAGTGTTTGCAGTCGCCACAGCCGTTATTTAGGCTGCTCAGACCGCTGGCAGCTTCAGAGTAAGTAAGTATTCGTTTGGAAGTTAGTTGTTTGTGATTGTTGAAGGTGCCCTGTGTGAAATGTTATAAATAGCAGAACAAAATCGGAACACATTGACATTGTTTAAAATTATTATTTAAAAATGTTTATTTACATCATAATAACAGCCTTTGTATTTGTCTCTCCTGGAAAGAAAGAGAAAAAAATAAAACATTTAAAACTCCTTTACTTTAACTCCTACTTTAAACCCAGTGAACGTTAGTTTACAGCATGTCTCTTTGAGGCTATTGTAGTGGTTGTTCAAACATAATATATGAACAAAACACCTTTTCAAATACAGGTCCTTTATAGTGCAATTAGGCTTTATCAGTTTGCTGTGTTTTTTTTTTTTTGTTTTTTGTTACACATTTTATATTTTTGTCCAGATTGGTCAACATGTTGTAAAGTATTTGAAGGCCTGACAAAGACTTCCAGAAGGCCAGATTTGGTCTTTAAGGCTCTGTCCCAAAACCCGCACTTACGTCCTTGTGTCCCTCAGTTGCGCGTTCTCGCTGATGGGTGCGAGTGTGTAGGGTGTCCCAATTCTCCAGAGTGGTCTGACGCCCTGCCCCTTTTGTGCCCTTGATGCACTCTCAGGTAAGCGTGCATGGAAGCAGACTTTGCTGAAGGATAGTACCCACAATTCCTCTGTTTTTGTGACATTTCAATCAATAAGGCGGAGAACTAGCCCAATTGAATGCAGCAATTTGGAGTAAAAATCTATTCAAGTTTAAGGTGTCAAGTGTTTAAATTTATAATATAAGTTACATTTCTAATTTCATTAAAATTTTACTTATATATCTTATGTATTTAAAATGTGATGGGGCATTTTTATAACGGATTACCAGTTATTATGAAATATCCTTCCACATTTTAACCAATTCTGACACTCATAAAAAAATACAATTTGCATTATTTTGACATAAAAAATAACTACTTTTTTAACAGGGGCTGATGAAATTTGCGGTTAGTCTGGTATGAAGTCTTCTTTGGTTTCTCTGCTTAATCTTTCTGGAAATTATTCTATGCTGTAGATTTAGCATAATTTTCAGTAACATTATTGCGTAAAACAAGATGAGCACTGGCATATTGCAGTCGCAATTATGATGTACAGACACATGTTGATGATAACATGTAAACAACTACAATTGTGCTAATTCTGCACACTTGGTTCCCTGGACACTTAAACCAAATTGCACTTCCACCAAGTACACCCTTTGTGGAAGACCAGAGGGCGTAGTGTGGGTTTTAGCACAGGGCCTAGGTCTGTAGTATAAAAGCATTATGTAAACATCAGTGAACGCATCCATCCCTAAAATACACTAAATACTGTTGAATAAAATGATTATGCTGTGGCACAGAGTCATTTAGCCTAACTTCTAGACCCCTGTGGGTTTAATCCCACAACCTCTCCGTCCTGGAGTTTGTATTGTCTCTGCAGACCCGAGGCATGGATTGTCTGGGAAATTAGTTGCCATTAGGAGTGAATGTGGGTTTGAGGGGTTGTGTGTCAGCCCTGCCATTAACTGGTGATTGTCAAGGGTGGGCCCCCCTCACACTCTACCCTAATGAAGAATCAATATATTATTTATTTGTGGGTTGATGAAGCACAAATTCCCTAATTAACAGTGACATATTACAAAAGTAGTTCTGAGTATATCCATCTGCCTAATCACTGACTGTTGGCATTGTTTTTGTGGGCAGTCTTTGGAAGTGATCCGGAGGCACAACTTCTCTGTAGCCATCTTTGCTCCAGGCTGGGTGTATGAGACCCAGGAGAAAACAGAGTTTCGACAGAATCAGGACAAGTGAGAGCAACACTGTATTTACTGTTGCAGACATAGAGGATGAAGTTTAAGGTTTATATAAAGCCACAAATGTCCTGTGTGCAGGTTCTGGGCTCTTCTGTCGGACTTCCTGGATATCCACAGGCCCGTCTCCTCCCTCCCGTTCGTTTCCTCCTTCTGCCAGGGTTTTGGGAAGGCCATCTACTGGAGAGGACAGGTACTGCAGGAGTCGGTACCATTAGGAAATGTTTTTTTTTATGTATTATGGTGTGCTGTTACCAAATGACTATATTTCTTATAGTTGCTTTTCAGCTAGCGGTATAGTTAAGTATAATATAGGAAGAACAAAGCAAAAACAACACTAAATGTTTAATTGTTATTAAAGTACCACCACAAAGAGGTGTACAACCATTGTTATCCATCAGTTTGTCACTTTGAGAACTACTGACATATCAGATACATGCCACACAGGACACCTCCAACTTTCTACCCGGGACACATTGAGCCCATTTCCACCTTGCATTAAAGCATTTTGTTTTCTTGTGCAGAGAGAAGCTAACAGGAACTGGTTTAACCTAAGCGCGCAGCAGATCCAGCCGTTGTACTACAGCACTAAAGATGGCCAAGGCTGGCTGAAGACCCGAGGCTGCCCCAACGACGCCTGGAATGGAGGCTGCTCACTGCTGCTGGAGGGCCTCATCCCTTCCACTCAGACAGCCCCCGTTTGTGTCAAGTGTGTTGACTTCACTGTTCTCAAGCATTAGCCCTCACGTTAGCACAATCAGCAGCTCATGTGTGGCCCTTCTTTCCAGAGTCCTGTCGCTCCATGTGCCCCTGGGCTCCTCCACACTGGTCAGCCTGGTCTATAAGGCTTCTGATGGGATCACGGTGGATCTGGAGATGAAGACCACAGATGCTGACAGTAATAATAAATGTAAGCTTATTGATGATTGCAGCCCTTCCCCGATCAGAACATGTAAACCATTCTTGTCTTATCGGTTTTGTGCACAGTAACCAGCCTGACTCCTGTGGTTTTGGATAAAGGGCACCCTTTAGTGAGCCAGTTATCTCAACTACGTGCCAGCTATGAGCTACACGAATGGACTGTAAGGTAAGAGACTCGGATTCACTCAAGATTAGAGTAAGTAAAGTTGGGAGCATGTGGTTGCAGAACAAACATTCTATCTCAAACTTTTGTTGCCTTAGTAAAAGCAGTTAAATGTGAATAACTGGACACTGCAACATCAGAAGCTTCCATCTCGTGTTTGTAGGTTTTCCCAGTTGGATGGTTGGAACTGCACTCTCAGGGAAGTGTGTGTGAAGATTCAGAGAGACGGAGAGCCCAAAGTAACACCGTTCACCTGCAGACTCGGAGAAATTATGGTCAGGCTCTACTTAAGGACTTACCTTGTGCTGAAAAGCTCACAAATAAAATCTAAATGAATGAAACATAACAGCTTTCAGCCACAGCAGCTCACAGCACTCTTTAAAGCAGTGCAGTCAGTGTCAGAGGGACACAGAGTCTGTTCAGAGCCTGAGCTGTGATGCATTCACAAACAGTAGACCAGGCTATAATAACTCCGCTAAAAGACATCCAACTTTCTGGTTTATTCACGGCTTTCAAAACATACAATTTATACAGCTGCACCATTTTCCTATATTTTAGGGACTCGCTATTTAATGTCACAGGTTCTGCTTGTGTTTAATGCAATATACACAATAGATGCAATCTTCTAATTCATGAAGCAAGAGCTGTATGACATTGACTGTGTTTATAACCAGAAATGGCTGATGCTAATAAATTCTGGCTTTGTTTTTGGAAAAGTACATTTAGCATATTTTCTCTTATTAGTCACCAAACTCTCTTCAAATCAACAAACACAGGGTTTGCCCCGGTAGCTTGCCTGGTAGAATGTAAACCATATACTTGGGAGACCTAGGTTTTATTCACCTTTGGGTAATTTGTCATTTTTGCTGTCCTTGGTGTAGCATAAATGGGGCTCAAGGCTGAATGAGACCAGCACAAAAGGGGCAATTCTGTCTGATTTTTGATCATTACCCTCTTTACATAAATTGATTTAATTAACTTAACAGTAATTTACAAAAAGAAAAGAATGTTTTGTTGTCATGTGTCTGTTTCTTCTCGCAGCTGGTGGACGCTGCGAGTCTCCAGGTGCCTGACGAGTCCATTAAAGGCATATGTATTTACGACGTGGTGTGGTTGCGTGGATCCAACGCCACTGCGGAATCCGCCTCTCCGTGTCTACTCCTGAACACCACACTGCGTTGGAACTACAACTCTGAGCTGGTCAGCCATTACAGGGTGTACTGGCGACAGCTGAGAGGTCCGGGTCCTCGAATCCCCGCTGGGCCGCTGGAGTTTGTGGCCCGGGCTCACTCTAACCTCTTCAGGGTGACAGAGCTGGCGGTGGCTAACCCTCCTGGCCTTTTGGAGCTGGTGGTAGAGCCAGTGTTGAGAAATGGTTTCCTTCTCCCGGAGAGCCAGTGGGGAAGAGGACGCCTCAGCTACCAAAAGGATTCCACTGAGGAAGCATAAGGAACTTGGGACATGTTTCCACTGAGCGTTACAGTAGGTGTCGGGTTGGCATGGGTTTCCACTTTGCTGTCTGTGGGAAAGTCTGCTGCATTTATAGTGATAGAAAAAAGTTGGGCAGTTACAATGTTGCATCACAAAAATTTTATGCATAAGTTTAAGGTGACCGCTCACTTTAACGAAGCATGAGCGGCTACAGTCCTTTTCCTCTATGTTCTCTGAGAGTACGAAGTTAAAAATTCACATTTAGTTTTTAGATTCTGACGGTTCTGCTCTTATTATTCGTGTTTGTCAGAGAGAGAACTGAACAAAGAGGTCACTCAGACCAAAGCAGGTCGCTGTAAATGGCCGCAACAAAACAATTTCAAAATAAAAGCAGTCTAATTTTAGAACAGCAGTAAGCACTTTATTTTGGCAGAGCCAGAAAAGAGTGTTAGAGCTGCACAGATGAGCTGAGCTCACTAAAAACACTGCACGACTACAGCAGCTGATGCACAGCAGTCTGTTGGAGTAGATAAACCCTGACTGTACCAGTGGCATTAACAAAATACACTTATTTTGTTGTTTGTAGACATTTATTTGCTTTTTGTTTTTCAGTAGTTCTTGACAGTTTGAGTTAGGTTCTGTGTATTAAACACATTTTCCCTAAATACAACTGTATAAAATTTGATGTGCAATTAAAAAAGACATTTGTGTCTTTTAATAAATGTTCATTTTTTAATTAATACCTATTTTTCAACAGAAAAGAAATATAAATATTGAAATATTGTTATCAGCCAATATAGAAAAAACATAATTTTTTAGCCATATTGCCCAGCTCTAGAAAAAAGCTTGATGCTTAATGGGAGATCCTAAGGCAGAAGGACAGGGGGCCAGTCCTAACTACTGTCCCGACTCGTACCATAGCGCTCCAGTAGCGTTTTCATAGCTAATGACTCAGACTAGAACAGCCTGGTCCATCAGGTTTAGTTTCAGGTCAAACCCCTCCCTCTAGAGGTAAAGCTCAGCTCTCTTTCCAGATGATCTCAGAATTCTTGGCATAATGGACCAAACATCTTCAACTTGAAAAGTCATTTCCAAACAACTTGTTCAAACGCTTTTGATTACAATGATGACCCTCTATAACCATGGTTTATAGTTTTTCTTATGTTTGGTGTTTCATAATGAGAAGCATTATATGGTTTACTTACTAATGGGCTTTAAGACTAACAATGGCTATAGCAACTGTATAAACACTGAGAAATGCTTATGCTGGAAACCAAAAAGTTAATGTAAAATGTAGAGTTTTATATTTAGCCTAACGTTCTGCTGAAATGTATGTTGGATATAGTGACCATTTTTTTAATGCAATTTTATATGCTTTTTGTTTATTTACATGGCCATAACACTTAACTATGGCACTTATGTATATGCACATCCAATATACTGTATGTCCAAAACCTTTTTAGTCTAAATATAGAATCATGTCTGTGTATGTGTATGTATGATGCATTGCAGGATTTATCAAATAAAGTTTGTAATAACCCAGTTTTAACTGTTTCTTTGTGTTCTATTTGAGGTATATCTAGAGGAAGTATACTTTTGTTTTCTGGTGATCAATGTGGAAAATGCATTATTACCCATAAAAAGAATTTAAAGTCTTCTTTTAGAAGATTTTTTTTTCAAGTTTCTTTTTTTTTACAAATTACACTTGAATTTAAGTTTTATTTTTAAATCACATGCCGTAAACAGTAGCTTTCTTTGAGAATGTGAATACGTTGTCATGTGAGTAACATAATTGTCCACGACAAGGTGTACCCCGATGGACGAAAGGGAAAAATGTCTTTAAAAAAAAAACTTTATTGGTACTTTGGTTTAAAAGTGTTACAATCATAAAAATGGGGAAATTGTTGATTTGGTTTTTAGAGAGCCAGACCAATATAAGAAGGTCATGTGACGTGTGATTGTCAAAGCCATTCCAGACGGCTTCAGGGGAGCTTCAGGACTTCTGCTGAGTGATCATCTGCAGCATCTGTAAAGCCATTGGGCCCTGGTCTGAGGGGATCTGCACAACAGGAAAAGAACAGACCCAAAATAAACAAGTTCAAAACTACACTAGAGTACATACAGACATATGTTTAAGATTACAACTTTGTGTCTGAAGGTTCTCAGTCATCCAGAACATCTTGCAGAAAAGATTTAAGTAAAAGAATCTGGACTCAGTTTTCAAGTTGAAGATGTTTCGAAAACTGAGTCCAGATGCTTTTACTTAAATCTTTTCTTCATTACAACTTTGATTATGTCTGATCACAGTAGTAAAGTCACACATTGTATTTGGGGAGTAAAATAAATTCAGGTCGGTATTTCTTACCATGTGCCCGGCTTTGAGGATCCAGTAGAAGGCAAAGTTCTTATAGGTCTTGTAGAAGGCTCCGGTCGCTCCAGGGGAGGCGGGGTCATCCAGAGGGGTCCACTTCAGCTTATTGAAAAAAGGAAGTCCATCCCACTTGAGTCTCTTCACCCAGAGCTCCTGACCTGTGACGAGAAATGGAGACGTCCAGTCTCATTTATGGATGAATATAATTCTATCACAAGACGCAGAATGTCTCGAGCTAATGGCTAAATTTCAACTACACACTACAGCCGATAAAAATACTTCACATTCATTAGAATATGACAATGAAAATGTCCTGTTTTATGTTGACACTGATGTTTACTTCTGTCAGAACCTTTAACTCTACAATGATATGTTGGGTCTACTTAATATTTGAGAGAAAATGTGGTTCCAGGAAAGACTGATTGTTTTTACCACATTAGGATCATTCATGTAAAACCGATGATGGCTAGACCAGGCTGTTAAGAGAATTAAAAATCTGAAAATCCTGTGAGGCCCACCCAATCTTACATATTCACTCTAATCAAAATACAAGAATAAAGTAAGTTTCCCTAAAATTGTTATTCAAAAACATTGAAACACTTAATTGTTTCTTCCACAGAGAAGAACTGTGCAAATGGTGCACTGTTTCACACTGGTTACATTTATCACAGGGCTTAAATTTCATGGTATCTAACGCAAATATTATCTTTCAAACCCTACACTCTGGTGCTGATTACAAAGTGAGTGCGTCTGGACTGGTATGTGGACACATAAAAGCACTCACTCACAAGCAAGTAACTGACTGTGTACATATTACATTTTATGTAATTAATAGAGACCACCTATGGCAGCTCAGCCTCAGTGCTGTTTTTATTTACTGCCACTGGCCTGCATTCATGGTTGTCTGCCATCTGGAGCTATACCATTTATGTCAAATATGTTAACCTTTGAAAATACAAGTATACAAATATAATCTCAGACAGTTTACCCATGGTGTCCACAATGAGGTCCAGCTGTCCATTGTAGACAGTTACGTTGACTCCGGCAGCCAACAGTTGATCCACTATGTCCACCACCGGCCTCATAAAGTCTCCAGCCATGTTTTGGAACACCATCATAGCTTGGCCTACATGCACAGTGTACAAAGGACAGGAGAATTACTCATATGAACTCCTGGTGGGATTTCTTACAGAGTGTACAAATGTAGCGTTACCTCCCCAGGTGACGTTCTGTGGGATGATGCCCAGCTTCTTCCTGATTTGCTGGTTCATGAGCTTATCCAGGGATTGTCTGTGGAGGCGGCCAACGTGCCGGCGAGACTGCAGTGCTGTCATAATGGGGGAAAGAGAATATTTGAGTCAGGGTTCGGAATAATGATAATGTGCAAAAAAGTAGGATAGTTCCTTACAGATGAAGTCTTCTCCTGCTGTCACTTTCACTTTGTCATATGTGTCTTGAGAGAGAATGTTGTAGAAGTTGACATTGTTGGTGTTCTGATAAGAAATCACAAAAACATTATTTTATAAATGAGAAGTACAGTACTTTAAAGCTACAGTAGGTAACCTTTGAGCACACAAAAAAAGGAAAAAAAGAGAAGCAGATTTTATTTTCTTATTTGAACACAATCTTCCATTGTGTTCAAATTCATACACTGCGTAACTCAAAATGCTTCACAGGAATAAAATACTTTTTTAAAGTACACAGACAAGATTTTAAATAAGAAACACAAGATAAATACTGAATAAAAAATGTAACGAGGAAGAGTGCAGATAAAACACTTTCAGTTGTACTGAATGTAGGTGGAGCTAAAGAGGGAGGTTTTTAACTTCCTCTTGAACATTGTTAGAGTTGAGGTTGTTCCAGGTTTTTGCTGCATGAAACTTAAACGCTGCTTCACCCTGTTTAGTTCTAACTCTGGGCACGAGCAGAAGCCTGTCCCAGATGTTCTCAGAGTCCGAGGAGGCTCATAAGCTACTAGCATTTCAGAAATATATTCAGGTGCTAAACCATTTAGAGACTTGTAAACCAGCAGTGCTGTTTTAAAGTCTATTCTCTGAGCAACAGGAAGCCAGTGCAGAGATTTTAAAACTGGACTGATGTGGTTGTACTTCCTGGTGTTAGTTAGAACTCGAGCAGCAGCGTTCTGAATAAGCTGCAGCTGTCTTAACCCTCGTTTTGAGAGACCAGTGAGCAGGCCGTTACAGTAATCTAACCTGCTGGAGATAAAAGCATGAATAAGTTTCTCTAAGTCTGGTTCAGACATAATCCCTTTGACTCTGGTAATGTTTTTAAGGTGATAAAATGCAGATAATGTAATTGACTTAATGTGACTGTGGAAATTCTTGCTTTCAATGTTTTGCCTACAGTTTTTCTTAGCAGTGGAACACAGTCTTGTTTTTCCCCCTCAGTCTTAATGGCCTTACAGAGACATCTTTGTGCCCTGTGTCTGAATGTGCTCTCACCTGCTCCACCACCGTCTCCGTCTGGGACCACAGCTCGGTGGCTTTCAGAAACTGTTCCTGCTCCACTGCCCTCTTCACATCCTCCGCAATGCTGCTCACCTCAGCCAGACCGTAGTCGTCCAACAGAGACTGCATCAGCAAAACACACCAGCTGAGTTCAAAAACACATCATAATACATTTGAAATAGTCTTAGTCCACACTTACAGTGGTGTAGAGGTAAGGTCCCCAGGTCATGACAGAGTCTGAGGGTAAACAAACAAAGTTATGAACGTTTTTGAGGCACTGTTGTGTGGCAGCTTTTTGTTGACAGTTTATTAAAGAACTGTAAACTCTAGTTATGACAATGGGGCATAATTGCATAATGTTGTAAAAGGTGCAGTGTCTTGTTTTAGGTGACATTTAGTGGCACCAATACAAACTACAATTTCATGCCTTTCTAGAGTCTGTGAGCAGCTATGGTAGCCCTGCAGGGACACTAACTGACCTAATGGAAATCAGATCAAATTCCCAATAGAAATTTAGAAGCAAAATCTATTTTGTTTATTCATGATCAAGCAATTATGCATGATTGTGTTCAAATAAGAAAACCCTTCGCCGCTAGCAATGCTTAGTTTGTTCTGTATGGGCACCTGTTTGAGGTAAACAGGTATTTCACCAACAAGGTTTACATTCTAAACCAGTTTCAATTTTGAGTTAACAAACAAACAAACAAAATGTATGTACTGACCCAGTGGGGAGATCCAGGAGTCTCCAAGTGCCACTCCAGCAAACTTACATTTGATGGTGCTTTGTGCCGTCGCCTGGAGAGAAAAAAAAAAACATGCTGAAAACCCAATACGCTAAAGCTGAACCTTGTGGTGATGCTATTTTAAAAATCATAAAAACGTGTCCTTTAGGTGGACAAAGTAGAAAATTGCTGACGTGAACTAGTCTGTGCATCATGTGATTTTTCCAATGTCAGCATGTTCAGTGGACTTTATAACGTTAAAAGAGAAGTGCTGTGCTGTCACACTCACCTTTGTAAGCTCCATAGAGATCGCTGCAGCCATTTTCCCCCCATATGATTCAGAAAAAATGTAAAACGGGATACTCTGCAAAAAAGAAACATGACTTAACTTCATAAACCTGATTTTATTTTTTTACTATATATATATATATATATATATATATATATATATATATATATATATATATATATATATATATATATATATATATATATATATATATATACACACACACATACATGTTGTGTTCATATACATGTCCTGTATATGAATACCAAAGCTCTGGAGGAACTTCAAAATCTACAAAGACTGAGCCAGGACTAAATCAGGTCTTGACCACTTTTAAATTAAATAATTTAAATTTAATTTTTTTATTAGGGCATAGAAAAACTAAACAAACTGCATACACAGGGGAATAACCGTCAACAACAAAAGCAAAAAAGGCTCTAATTACATATTAACTTTAAAGAGTAAATGTCACATGTAATGCCATATTATTATTGCGATACAGATATTGTGCAGCCCTATTGTAAATGACAATAGCTATAATTAAGCCACACCCAAACAACTACACTTGTGATCTTAGCAAACAGCTAGCATACCTGGAACTCCGGCTGTGCAGTGAAAAAGCTCTTGAGCAGCACCATCATGTCAGAGGCTACTGTGGATACGTTAGTAGCGTAGTCGTCCGGTCCGTCAGTGTAACTGAAGCCGGTGCCCACAGGGTTGTCCACGAACAGCACGCTGGCCGCCTGCACCTGAGGGGACAGCGCAGAGGTGATGAGGTTTGTGATGTAAAGAAAAAATAGAAAGTCCAACCAAAACTCATCTTACCCATGTTGTAGCTCTAGGTTTCAGGTCTGTATCTAAAGGACCAATCTCTTCAAAGTTTCCAAAGCCACTCCCCGATCCTCCAGGTCCACCCTAAAAACATAAATGTAGATTTTATTTTTTATTATCTATGTAAGAAAAAAAAACATAACACATATACAGAATAAAAAACAAAAGGCAGGACTTTCACACTAAAAACAAACTATTAAAATGATAAATATTAGCATATTACTAGAGATGACATAAGTGACCTGATCTACAACGCGGCACATAATAAATAAAAAAATCCAACACACTGGGAGTGTGTACTGGCACAAATACTTTTACATTTTTCAGAAATACTCACATTGTTAGATTTTGACTAGATAAAAAAAAAAAAAAAAGTAAAACTTTCCATCTTAAAAGTCTCTGCTTGTAAATAAAGAAGGTGATTGATCACTATCCATGGGTTGCACAGAGAGGGATCTGCGCCCCCTGCTGTCTAAAGGTTACACAGGGTATCTTTAAGAATGTTAAAAGAACCATTCTGATTCTGAGAGTAAAATCAGAATTCTAATTTCATATTAATAATAACAACAAGTTATATGCTATGTTATTAAATCTTAAAATAACCACATATTTGCCCATGTCACAATCAGCAAACACTTGGCACCGGAAATATGCCTCTCGTCGTCATGGTAACAATAAACGCAGCGTGAGGGAATGTTCATTCAGAAAAAAAAACTGTATTTGTAAAACCTCAAGTTAGCAAACCACAAAAACAACGAGACAATTTGTCCAATCAGTCTTTTATAGACTTATGTACAAAATTCTGCAACAATCCTTCTCCTATGAAGTCTGTTCCTTACATGCACCCATAGTTTTCACTTTATTTTCAGAATTCTGACTAAAATTTTTAGAAGTCATATCTAAAAAGAAATAAAACAATACTAAAATAATAGTTAACATTTAGTTCAGGGTCTGGATCCCACTTTAACTTGTAATCATGGGCCACACAGATTTTCTTGTTAAAATGGTGAGACAGTGTGTAGTTGATGGACGTCTCCTTTGTCCGACAATGGAACTTTGTAAAAACAGATGCAAAAAGAGTTTTATAATTCAAAGAGAAGTGGGGAGAGCTGTAGTTGACTCACTGCAGGTCAACGAGCAGCACACACCAAACACACAGTTCACATTTATATCAATAGGATTTTATGCCGAAACATTCATTTACCCACAATTTATTTAGGGGACATATTGTAAACATGACCATACTATTAGTTGGTTCCACTTTGTGAAGCCAAAATAGAAACGTCCCCACTGTTAATCATCCAAAGGGTGAATAACCACCACGTGCTTTTTAAAGCCATGTGATGATTTCTGCCAGATGCTTTTCAAATAGAACTTTTACAGGAATAGGCCATAAATTTGAGCCACACTTCTAACCACACGACATCAAAAATAACCAACACCTATTTTAATATACTATACTATATATTATATAAAGTACAGATAAGGCTTGAGAGGTTTGAGTTTATGCTGGATACCCACATTTTGGCAGCAGACGTTAAGCAGTACACAATATATTATCAATGGGCATTAGCCACACACACACACAAAAAAAAATAAAAATAATACTGTACATTCTGTAAATGCGGTTGTCAACACAGCTGCCAAATAAACTGACATACAAGCATTTAGGCTACACCAGTTGAAGAGAACAAGCTAAAACTCACTGGACGCATAGGATTATGTTATGGGTTTATTCTAATAATTAATGTATTTTATACATATGACAGCAAACCATTCTGAAAGAGTGTGGAGAAAATATTACAGTACAGTAAAACTCGTGATTTCACTTGGCATTTTATAAAATCTATTTGTCGGCTGCAAACTTGGTATCGCCACTTGTCACTAGTTTTTAATTAGTTTATAGTATTAGTCACTATCCTCTATATAAAAATGTAGTATCAATATTTTTTTTCTCATGACATAGACAGGAAAGCCTAGTTGATTACAATATGGCTCATTTTAGTAATTTTGGGGAAGGGAACCACCACTATCAGACAAAGTGTTGTTAATTAAGGAAGAGAAGGACAACATACCCCACATTTCAGGTGACAAAAATCTTTGCAATCATGTTTGCATTCTGAAACATTGGAAAAGTAACAGAATTTAGCAGTATATATAAATATTCTGATAAATCTAATATGTTAATATACTGTTAACAGCACAGATTTCAAACTAGACGTTTCAGAAATAACTATTTATCATGAAATTGTTTAAACTATTCACCTTCTACATCTGTTTGTGTGTTTATGCTCTTGTATTCTCCATGACAGGGGCAGTAGAATAGGCAGAATAGGCTATAATAATAAGGCATGGGTCAGTTAGTTAGTACCAAATGACCAAAGCAGTACCGTTAGGACAACAACAGTTAGGAAGCTGTGCTCTCACCTGCAGCCACATGACCAGAGGTAGGTCCTTGTACTGTGTAGATGGGCTGTCAGCATAGTAGAGCCACCAGAACATGTGTGCTCCATCTCTTACCTCCACGTAGTCCCAGGCTTCTTTACCCTTTACCCGAGGACTGGGAAGCCCTGTGCACAATCACAACACTACATGACACATTTGAATTGTTGGTGTTCCTACCTGGAAGCTTTAAATGACAGATACTTTCGTTTTGCATTCAAGGCATGCGTCACAAACAAATGGGCTATGTGTTTAAATGTCAGCTTCTCTTAAAAAACAGAGAAGAACATAAAGTACAAGACTATATTAAATAAAAACATTAAAATGCATACCTTTACTGAAGAAAGAAGCAAAGAAGAGCAGCACAATTATCGCCGATTGTAACCGGTCCATTGTTGATTGTAATCTGTGAGCCGCTTGAGCACGACGGTAAGTCACATGGCCACCCCCGCGGTCAGCTGACTAACTCTTCCCTCTGTTAAAAGTTTGCTGAAGTGAGTCGATCATCTTGATGGCAGGACACATATAATCGATAGTGTACTGTAAATACTTCCATAAAATACTGTTTAAGAAGAAGAAATGTGAAAACAAAGCATGCGTCAAAAAAACGCAAAAATGTCTCAACTTTTGACTATACCAGGAACCAACAAACTAAGGTGAAATATAGAGACCACTTCTTTTATAATAAATCATTTTATTTGGAAATGTTTTTCCTCACAACAAACAGTCAAACATATATGCATAGTAGAATTTGAGCACACCCTCCGCTTCAATAGAGGGCGCTGGTGTAAAGACTGAAATCATCTTCTTGACTTCCGGGTTTTTCAAAGTAAAGGTAACACCATTTGTACACACACGTTATAAACTAAACATTTTCATTGTTTATATTTTTAGCAAATGACATCAAATTCTTTAAAGATTTTATTGGTGGATGAATAATTTTAAGTCTAGTACCGATAAGAGAACAATTAGTATCAGCATAGAGCCGTTGTAAAATATTCAGTATAAATATTAAATCCGAAAAAAATATATAAAAATTGGGGTCTGGGGTTATTAGCTTAAGCATAAAGTTAAGCTTTAGTCCTGTATGAACAATTCAAAGTAGTTTACTAGAACTACACTTCTATATTAGACTAACCTTTTGAGCAGTAATGTAATACAGAAGAGTGGGTCGCACTCGGAGAGTCTAATATATTTTTGGGGAGGCAGAAAAGTTTAAGAATCACAATCATGAGCGCTAACTACAACGCAGCTAGATGGCTTTCATTTGAAAATACCACCGGAAGAGTGCTTCATTGCCGCTTTTTGCTTGAGCCTTGAGTTTTCGGCGTGAAGCACCAGCAGTTCGGCAGTGGTCTGTGTTCATTATGGCCGCTAACAGAAACAGTAGTTTTATCCGCGTGCGCTTACACTTCGACTACGCTCCGCCGGCTGTGATTGGCTGTCGTATGTGCTGGCTGCTCGTGGACCTGAACTCGTGTCGCGTGGTGGCGGATCTGGAGAGTACCATCAGGGAGAAGTTTGAGTTTAGCCGCGGGAGCATCCTCAACCTGTTTATAGAAGACTGCTACCTGCCCCACACCGAGAGCATTTTAGTGGTGCGGGACAACGACAGTGTCCGGTGAGAGCGGAGTCAGTGGTGTCAGGGCTCCCTACTGTTGCTTGTGCCAAAAATGAACCCACATAAATGTATAAGTGTGACTTTTTGTCACCACTAAAAGCTAGCTAACAATTATAGCCTTCTGCTGTCTCTACATAGGAATCTCCAAAACCTAATAGAACTGGTTGAGTTATCAGGCCAGTATACAGGATTTGAAAATTAAAGGGGTCCATTTTTATTGTTTCTATGGTTGAACAGAGTTGGTAGTAAATTATGCATACATATTTTAGCCCATTGTTTGGTGATTTGGTTAACTCCAAATCAGTTCACAATGTGCATTTGACGAGACGTTCAGGAAAATGATTAATCTGTATGCTTATATTTGTGTGAAGCATTAGTTAAAAAAAAAAGACATGAGCTTGAGACATTTTTACAATGGCTTTAACTTTAATACTAATTGACCCTTTGTTTCTATGCTAACATTCTATCACTTTTACTCTAGTAACATTAAAATGCATAAAAATATTTAGGCAGAACATATTTTGGTCATAGCCTCACTCTCACATACAAAGTATACCACCATGGATGAACCCAAAGCTTGCGCAGGTGTCGGAGGGTATGCTATGACAACCATCAAATAAATTTTCAAGATTGGTTTTAAAAATGAGTTAAAAAGTAGAAATGTGCAATAAGTAACCTGAATAAACAGTGAAACAAGACAAGTCTTTTTCAAACATAAAAGTAAAGCTAAATACTTTACAATGGCTAGTCATTGGATGACGATGGCTTTAACTATACGTTTTATTTATTCTGCCAGGGTGAAGGTTGACACTGTGTCAAACCCAACCAAGCATTGTTCTCCAGAGGCATTAAGTGAAAATAGTCGGAAAAGACTGAGGCCCGCAGAGGAAAATGGCACTGGAGAAAATGGACTTGGTTTGGAATGGAAGAAGAAAAAGAGGAAAAAGAACACTGGAGACAACCTTAAACTGAACGGTCTTCAGAAAGTTGTCGAAGAGACAAATAAAAAGTCACAGGAAAATATTAAAGAGAAGAAGAAAAAGAAATCAAGGGATGAAGAGAAAGCAAAAAGAGCTCTCCTTTCTCCTCCTAAACCAAGTCCTTCTGTTAAAAAGATGCCAAAAAGTGTAGAGCAGGTAGTTAAAAGTACAAAGAAGCCTCAGGTGAGCAGACGTAATACACCCTCTTCAGATCCCAGCAGCAGCAGTGAGGATGAAGAACCTGTGAAAAAAGCACCTACCCCAAAACCAGTACCCAAAACCCCTACCGCTTCAAAAACCCTCACAAATGGCCGAGCCGCCACTAAAAAACTACTACCTCCTGCATCATCATCATCATCCGATACAAACTCTTCATCTGAAGAAGACAACACTGCAGCAAAAACTACAAAAGCAATATCCATAGCTGCTAAAGACAAAACAAGTGGCAATTCAGAAACTCAACAGCTAACTGAAAACGCGGTTACATCTACAAATGAGTCAGTCAGTGATGAAGAAATCCAGCTGGTGATCAAAAAGCCCATGCAGCAGCCCCAGGGCCGCATCGTGGTGGGGACGCCTTCATGGCAGCCAGGTCGAGGGAGAGGTAAAGCCAGACAGGCTCCCAGAGAGTGGAGCAAAGGACGGGGCAGGGGGCAAAGCGAGGAATACAGCTATAATGAAGACCAGCAGCAGCAGGTGTCATACAGCTCTGACTCACTCACCAACGTGTCGGTGGTCATCCAGGTGGGACATTAACGCTAAACATTCATGGTTGCACAGTAACTTATTATATGATGTCTGTGACAGATGTTGCTGTAACTAATATTTCTGTGTCTGTTGTTAAAGAACAATGAAGTGAGTGAACCAAAAGCAGACTACAGCTCCATGCCGCTGCTCGCTGGCCCGCCACAGGTGGGACAGAAGATTGCCTTCAAGGTAGGCCTGTAAAGTTTTTCCTGGCAGGGGTAAAATGTATGGTAGAATAGGTCTGACTTATTTATAGTAGTAAACAATATCTGTAATGATTGTAATAAGTGTATTGATATGTATTTGGAGAGCAATGTTCAGTTCATTTTAGCAAAGTGAGAAAACACCCAAAGCTAATGTAAGCAAAACTTGTGTAGTAAAGTAAAATAACAGACTTATATGGTAGTTTCTATACTGTATGTTATAAGTGTTGGTGTGATCTGTGTGCATGGATTTGAAAATATCAGACACACTTCACCGTCGGCCCAGTGGTGTATGTATCTAGCATGGCTCTCGCAGAGGATGTTGGTTATACACATAAAGCTCACTTGTGTTTGTTCATACAGACAAATACGTAACACAGAAGCATTTTCAACAAAATGGTTGAATTTTCCAGTATTTCATTTTTCAACATTAACCCCACTGTCTTTCCACAGCTGCTGGAGCTCACAGAAAACTATACACCAGAGGTATCAGAATATAAAGTGAGTTCAGTTCTCTATGATCTTAAATATTTCTTTTTTGGGGCAAAACCGTGGCAAATTTTTATTTCAAACCATTTTAGGAAGCAAAGATTGTAAGCTTTGAGCCAGCCAGCAAACAGATTGAACTTGAATTACTGACTACGTCACAAGGTAAGGTTAAATAAACCACCACCATCAGATGCTATCCTCACCATTTTGGATCTGACAGTTTACTCCTGTGCATCGACTTTTAGCTCCTGTGGAACCTGGAAAGTTTGACCTGGTCTACCAGAACGCTGACGGTTCAGAGAGCGTGGAGTATGCTGTGGACAGAAGCTCCTGGGTAAGCCTCGTTTCAGGAGGACTACACTGATTTGTTTTAGCTTTTGACAATAGACTTTTATGGAATAGAATATTGTGCTTTTGTATTGAATATTTCTTGTAACTACACTACCATTCAAAAGCTCAAAAAGTAGAACTTTTGCTTTAATACAGGAGGGGTAAGTGTTAAAGGGCTTCCTGATGAAGAAATTTTTTTAAAAAAATCTTTTAGTATTAGTTTTAATTTTGTTTAAAGTTAATAAAGAGGTTGAATTTGAGCCTTAAACGAAGTTAACCAAGCTTGACCTAAATTTCCACAGGTAACAGAGCGGTGGGATTCTCTGCTTGAACCAAGACTCATCATTTAAAATGGACTACCGAATCTTTTCTAAATCTTTTTATTTTTAATTCTACAAAATTGCTGTTTGGAGCAACTGTTGAGCTTTTAAACATGTTACTTTAAGTTAGCTTTTAAATTTGTCCAAATTTTTACAATTGTTGATCAATTTAATTGATAATAGCGTATTGTTGTTTTGTACAAAGGTATAAATGTGGATTATAAGATGTATAAATGCCTTTCTAATAAAACTGTTTGTAAATTAAATTCTTGCCCTATTTGTCACTAATAATTATATCCCTCATTTTGAATTTATTGATATGTCAGGAAAACAAAAATATTCTTGTCCCTTCAAAAGTGAAATAAATCCTGCCATCTCCAAAAATGCGCCTTTGCTTGAAAGCACCTGGATTATTAATTAGCACCTGGCTCGTGACTCAACGCCTCGTGCCGGAATAGCCAATCACGGTCCTCGTTCCTCGCACCTCTTATGTCATAGCAACAGCAGCAGCAGCAGCGGTGAGCACTGAGCAGGGCTGTGGAAAAGATGGCGACAGAAAACCTGACAATCTTACAATCTATTTGAGTAGAGAACACAGAAGCTCTCGAAGGTGTTGGCTCTAAAATGGAAGGACACGACCAAGAGCAGCTGCTGCAGGTCCTGAGGAGGCTTAAAGAGGTTTTCGATATGTGTAACCGGGATGGTGACGGCTTCATCCGGGTGGAGCACTTGGTGAATCTCGGTCTACAGTTCGGTCAAGGAGATGAGGTAAGAGGCGGGAAACGGTTGGCTTTTATTGTCTCTTTTAACACAAGTAGCATCATGGGGTGTATGCTAACTTGTTTCGTTTGTAGGCTAGCCCTGTCACAGGTGTATTTGAAGTGCTATTGAATTCAGTGGACTCAAGCGGTAGCTTAGCTAAGAGATACATTTGGTTGTATTTATTTTCACTAGCTAACAATGTCTACACCAGGTTTTAACTTTATAAAAATCATTCCATCTGCTGATGATTAATGCTCCAAATATATAAAGCTTCACTGCAAAATAAACCAATCAATTAAAATTGAAATGTCAACAAAATCTACATATGTTGTCCTTGACGGTGGCTATACTTCTGGGGTCCGCACAGTACAGGCCTATTATTAGAAAACTCTTTAAATTATCCCACACACAAATTAAGAGCTGTGACCCAGTTACACATAAGCGAATACACAGTCAATAAATATCTTCTGGCTGTGCCTTTTTAAAAAATAATTTTAACTTGATAATTAAAATAAATCTGATCTTTAGTGTTTAAAAGGGCAGGACTTGGTCATCCCTCAATAAATAATCATACTTTGCTAATAGCCTTAATGTTACAAACATGAAATAAATACCAATCATATAACAATATAACCCTTGTATTTTTAACATTACTACATAACTTCAACAGTACGATAGGATAGGTGTACACATTCACCTGGAACTCTGAGATTTTGGGAATGATGGCTCATGTTTTAGCCTATCACTGTACAACATATATTGGGTGATCAAATTAAATTGGATTGTCCCCGTTGGTATTTTCATGAAGAAAGTACTCCAAGTTACCATACCATCTATTATAATGATTATTAAGTCTAGAAGACATCCCTAAACCTACAAAAACATGTGTTTTCTCTTTACAACGTCTGAATGATTATGGAATTTGTTAGAAAATGATACCTGCATTGCTTCTGTTGCTACTGACTCCTAAACTGGGGCAGAAAATACTTTACTGATTTGTCAAGATGAAGTCCTGGAAAATTATTTCTTAAAGGCCATGGGACCCTGCCAAATCTTTTCAGAGGCATATATATGCAAAGTGTATCTAAGTCTTTGTGAAAATAATGCTTATTTGCATTGGTATGAGTAGAGCTGGCTCCAATGAAAGTGTTTGTGCAGCTCTAATCCACACAAACAATATTTCAACTGAGTGTGGATCTGCTCTGAAGCTGTCATGGCGGCCGAGCACTAAAAATAACTCCCTACTCCAGAGAAGCTGTTTTTTTATCTTCCTCCTCCCCTTCATCATCATTGCTTGTGTTCTTGTCACCATGGCAACGGGAGCAGCACTGTGAAGGAGCTGGCATTGGGATTGGTGCCTCGTAATTAATGAAACAAGGAAATGGTCCAGTAAGATAATGCACTTTCCTCATCCAAAGTTCTACCACGCAAGATTCTTAAAGCGTTAAATGATGCATCGAACTTGGTCTTGGACTCAGATTTTTGTCCTTTTGATTCTTTTTCCAGAAAAACCCAGCAAAGGCCAATTTCAAAGCAGAATCTGTAAACAGAAGTGTTTACTGCAGCTTCATGTTAGTTAAATGATTTGAAAATGGCAGGTAATAGGGGGTGCTTACATGGCATTCTCAAACGCCTGCTTAGTTTGACACCTCCATTTTAAAATATCAGACATCTCAAGGTCTGACAGCTTGGAGTCATCACATTTAACCCATTTAACCCAAATGTGTACATTGCTCTTATTTTATTTTTTTATTTTAAATATCTCAGTGTAAAGACTAATTGTATGAAACTGAGATTGATCTTAGAGAGTGGTGTGAATGTGGTTGAAATCCAAAACACACTAAAAATCTGTGTTGAAATAAATGGTAAACAAATGTTTTGATGAAACCCATAAAAAAACTGTATTTTTGTATCTCCTACTGTATAAAAAACACGGATTTGATGATTTTGGGAAAACATCCTGGACTTAGGCCTTCAAATTTGTAGTTTTTAGTGTTTTTCTATGTACTGATGTACTCATTTCCTTTTATGATTGATCTGAAGAGATGTATCATGGTATTTTATTAGACTACATTATGTGGCACAAAATGCTATTTTCAGTGTTTTCTGAGGTTTCCATACCTACATACAAGTCATTTGAAAAGGGTGTCTTTAGATTCTTGTGTATGTGTAAGGTGTAAGGATGGTGGTGGGGTCAATTTAGTTCACTAAATGCCAAATTAAGTGACTAAGAGAGACTAACTATATTGAGAATATATTTTTTGTGTGTGTTGGTTGGGAGAGGGGTTATCAAAGGCCAAGTGGGCACTGTTTGTCTTTTCTTGATCAGAAGACAGATTCCTCTCTCTTCTTTCCTATTGATAGGGCTTATGGTCCGGTCATATAGATGAGATAAGCCTAGGCACTGGGGAAGTATGACACACTGAGCTTCTATCCTCTGACTCTGTCTGACTTCATTCTTATTATTTTATACTTTATATTTCTGCCGAGGTCATTGCTGTTAACAAGTTGTCAGTCTGTCCCACTCTCCTCTGGGAAGTGAATACTGTTGTAGATGTGCACCCTGCTGTTGGATGTCCCAGTAATTATTGGACCTTAGCTGTGCCCCAAATGTGCTTCAGCTCCCATGTTTTGATTATGGGACCCTGCTTTGTTTGTCTTCATTAAATTGGAGTGAATTTTCTTTTTAAATCAATGGCATAACATTGTTTCCATTTTTGGTTAAGATTTTTTTTCTCACTTTTTGAGGCTTTACAGATGCTTTTTAATATTTTTTACTTATAATTTACTTGTGCTTTCCTCTGAATTTTACTTTGTAACTTTGCCATTTCCTGTTTTGGTTGCAGAACTCAAAGATTAATAGATATTTTGCCTTTAAACCTCCTCTGTCTGTGTTGTGTATAGGTAAAGAGGTTAAGTAGTTTCCTGGACCCAGAAGCCAATGGGAAAATCAATTTCAAAGATTTCTGTCACGGCGTCTTTGCTCTTAAAGGTAAGAAGTGTCATACTAAAGTCTGGTCCTAATCCAGACTTGATCTGAGTCCTGTGTATCTAGTTACACGTGCATTCATCTGAAATACTGCCAGATATAAAGTGCATACGTTACGTTCAACTCTCTGATTCTGTCTTTGTCTCTGTTGTCGTCCTGCTTTGGACAGGTTGTGAGGAGATACTGAAAATTCCCGTGGGTCCTCGCACTCGCACGGCCAGCCAGACATCAGTGACTGACAATGGCTATGTTTACCAGGTAAATGCATAACTTTTTTACCAGTGTTATAGTCAGTGTTGCGTCACCAGTTTTCGACTTTCAAGACACTTTCAAGTCTTCAGTGTTCAAGTCCAAGTCTATGACACTGTTATGGGCTGGAGTTAAATGAGAGCAGCTTGTCCCGCTCTGAACACATGCTACAGGCAGAGGTTGTGTGGGGTTGTTGCTGAGCGTGACTTTTGTGCTCAAGTCCGAGTCATCAGTTCTGAAGTCCGAGTCGAGTCACAATCCTTGTGTCTGAGAAGTCCAAGTTTGAGTCCAAGTCATACAAAGGCAAGTCCGAGTCGAGTCATTGAGGTTTACCTTCGCGCCGAGTTTTTTTTTTTTTTTTTTTTTTTTAATTTAAATTTTTTTATTTATAGTACAAAACACATACTGTATATACATTCTTTTAATTAAAATATACATTATTTCATTGTTAAACATTAGAATTATAATCTTTTGAAGAATATATTAAAGTTGTTTACATCAGAACACAAAAATACATTATTTCATTTAAAATATACATTATTTTATCATTAAATATTAGTTTTATAAACTTTAAGGTACATTGATATTGTGATAGAAAATGTAGAACCGTACATCAATATTGTTAGAATAATTTACTACGCTTACGTAACGTCAGTTTATCACAGTTTTATATAACACATAATTCATCTCTTTTCTCTTTAACAAAACATCTCATCAAAGGTTTTAGTAGTCTTAATGGTCTTTTCTGTTAGTCATTCCCTAGAAGTCAGTGAAGTTATATTGTTATTTAATTTGAATAAAAATAATTAAAATAGTGGATTCTTATTTTCAGAGATTTTCATTTTGTTTTTGATATTTTCCTAATAATATTAATAAGTTAACAGTTAATTCTACTTTCCATTTTTTTATGACTAAAGTAGGCAGTAATATGTTTTGTTTTTTTTGTTTTTTTTATATTGATTGAAGTCTTTTGTGAAATATCTTTCTCTATTGGAGTCCATAAACTATGACAGGTGGAGCATTTATAGAAAAAGATGTACCAACTTTTCTATGTTTTTGTTACAAAATGTGCAGTTTGACAATTTTTCTATAATTTTTGAGGATTAAAAAGTTAGTGGGGTAAATATTGTGTAGCATTTTCCAATTTAGTTTTTTATTACCCATACAATATTTACAAGTCATGAGCCAAGTTTGTCCCATTTAATATTACAATTTTATTTTACAGCTTCTTGTAATTTTGATTTTGTTATTGATTGTTCACAGTGCAATCTATGTTGTTCAACAATTATTTTGGAATCTCCAAAATGGCATCACAAACTTCAGGTTGAGATGTAGAGTTGTATATATTTTTTATAAAAGGATTCAGCATATTTGGACAGCTTCTCAGGATTATGTATTATTTTGTCATTGTCCTTTTTTAAAATCATAATATTATTGCATTTTTGATTTTCTTTTCTAAAGCAAAGAAATAGCTTGCGTTTATATTCCAACCATTTATAAAGGCACCTTTAGCCATTTCAACATAAGTATTATCAGTTCCTTCTTTTAAACATTTCAACTCAATTTCATCCTTCACCTCTATAGATTAGGTCCAGAGAGTAGTGTTTTAAGCTAATGTTGTGCTGTTTAAAGTTATATAAATTGCAGATAATTACATATTAACTGAGAAAAAGAGCAATTATCTCCACATTGTGACTCCCAAAACTTCATATTATTAATAGTTGAATGGGTCTCCTGTAATAAGATAATATCTGCTTTCCTTCTTTTACAAAACATAGCTTTTCTTTTTGCATTATTTTGTAATCCCCTGACGTTTAATTAAATAATTTTATAAAAAAGTTAAAATTTATGTCTGACATATATCCACAAAGACAGAAAAAGACAAACTAACAGAACAAAGAAAACGGAAAGAATATTAAAACGCAAGCACAGATAAATTAGATTATCCTTTTAAGGTGTTAACTAAACCAGAAGTACAGAGTTTTAAGTACCTATAGCTTCTAACTAGGATAACTGTAATATAATTTAATATTCTATAGCCCAATATTCAGCTTTCGTTACCCATTTACTAAGGATGGGCTGTTCGATACTGAGTGATGTTCGTTTTTTTAGTTTACTTTACCAGATCAGAGTCTTATTTCTTTCCCATCGATGAATGCACATTTTCCATACTTTCTCTTTCACTAATCTTAATGTAAACCATATAATGGTGGGTTGTATCCCTGCATCAACCTTTTTAACCAGTCTGTGACATCAAACGACAGATAGGTGTAATACATTGATAGTCTCAGGGGCCACATATTGGCAAATGTTGATGACTTTTTTTCTTCAAATCTTCACCTGCTTCTTCCATTAGTCCATACATATGTAAATTCTAGCATCTTTAGTATATTTCCTGTTCATTTAGTTTTTCTTCCAGCAGCTGTATCCTCTCCGTGTGCGGTAGTTGTTTATTATATTGTGTTTTTTTTTTTTTTTTTTTGTTTACCTCTTTAATTTCCTCAAAAAGAAACTCGGTGTTTCTTCAAGTCTTCAATAGAGTCTCTGTTGGTGGTAATCAGCACTTTGGTGATAGAGTTGGTACCGTCATTTATTGAACAGTTTTTCATGTGACTTTAAGCATCGTTTGGTGGGCTCTCTTCCATTGTATTATTTGCACTATATTGTGGATTTTGTTGTTTCAACGCCCTTTCCTTTGATTGCGGCCACGCTCTTCCTAGACTAGCTTCTTTGTAGAAGCTAGTCAAGCTTGACTGATTTTAATATTTACAACTTCAAAGATGAAGCAGGCTGTAGTAGTATCCCTTTGATACACAGTGGTTGTACATTACTGCATTATAAATTAATCTATTAATCTTATCTTCTTTGATGGTACTTTAGGTTGAGAAACTCAGGAATTGATTGTTCAGATGTGGATACGAGACTACTTCTCCGAGGAGATGCACTTAGCAACCGGCCGTCGAGTCACAAGTCACAAATGAGCCTAATGACTCGAGTGCGCCAGCTCTGCTTTCTACTGGCGCTATCATCATCTTTGATATGTAATGCATGTACTGGAGAAGAGCTCCTCATATCTGCAGTAGATGGTACGTCTATCCAAGAGGAAATTCAGTTGTTGGGTCTATTCAAATGAATTGATTCTGACTTCCTCTTCCTCAGACTGAACACTAGACTTGTACAGTCTTACTGCAGACAGAAAGCAGGAGTTCTTGTTGCGTTCTGTCCTGCAGCTCACTGATGTCGGTCGTCTACTGGATGCTCTGTTGTTTAAAAACCCAGTGCAGGGGATGGTCCATGTTGTTCACTATAGCAACTGTCCTGTTGTGTGTCTGTTGCTCCACTGCGTGAGGTATTAGTTTGAGACTCCAAACTAATACCTATTGTTGAACCAGCCCTCTCTAGGCAAGGCAAGGCAATTATATTTATATAGCACAATTCATACACTGGGTAACTCAAAGTGCTTTACAGAAATATTAGACTGTGGGCCTTAAACCATTAAGCCATTACTGCATAATGAATCATTTGCAGCTCTTTATTATTTAAATTCCAAATACAGTATTATTTTGAAAATATAGCAAAAAGCATTGATGCAATAGAATATTGTCTATTGAGTTGGTAAAATGCCGTAAAGTGCACATTGGGGCATCAGCAGGCATTGGAAATTTTAAATAAATGAATGGGGTTATGTTGGTGTGTGTGCACATTCACCATCACCTCTAATTCTCCTCACTACAAATTTTACTGTACCATGGTCGCCTAGCAACAAAAGAGAGTGAGGGTGCTAGATGGAGGTGTGGCTTAGCCCGAGCAGCCGCCTCTAATCCTGAGGAATCTGTTTTTGAAAAGTCAGCCTAAGCTATCGGCAGTGCACTAGGGTTGTCTTTTCTCTTCTGAGATTAGGGATACTGTATGGAAACTGATGACACGCCACACGGGTGCACATGCATGGGGTAAGGTGTGTACCTAATAGTCACTCATAGTGGTGCAGGTAGATAGGAACACACTCGGTAGGTGTTTTTTAAATGCATGAGATGTGATCAGATTTAGTAGCGTTTATAATACTTCCACATTGTAGTAAGTAAATTCTGTCATACTATAGCTCTACAATCTACCTTTATTGTGTTTTTAAAGATTTTCTAAACGGAGCTTGAGCCTTAAATGCTTCTATAGTGATAGATTTGTGTGACACAGTCATGGCCTAAAGGTTTAAATGATATAGGCAGTGAGTGTGTTTGAAGAATTTCCTTGGAATACATAGGGAGTTCTCCTTATGTCTATTTGTAGCCTGTTTATTTTATTTATTTTGCTCGCCTCAGGGCATATACACGCGTTACAGTTTGTTCTCCGCTACTAATTTAGATACACTGAGAAAAATTCATACTAACTCTTTGTTAAAAGCGACATTCTTCCCTTTCTTAGACGTCAGACAAAAAGGTGTGTATAATTGATGAATGAAAGCTATCTCGGGGAAAGCCCTTCAGAGATTCTGCTGTGTTCTAATAAAATGTTCCGTAGTTCTTGATACTTGCAGAAACCCTAAAAACGGAAAGCAATGCAGAATAAATGATTTGTTTTTGTAGAGTTTGTGTGTCTTGCTTTAGAATCTCTGTGGAGTGATGCCAGACAGGTGCATGTATTATTAATTCTCAGATCTGGGTCATGCCTTTTTCCACTCTGTTTCTGATAAATCCAACCCAGGAGACTTGAGACGTCAGGTCTCAAGTCCCTTTTAGTGTTTTTCTCTGTGTCAGATGTTGTTTTTAATTCCCAACTCACTAAGACATCGCTGTTCATTTTTGCTTGTTATAGAATGGTGAGGCCAAGCTGGGACCTCCTGTCATCATGTGCTCACGCTCCTATACAGAGTGTGACATGGACAGCAGTGCTGAAAATGGCAACAGCTCCCACTCGTCACGACAGCGCCGGTGCAGATTAATTCATGTTCCAGTTTTCTCTTTTTAATGTCTAAACAAAATAACTACAGGTCACGGTTGTGCTTTACTGTTCCCATGCGTCTCCAGCAATCCCAGTGACTCGGCGTCTGCTTCAGTCATCTCTGGAGAGGAACAGTTTGAGGACTATGGCGAAGGCGAGGATGTGGAGTTCACCCCCAGCAGCCCTTGTCCTGAAGAGGACACTCGAACAAATGGTTTCTCAGACCTGGGATCCTCCCTTCCATCAAGGTTTGCCCTCAGCTTCAACAGAACAAAGTTTTTGTGTTGGGCTAGAGCTCTGCTAGTCCAACAACAACGGTCATGAGGTACATGGTCAGAGTTTATTTATAGAGCACATTTACAACAAAAAAACAAAAAAACGGCCTCTTCTGCCCCAAATGCTGTACAGACTGAAAACAAATGATTAGTCTTTCGAACTGTTTTGAAGGGGAAAATCTGGTTTCAAAGGTTGCGCTACTCTGTTTATTTACTGTCAAAAAATTCCTCCAAGATTTTTTACAAAAGACCAACATGCTCACAACTTGATTAGGCTATCTTTGTCCAAATGTATATGTACAGGACAGAATTGAACTAATGAGTCCACACCCTTGTGCTCTGGCCATATTTAGAAGTTGAATAACCAAGTTGTCTGTATGTGGTATAGACTAATGGGAGCACTTCTTTTTTCAGACTTCCCTAATTTCTGTGTGATCTGAATAGTGTTGTTTCTTCCTGCAGTGCTGGCCAGACTCCTCAAAAGATGCGTCAGTTGTACAACAGTGAGCTGCTGGACATTTACTGCTCTCAGTGCTGCAAAAAGGTCAATCTCCTCAATGACTTGGAGGCTCGGCTGAGGAACCTGAAGGCTAACAGGTATTGCCCCTGAATGTGGCGCACACACAAATGTAAATGCTGGAAAGAGGGGAGCTGCTGCCTCAGCATCACTCTGAGAGAAGAAAGCAGAGATTAGCTCCCAAAGTGCATTCACCAAATCCAACTCGGAAACACATCCACATCAATGAGTGTGTGTGCTCCACTGGTTGCTATAGTAACATGGCTGATATTTTTGCAATGCACACACCAAAATCTGTGTAATAGAATAAGTGAGTGCCAGAGGCAAGAGGGGTGATCTTCTGTTGTGTAAATTGTAGCAAAATGAGATATTCTTTCAAATGCAGACAAATGACTAATGTAAAGTCATGGGACTCAAGGCTTGGTTGTTGTTGTTGTTATAACAAATAAGTGATGGCAGAAAGATCTAAATAATTTTTATCCAACAAATTTACACAGGTAAATAAAAGGTTCCAGAACAATTAAATATGGTTGAAGAATTACATACATGGCATTTTATTAGCAGCCCAGCGGGGGAGGGGGACTCACGTGACTTGTCAATTTACTGTTTTTGTGTATCTGTGTTTCATTTCTTTATGATTTTTTTTTTTTTTGTAATGCACCCCAGGAAGAGTAGTCGTTACTTTGGAGGCAACTAATGGGGATCCAATTGAACAATTAAACTTGCGCAAAACATGTAAATTATAGCCCACAGTTTCAACATCAGTTTTATTATTACAAACAAAACTCATAATGTAGAGTCAAAGGGACTGTCCTCCCAAAGACATCTCCAGTTTGGTTTTGAATGCAGCCACTAGTGGCCCGCGGGCAGGGGGGATAGAGATGTCTGTTCTAATGTTTTTACAGACAACATAAGCTAAGTGTGTTGTTGCTGTGTTGTTTTGTCAACAAATGTAAGCGGAACATAAAAGTTTGAACATGGGAAAAAAATGGCATTAGCCACCAAAACACACAGATTCTGCATAAACAAGATGGTTTAGGCAGCTGTCTGGTCCGCCGTTGTGTGTGCTGTCAGTGAGTGGGTAGGGAACATGGCTCATTATTTTGCAGCTCTATTTATAAACATGTATAGGCTACAACCACTTGAGGATTGGGCTCATGTGCTGCAGGACAAATGACACCACATGAAGGTGCCTGAGTTCTTCGTGGATTGTTTTAGTTTGTATGCTTTCTTAAGTAACAGAGATGTGATAAGAAATGTTTGTGGTCCTTATACAGAGGGATAAGAGGTAAAAACAACTTTAAGACAACTTTACATCTGTGGTTGAATGCTGTTTTTGTTTGTGTTTCCCAGTCCTAGGAAAATCTCCAGCACAGCATTTGGAAGGTGAGTTGTCTGATTCGCTCCAATACTTTTTAAGTTAAAAACACAGCAATTAGTTGAGTTTACATGGAGTGGGAAAGTGTTCACTGTTGATTCTAAACACAGAACATCCAGTGTAGCCTTTTTCTGATGATGTATTTGTGTGATGCGCGCAGGCAGCTGTTCAACAACCATAGTGTGTTTGGCTCCAGTCCGGGCAGCAGCACAGAGGACCTCTTCACTGACAGTATCAACTCCTGTGACCTCGACATCGCAGACAAGGTACACTGCACTTGTACATTTTACAGCCATTTATCTGCATTAGTCTATGGATTGGATGCAAGGTCAAACGTTCTATTTATTTACTTTAGTAAAATTGTATAAACGGTTACAAAGATTCCTATCCTAGTACAACTGCAGTCAGATTTTCAAAAGCATGTGAATGTCTTTGGAGGTTCTCAGTCATCCAGGACATCTTGAAGAAAAGGTTTGAGTAAAAGCATCTGGACTAAGTTTTCACGGTGAAGACGTTTCGTCTCTAATTCCAAGAGACTTTATCAATTCTGAGTTCAACTGGTAGGAGTGCTGAGCTTTAGAGAAATAAGCGGCAGTCTTAGTCTGAGCAGAGCCAGAGCACTGTGGACTCGACAATACGATTCTCTCATGTTCATGTAGACTCGCATTAAACAGCATAACTAGTTCAGTTTTCAAATGGAAAACCATTTTTACATTGGATAAAACATTCACTCTGACCAAGAGGAAATGTAAATAAAGCAGATTATTTTGTGACTACAGTATTCAATAACCATATCACATGCTTTATGTTTCGCCTCTGTGTGTTGTCAGGTGAGCTACCTGGAGAAGAAGGTGACTGAGCTGGAAAGTGATTGTCTGGCCAATGGAGACCTCAAGTCCAAACTCAAACAGGAGAACACCCATCTCGTCCACAGGTGAACACATATAGCAGATATGGATGAGAGCGTCTTTATTCCTGCTTGTGACCACAATAAGGCCCTGCAGATTTTATTTGTACTGCATGTGTAAACCTTGTGCTCAGGGTCCATGAGCTGGAGGAGCAGGTGAAAGATGCTGAGACCAGGGCGGATCAGAGTCTTGAGGAGGAGACCAAGAGGCACCGGGAGGTTTACAGCAAAATGGAACGAGAACGAAACAACGAGATTGAGCTGCTCTGTACGAGGTACACATTCAATTGACAAACAAACCATTTGCAGCACTTAAATTGTCACTGGATGATAAAAATTGTTTGTGAATGATTAGGATACAGGAGTTGGAAGAGGAAAATGGATCCATGAAATTAAATGTGTGCAAACTCAAATCGCAGACAGAGAAACTGGACCAGGTAAAGCTTCAGTGGGACTGTTCTTTAATGTGACTTTGATCCCTCTATATTTTTGTTGGAAAGCAAATGTGACAATCTGGCTCCTAAATTATGTGCAGGAGAAGCAAAAAATGACAGACAAACTCGAGGACACCAGTCTGAGGCTGAAAGATGAGATGGACCTGTACAGGAAGATCATGGACAAGCTCTGGCAAAACCGCCATGAGTTTCAGAAGGAGAAGGAGGCCATGCAGGAGGTAACCCTCAAGACACACACACACACACACACACACACACACACACACACACACACACACACACACACACACACACACACACACACACACACACACACGGGTCAGTCATTTGTGCAGTGTCCAATTTATCTGATTGTGCAGCTGATTGACGACTTGCGGCGAGAGCTGGAGCACCTGCAGTTATTTAAGCTGGAGATAGAGCACCCGGGGAAAGGCAAAGGACTGTCTGAGTACAACGCCAGAACCAGAGAGATCGAGATGGAGCATGAAGTCAAGAGGCTCAAACAGGTTCAAACATCTCTTCATACCTGCACTTGTATAAAGCAGTCTAATACATGTGTGTATCAGCTGCTAGTCTGGTGTACACCCAAGTTAACTAACGTATCCTATGTATACAATTTTCATAGAAATATGTGTGTTTAAAATAGCCAAGCTTTTTTTGTGAAAGTACAATTTATAGCACCACTGTCCAGTTTTATTTTTTTCTCTGTACAATTGGTAGTTCTGAATTCCTTGTTGACATTAGTGTGTAGACTAACAATACCTCTTTTTATATGAGAGCAAGCGATTGGCCAAAGCTTCCATTATACGCTGAACATCCTCATCTATTAAAATCCTCAATAATAAAGCCTAGATGATGTCTTAAGGTCTCCATCACTGAAGTTATAGAGAAGTCTGTGTGTTTGCTGCTGCAGGAGAACTACAAGCTGCGGGATCAGAACGATGACCTGAACGCTCAGATCCTCAGTCTCAGTTTGTACGAAGCCAAGAACCTGTTTTCTTGCCACACCAAGGCCCAGTGCCTGGCAGCAGAGATTGATAATGCCTCCAGGGACGAGGTGAGTTCCAAACTGGTGCATAAACTTGACACTCAGCTCTGATGTGGTCGTTCACTAATCACTGTGTTTACCTGCAGCTGGTGGACGCTTTGAAGGAGCAAGAGGAGATCAACCTGCGTCTGAGGCAGTACATGGACAAGATCATTCTGGCCATTCTGGACCACAACCCATCCATACTGGAAATCAAGACCTAACCACTCACTCTGAACTCCACATGTGATGCTTACATGTCTAGTTGGATTGATCTCACGTAAATGTTCATATATTTATTCTGTATGTACCGCCATCACAAAAGCAGATCTTCATTTCACCACAACTAAAGCCAGTGTCAGTAAAATAAACAATTGGTTCAGTTGTTTTCTCAAATGTGGTGGATAGAAAAGCTTTGAGAATGCACTTCAAGACAGACCTGGCTGATGAAATGACTGGACTGTCACTCATAGGACCTTAATGTAAAATGTGCCATTTGCCAAAGCACTCTGTTACAGAAATGTAATGTAGTTATAATTGAGATTTTATTTTTCTCTGCACTGAAGGGGACTAGGGAGAACTGCATTGCTGCATTTTCTGTCTATTTTCATCATTGTATCTTAGGATGCTCTGAAATGGCGCCAGGTCTAATCCTCTTAATGTATTTAAGAAGTTGGTTGGTTTACTTTTGAGCTTGTCAGGCTTTTAGTTCCTTAAAACTAACATTCCCCTCACTCGAGGTAGACACGTGTAAACCTTTCACAAGACACGGTAACATGGTAATATATTGTAAACTATAATGTAGAAAATGTAAGCACTCACTTCTAAAACATTGCAACTGCTTCTAAAAAGAACCACCTGCAAAAACATTGACATTGGCCTTTTTAATCTACAAATGTGACCAGCTGATTGTTTCAAATTCAAGGCATCTCAAAACTTCTGAATGTCAGCATACTTAATTGAAGGTTCAGCTGAAAGAACTGCTTTAACGTTGGGCTGTTAAAAACCTCATAGTAAAACTGTTTACGCTGCACTTAAAATGACGTGCTAGGATTTGTTGTTTAGAGATGTTTTTAAAGAAAGTTGAAGTCCAATTAATAATGATGTACAATTTTGGCAAAATTTATTAGAGCACTGAAAATATGAAAAATATAATTTGCCGACATATGTAAAAAAATAAATAAAATAAGCCTACAAGAATGAAAAAATATTTCTGAAAACGCAGGTATGAAACATTGCAGTGTCTGTGAGAACTGGATAAATAGTAACTGTTGTGAATTTGTGCATCTCTTATTCAATGGAAACCAATTTCTATAAGATATTTTTTCACACGTCTGTGCGCACATAGTGTGACATGCTTAAGCTAGCCAAACGCCACCGGTGTTTAACAGGGAGTAGGCAGTAGAACGCTGCCATTGTGCACTATATTATATATAATGATAGAACTAGTTTTGCTTCATTGCACAAAGTTTATTTCTTTTCTTTTTTTTTTTTGGTAAGTTTGTGTCTTTTGTGTAATTAAAAAAAAAAATCAAGCACTGCACTGAGGTTATGTTTACAAATGTTATGTTACATAAATCTTAATTGACACATTGTAAATTTTGTACATACTCTTGTACTCACTATGTGACTGTTGTTTCACTTTAACTGCTGTTTGACACAAATGTGTTGCTTCATTAAATATGATTATAATATACAGCACACCTCATGTCATTGCCAAAGTGGAATTATATTATTTAAAATATAAAAAGAATAATTACAGCTCACATGTCTGTGTGGAAATTGTGCCACCACTCTTTAAATTCCTCTGTATGTCACTCCAGCTTAACACACTTCCATTAGCCTGGCTTGCCAGATGCACCAACATTCTTAAATAGTAAAAGAATTTGAATGGCTGGCCAGGCAACTTTTCCATTGTTTTTAAACATGATATCATGATATAAGTAGTTTAGAGCACAGTACAATTCTGTGGTGCACGTTTACGCTCTAATCCTTCTTCCACTCCAACCCAGTAGGTGACAGTAATGCTGCTTCTGCATCAATATGTCTGCCGCCAAAACGCTCGTTTTCCAGAAGAAATATTTTTCTTTTCGGAAGAAGATCCCGACAAAGCGGCCCTATTTCTTTTCAGGCAAAAAAGTCGAAGAATTCCAAATAGGCAACGATGTATGCCAGCACAAATCCCGGCAGTTCACATGGAGACTTTCAGGATAGAAACGGAGTAAACTATGTCACATCGTCAGAGTCCTTCGGCCACTGCTCTCAATTGTTCTGGAAAAAGGACCCCAATGATTCCGGAGTAAGAAAGCCAGTTGCCACTGCTAGTTAGCAGACTGCACTAGACAATATCCATGCTAGATAGATAATACATTTTAACTGTGTAAACAAACAACTACCCTCCATTCTTATTTAGCGCTACCTATAGATATCCTTAATGTTGTGTGGCGGGATTTGGTGATGTGTAGCAGCACGTTATGTCAACAAATAGCATCGTTAGCGTCTTCATGCTGAGCGGCAAATGGCCTACTCTGACTTTTTGCTTATATCATAAATACCCTTCTGGTTTTGACTAATAAATCACAAGAGAGAAAGTTTTGGGGGCTGGTGCAATTTGCATGTTTAATTAAATGGTTATTAATGTGCAAAGAATACACTTTGGCTAGCACCGAGCCTTGTTCGGACTGTGGTTAGCTACAGCGCAGCTCGTGCTAAACACAAGCGTTTTAGTTTAGGATAAAGTGTTTTAACCTGCACGTGAGCTAATTTAGCGTTGCCCTTCACACTGACGGTGTCCGCTTGGGCTCTAAACCGACGGTGCAGTCATTAGGCCTGTCATATTGTTAACGAACAGAACGCAAAGTAAACACGAATAGTCTGTCCCACAGGAAATGGGAGCGGAAGGCGCCCCGCGGTGGACTTTGAAAGACCTCTTTGTGATGCTAGACTGTGCACTTTATTCACTAAAACCCACTGCCCGAAACATTAGCGCGTAGACCTCACAGGCTCTGTCTCAAACCCGAGGCCATTGGTTCAATCGGAAGCGGTTCTCTTATTTTAATATGGAAGGGAACAATAAACAGCGAAAAGAGCAATACCTGAAGGGAATTTTAAATATGCACCAAAGATTGTTTTATTTAATTGCTAAAAAAAAGCCTTATTGATAGCAAATAAAATGATCAAATTAAAGTGTAATGTACTTAATGGACAATAAACAACAAAAGTGTAAATGAAATACATTAAACTTTATTTACTGGGTGGTAATTGTGTTATATCTGTCTTATACCAAACTTTAGCTAATCCGGCTAAAGAATACATAAAAACAGTTTTCAAGTAACGTGTAGTAAAGCAGTAATATTAAGTGTTTTGGAATTAATACCATGGCCTTTACATGTACTTACTGTGATAATAATAATGCTACCATGGAGGGGTAGGCCTACAGATTTACCCCTATGGGTGCAATTTTATGCCACAATCGTTTTAGCTGTACAATAACCTTCCCCAAACTCCAAACGTTTTTACTGAAACTAAAGCACCTTTTTGTTCTAAATTTCTCAAATACATTAAATTCAAATCAAAAGCCCAATACAGGGGATGGTCTATGTTGTTTAGTACAGCATCTAATCTGTTGTGTGTCTGTTGCTCTTTTTTTTCAACCATTGTCTCCAGATTAATACATATAGTATAGAGGCAGCTCTCTCTAATCGTTTTTCAAGGTGCCCAGTAAATTTTGCCAAATAGAAAAAAAAAAACTGCTAACAAGGCTACAAGTTAATGTCTGTTTTTTTCCGTCAGCCAAGTTCGACCATAAATTGGTGTGACCAGCTACCCTCGTCCTCGGCAGCTCTGTCCAACTCCAGCCTGTCCCCGCCTTCCCTGTCCAGCTCCAGTCTGTCTCTGGAGTCTCAGTCTCAGCCTCCACCAGCGCCAGCGTCGGCCACACAGATCACGCCGGCCTCCGACGACGCCGAGTCAGACGAGCGGCCGTACGTGTGCGACCTGTGCAACTGTGCATACAAACATGCCAGCTCCCTACTCAACCACAAGCTTACCCACAAGATTGGAGACTTCAGGTAGAGAAATGTGTTTAAAATTCCTAATGTTTAGTAGAACACATTGCCTTAATTACATTTTACACAATGGAATAGAAATTTTAGGTGAAATTTGCAACAATCGCAACAAGAAAAAATTACTCTAAAAGATTTTCTGCTAAATTTTCTTCTAAATGATTGCAGCCACGACTTTTTTTTTTTCAATTTATATTTGTTTTTAATGTTCTTAATTTTAACATCTGGCTAAAAAACACTTTAAATCAAACTTAATAAAAAAATAAATAATTCTGTGTCTCTTCAAAGCTGTATAAAATTTCTATTAAAACCGACATTTTAATTTGTTTACTTTTTTATTTTTTATTTTTTTAGCAAAGGCATTAAATACGATCTGACAAAGATGGGTCTCAGCGCGTATAGCGTAGGTCAGACTGGTGTTGGGGCTCATCCCTCAGTCAAAAGCAGTTAATAGGACAACAGCAGGGATCCACGTTGGTCACAAGCCCTGCGCCAGAGACAAGCATTGGCTTTAATCCAAAAGTGAACACATCTGTTCATTTGGATGTTGTGGGGGCAATAGCCCAATAACAAACTAGTAGACAACTTTTGGATTGCATTTGATGCATGTAATTGACCACTACTTTGCAAAATCACTGAGGCTTCTATGTTGCACACCAACAGGAATTTATAGTATCAAAAATAAATAAGAACTTCCACATAGAAATGTGTGCCTGCCTGTCCTTGTGTAATGAACCATGTAATCCAGCTTGACAGAGATACACAGAGGCACAGGTACAAAAACAACAGTATGTTATGTTCCTCTTTAACAAAAACTATACTTGGGGCACTTATATTTTTATAATCTCTACAATTAAATGAGGATGATCCAAATGAAATCTAAGTAAAATGTGTGTAATGGTCTAAGATGTCTCCTGTCTTTCAAAACTCAGGTGTGACTTCTGCAGCAAACCCTACACCAACTACATGTCCCTGCGCAACCACATGAGGATCCACGGGCAGAAGCGCTACATGTGCGATCTCTGTGGGAAGGCCTTCCGTTTGGCCCGGTACCTGCGAAACCACCAGAGGATCCACGACGACGGGCCCAACCGCTTCGACTGTCCGTCCTGCTGCAAGAGCTACAGGACCATGTTAGAACTGGCCCAGCACCGCTGCAGTGCGGCCGCAAACAACCAGGTGGGGCACCGATGGGTTTGATTCAATCACTTTGAATAAAGCAGAATTTACATGTGACGCACACAGACATTTAAATTAGGTTGTACAAATGGTCTGGCTCAGGTAATGTACTTGGAGGTAGTGATTGAACAGATTGACTGATGGGGATGAGAGGCCTGTGCAAAACTAACATCAGTCCTCTACAGTGGGATAATGTCTGCAGCTATTGCAACCCATTGGCCCTCATATATCAAATGTGCATTCACCCATTTCCTCACAGTATCAGTCTGAGCTTTGCAACATGTTATGCTCCAATCCCATGCCAGCTAAGGAGCTAATTTAATTTACACAAGTTTCATGTTAGTACCATGCCGCGGAGCAAAACAATTAGTAAGACCATATATCTCATTGCTACTTTAATTTTTGCTTTGATAACTTTGTTTGCTGACTGTTTGATGTTTTTGCTTGATTTTACCAGACTTAAAATATGCTCCAGGGCAAGTAATGACAAGTCAACAAAGTAGTGGTTGATTTTAAGCAGAAAAAAAACATGCTGTAATTAGACAATGTGGTGGAAAATAGGAAGGTTTGCTCAAACATAATAAGAAAACTAAGCAAGGGGGCACCTGCCGGGTACAATACTTATTATGTGCTTTGTAGCCCTGTTGTACTGTACATTTTCCATAAATTGAAAAAATCTAGTCTGCTTCAGAGTATACCTGGAGCTTACAGGCTCTGAGTCTGCAGTTGGCTCAGCCATTATGTGGCAGTATCAGGTTGTCAACTGAAGGTGTTTGTTTTGGCTTTTTATTTAAAAAAAAATTTGACAGTAGGTTGCATGTGCGTGTGCTCTACCAGGGTGCCCCCCCTCCTTTTTTTTTTTTTTTTTTTGCCAGATCAGCAGCTGGCAGTGTGTACTCTGCGTGTTACTCACAGTTTCATAAATCCCACGCACCTGTGTACGACCACTTTTACACACAGATCTGCACTCGTTTCTATGCAACTTTGATAAATAAGGGCCATTTATAGGTCAACAAAGTAAATAAATTGTGCTGTGTTTTACCTTTTAATATTTATTTTTTTTACTCTGAGACAACAGCAGGGGCTTGTGTGCTCTTTGTCCAGTGAGCAGTGAATCAATGAGTTTTGTATTTAGTCTGTGTGAAACACTTGATGGTGTGTAAATTTGCATGTTTGTGATTTATTTGTCTTTTAAATATTGTGCTGATCTAGGGGTTTGACCAAATGGAAATGTAATGTTTGACTTTTCATGCACCCCCAAATTTAAATCCAAAACACATGAATTCCTTGTTTGGTAGAGCAGGGTTAGAGCAGGGTTAGGCTAAGTTTAGGGACAGAGTCAGGGCTTAGATTTAATAAATGAAAACCATTTGTGGCTTTTCATCACAAGTGTAGTAATGCACATGTCTGTGTGTGTCTGTCTGCGTGTGTGTGTGTGGGGGCGTGGTTCTTAAGAACAAGTTCAGCTGCCCGTCCTGCTTTAAGAGCTACCGAACCATGCTGGACCTGGCCCAGCACCGCTGCAGCGCCGCGGCCAAAAACCAGGTTGGTGTGAGCTTGAGTGAGCGTGTGTTTTGTGTATGATTTGAGAGGAATCGTAATGTTAAGCGAGGGATTCCAGGACTTTGAACTCTGCAGGTCACATGAGGACGGACAGAGATGTTAGCTGTGATACCTTCCCCTCTAAATATTCTTTTATTAGCCTGATTTCCACTGGAGCAATACGATGCAGGTCTGGTTGGTAACGGAACATTTCCATTACCAAAAGGGGTTCAAGGCGTGCCATTACACTACCAAACTATCCCGCACCTGACCAATACTGTACCCCATAGTGGAAATCACAAATCAGGCTATTGTTTTTTGTAGGATGTCAGGAACAAACTTTCTCATAACAACTGTGCTTAATTCCTTGACATTAATAAAAGTTGTTATAGAAGATACTGCACAGCATTTTCCTTAAAGTAACGCATAACAGGGAGAGTAGAAGGTTTCAGTGTTGTGTGCACTCTGCTTACAGCGCCTATCACACAATATAAACCTCACTGACAAACTCCTCAACACATAAGGATCATATACATGATGTTATTGATATGGACTAGCCCTAACCCTGTAAGAGGAAATGGGACAAACAAAGACAGCTAACTTCAAAAGGTGTTGGGAGTGTTTTGAAGTCCCACTATCCCTGTAAAGTGAGTAGCGCTAAGGTCTGTGTGGCTGAATATGTTTGTGTGGTTTAACGTGCACCATGAACAATCCATTCATTCACAGAGCAGTCAAGTCAGCAGTGTCCCTTTTTTGAAAATTAATATGAAATGATGCCAGCATCATTCATACATCACAGTTCTTAACAGTCTAAAGCAGGGGTGGGCAAACTAAGGCCCAGGGGCTACATGCGGTCCATTCTCTTTAATCTGGCTCGCCAAGCATTTACTAAAAATTGATTGATAATTCTGCAGTGATCAGTTGATTCCCCTACAACATGCTTCAGATGGGAACAACCTTTTCTAGCATCTCTACTCTCAGAGAGAAAACTAAACTATAGGCAAAAGAAATGTGTTTTTATTAAGCATAGGTGAGTCCCCCGAGTTGGCACGGACCTCCGCAAAAGTCCCTTTTTCTAATGTGGCCCTTGGGGAAAAATAATTGCCCACCTCTGGTCTAAAGGCATTAATGTGACACATGTTTCATAAAGCCATCTCTTCCACTCAGACCGGAAGTCATCGTCGCTCCAATTTCTCCAACCCTCCTCGCCGTCAGCAGCAACAGCAGCAGCAGAGCAACGCTAGCTCCATGATGCAACCGCAGCACGGAGGCCACAGACAACAGGAACCTCTGCCTTCACACTGCGTGTCGCCCATGCCTCAGGGTGCTCCGGGCGGGGGAGTGTCCAGTCAGCCGGTGACGGACCACCAGGTGGGTACATCAAAACATGGGGCACTAGTTAGTTTATGGAATTGGGTCAGTTATGGAGTTTATCATTTTAATCCCCTGCACAGCATTGGTTGAAAATCCTCCAGAAACTGACCTGTTTTCTGCTTAATATTGTACAGAAACTTTTAACAACATATTCACCTCATCTGTCTACAAAAAAAAACACTTTTTACTTTTGGATTTGCTGTTGCAGATATTTTGTGCTACCAAAGCAAAGCCGGCTATAAATGGTTATCTGTGAAGCGTTTACCCCCCATCTTGTGCTGAGAAGAACAATTAAAAAAAATATTTATTTTTATTAACGGGTAGAAAAATATCAGTAATTAAAAATATCTGTGAACAAGATGTGGCCAGGGTCTAAAAATGACAGTTATCACCTTGATGAGGATTTGTGAATTCAACTTGTAGCGCTTTTCCTGCTGAAGTTTTTTTTACTCAATGTTGGTGCTAGAGAGGCTAGAGAATCTTGTTGCAAAGATATAAAAAAGTATCCTGTGCTACTGCAAAAAAGAAAAAAGTTATCAATAACTTTGTTATTGCTAAAAGACCCATGTGTTGTCAGTTACTTAAAGTGTGGTTTAGAAAATGAACAGGAGTGGAGCCAGAATAGTGTCTTGTGGAGCTCATTTTTACTGCAAGAAAACTGTCTCGGACAAAGAATGCGTGAGTTCCCCATTGTCACTTATTGTAATGTTGTTATGACACATATACTGTAGAATCTCCCACCGTTTACCCGTTACATTTTTCTTAATCCTTCACAGAATTACCCCAGGTGAACCATTAGTTTTAGGCGCTGAAAAAAACAACAACCAGATTGTCATATTGAAAATGTGTCGTGGACTTTACTTTGTATTAATGGTCTGGGAAAAACTATGAACATGGTGTATTGGGTTATAATTTCTTGTTTGCCAACCACATGTCTATAACACAAATATCATTGTGATCCTAAGGGGCTGTTTGTGTCCCAGGTGTGTCCCAGCTCAGTGTCGTCCCAGAGCGGCCAGCAGAGCATGAGGAGCTCCTCCTCCTCCAAACACGTGTCCTCGGCCAGCCCTGCTCCGTCCTCCTACTCCCTGCTCCAGCCCCTGGTGCCTGAGGTAAAGGAGATGAGCTCGGGATACACTAGGCTGAGCGCCAACCCCATGGTAGGAGAGAGAGCCGCTGGCTAACTGCCTCCTTGTCTGCTACTACTAACACCGGAGAGAGGGCTTTCACCACACTAACAATAACACCAGTCTCCACCTCACAAATACAATACAGTACAACACAGATCTGCCCTTGCCTCTATGCTACTTATCAAAGCTCATCATTATTCATACTCTAACTCGGTTCACAATACATATTCATTCATAATAAGTTCAACCAACATTCAATTGCTCATTACCACTGTCCTCTCTCCATCATGTCAGACTAACCTTTCACACTTTTCAGTTGTTGGTATGTGTGTTTTTTTAGATTAACCAATAATTTGTTTTTATGCCCTTCAAAACATTAACATTTACACAGGCTTAAAGATATTTTACGTGATTACATATAGGACTAACATTAGTAAAACTCTGTATAAATGCATAAATGGTGTTTTGCTCATTAGCACGTACAGCTAAATAGAGATGAGAAGAAAATAAAGAGATGTATAAATCACTCTTCCACCAGTGTTTATTTTTTAAGCAGCTTTGTGTTCTTTTTCAAACAGTATCTCTCCCATGTCTCTCCCTCGCAGACGAAGCACCAGGACACTTTCTCCCTGGCCCCCCCACGGCCCCTCACCACCATCAACCCCCTCAGCCACAGCCTGCACCCCAACGGAGCGGCCACCCTCAAGCCTTCCCCCGTGCCACGCTCCATCCAGCCCATGCCATGGGAGCAGCGTTCACTCTATAATCAATGAGACCCACCACAACCTTTGAAACTGTGTCAATTTGAGCACTCCCCACACCGCCCATCCCACCTCCTTATCCTCCACCCATCCAGCCTCGAGGATGGACACAAGGCTGGATGCGCTGCGCCGCCTCTCTCCTCTGGAAACGTGTTTGGGATCGGGGAAAGGCACCGTTAAGAACTAGGTTGATTACCAAGTAGTTAGGTTTCAAAATGTGTTGCCTTGACCCTCATGTATGACCTATGCCTCTACTGGATATAAGTTAAAAATGTCTGTTACCCATTTGAGTAAAGTTATCTCCCCATCCTCCTAAACCCTCTAGTTATGGAATATCTACTATCCCTTTATGAATAGTGTCCCCCTTCCCTTCCTGTTTTCAAATGTTTGATGAAAAAAAAGAGGCTATTTTTTATTAGGACTGTTTTTTTGATCACTCACCGGCGGACGCTAGATCTGTTCCAGTCATGTGTTTCCAAACATAAACCCAGTATTTGTTGGTCAAAAGGAAAAATGGGGACAAACAAACGTGTATCTTTCTTTGTATGTTTTTTTTTACTTGCCCTGGTAATGTGCTCCTGAATAAACTTTGTGTGTATACTGTGCGCAGGCAAGAAGGGAGGGGAGGGGGGGTCTGGACTGTTTCACAATGCCTTTTTTTTTTTTTTTTGTTCTCTCGTGTTAAAGCCCCCCACCTTACCATCTCCAGCACTGAAGGACCACAACAGAAAGAAGCCGACTGGGTTTACATTTCAACGGAACTCAAGCACTGCTGTTGTAAAAGACCTCTCCGTTAGCGGCAACATGGCTAGGAATCAGGTTTTGAAAAACACACTGACTGTTACATGTTGTCTTCACTTTTTAAAGCACTTTAAGACAAGTGCTGTTTCAAATACTGTCTCTAGCCCTTAAGATGTAACATAAACTTACATCGTCAGCCAACAGTTTAAAGGAGTAATCAGCGTTCAATTATAAGTAGCAGTTACGTCTGGACATGGAAGTGGTCAAACCCAGTACGCCTCCACCCTCCAGTGTTCTTTTCCCCTGTAGAAACGGTCACAACTGTGTCGCACTGCACCTGGGATGGATTTTAGTCAACACCTACCTGAAGGGTTTTTCAATAAACAGTCCATAACGTTCAGCCAGATAACTCCAGATTATGAAGAACAGTAAGGGGACGTGATGACCATGAGGTACATTTGATTAATGAGCGTTTTAATCAAGGATACAGCATGTAGTTAGGTTATCTTGCTAACACAGTGTTCATTGAACTACCCACAATTCTACTGACATTGTATTGCTCTTTTTAAAAGTTGTTTCTATTTTTATTCATGACATGTTTCATTGTTGCTTTCTCTCCTTGTAAAGTGTCTTTGAGTATTTAGAAAAGTGCTATACAAATAAAATGTTTTATTATCACCAGCAGGACTGCCTTTCTCAGTATGTGGTGCAAGTGTCGATTCTGAATAGAAATAAAGGGGTAGAAATGATCACGGATGATTTATTGACTCAAAAGTTTGAAACTGACCACCAGGGGGCAACATATCCTAACCAATAGCAATATTTTTCTTTTTTTTTTTTTTTTTTACCAAAAAAGTCAGAAAATACGGAAAAATTAATGTTTGAAAAAAAAAAAAAACATTTGATAGGCAGTCGACAAACAAAATTAAGCAGAAGTCTCAAAAATATTCTCCACATCTGCATGTGTGTTTTGGGTGATCCAGTTTTGAAAAAGTATCAAAAAAGCCATTTCAACCAACTTTTACCATAATGGGCATTGACTATAGCTGTAGCAGGCACAGGTTGGCCATTTTTATTAAACTGAAGAGACACAAGGTAAGATTAATACCTTAATTAATCTCTACGCCGTGCTTTACTTACAATATTTGAACAGCCTACCTTCAGTGAAGTGGGCAATCATCAATTGGTCAGGTAGGTCACTAAGGCTGATTTTTAGAACATATAAAACAAAGACATACGCAGCCTTTTATCTATATTTATTTATTTCCTTAATTACGCATAGAAACAACAAAACAATGGAATAATTATATTCTATAATCCTTTCACCTTGAGGCTATGTAGCTATACACTGTTTATGCCTACACTTTTTAATTCTATTGATAGAAGCCTATTGAGGAAGAGCTTTGACTTGTGCTAATAGCAAAGGACTACATTAAAGAAAGTTAACTTTTGTGCGTCTCTCATGACTAACTGATAAAGTTGTGCTGCCTTTTAGACAAACCCCCTCGAGAGCGCGCGCCTCATTCAGAACGCACGAGCCGCCCGCGCGCCCTTGTCGGCTAGATTAAAGGATGCGCGTGCTTCCGCCGCACGAGCCTCCCGCGCAGGTTAAGGTGAATTTATGTGCACTTTAAATCAGCGAAGCCGTGTGTTGTCTGTCAGCGCCGGTTATCGATGAAAAATCATTCAGCGTTTCGTTTTTTTTGTTGTTGTAGCAGCGTTCAGGCCTCAGTAGGCCTGCGCTGCGAGGCCGCTTTACAAGAACACGTTTGTTCTCTTCACCCGCTTCGAGGAAGAAGGTGGGGAAAAAGCTTTGTACTTCTGGTAATTATCAGTATTTATCAAATGCGTAAGTAGGCTACAGCACAGCTTTATCATTTATGTCCACAACACCAATTAAATAGCCATGCCCAAATTGGCTATAGGCTATTCTAAATTACGCTATCAAATAAACATGGTCAATTTTATTTACTTTTATATAACAAAATGTCAACAAAAATTGTAGCCAAACTTTGGGAACTGTCAATAAAAAATCCTAAAAGATTTTTGCTCAGTGAACAAAGTAACAAAAAATAACATTTGTCAACAAACGTCCATGTCTATTATAGTATTTGAAGACAACTGGGCTTGTAGCTGAAATACAAATGCTGCTTTAGCCTAATTATTTTGCATTCTGGTCGAAGATTGGTGCCACCCATGTAGATTTTCAGCAAGCACGTCGGCTCGGGGCCCTGTGGGAGGCCCCTCACTGCGCAGCCCTGGTGCAGTAGTCCACTCCGGCCGCTGGGTGGCGGTAGTGCAGCAGACTGAGCCGACTACCATTTCATAATTAGGCTACCACAGCTTTTAATTGCAATCAAAGCAAAGTCTTCTAGTCCGATAAATAATAGGCAATATTGGGATGTATGATTTATCATTAAAGTGCATTTAAATTATCCATAAATTGGTAAAAGAATTAGACTATACCAATAGACCTAACTTTTACACAAATGTCTGTCCATAGCTATAGCCTTGAAGCAAAGGCTAGCTAGCCTATATCTGTATTACTCAGACCGTAAGATAGGCCTAATCTTTTGTTGTGGACTAGGCCTACAAAGTGTTTTAAGTTGAGGAGTTTTAAGTTAGGAAACACAGCCGAGGCCTCTTTAGCCTTCTTGCTAAGATGAGCATAAAGGCTAAGGCCTATTGTTATCAATGCATAGCCCAATTATTATAGGCTATGCATATCAATTAAGCTGTGTGAACTGCCTCCCAGAGACAAGATGCAGTTAGACTATTAAAGACTTTATCAGATGTGTTGTTTAGGTGTGGCTACTCAGAAATGTTTTCTCAAAAATTGGCTCAAGGAGACTTTGGGGCCTTCTACAGTCTAGAAGGTTTGGCGTTGTATGGCACATCAGAGACAAAAACTAGGCCTTCATACTATTTTGTAGACTTAAAATTCATTTAGACTTCTTGGATCAGTGAATTGTAGCAATAGTTTTAAAAATCAAATCTAAGAAGCGCCTCGGGAAACTCCGTCGCCACTGGCCCTACAGCTAGTAGGCTATGTGAAGTCTTTTTGTCTATTAGGTACGTAGTTTTACAACATGGAGAGAGAAAACAATTATTACAAATTTATGTTTAGTAAGTAATTTATTTACTTCCCAAAGACTATATATAGCCTAGCCTACTCTATAGGCTCTTAAACTGGAGCATATGGTTGCCTCTTTTTTTCCCCCAGAAGCAACATTTCAAACAAACGAAAAGTGTCCAGTTTCTTTTTTTTCTGTTTGTGTGGTACCCTTCCCCCAGTCCGTTTTTTGAGCCGAGCGGTGCTGAGCTAGGCGGGGCGGACCAGGGCTGGGGAGGGAAGAGAGGAGCGTATTCGTCTCTGCTGTGCGCCTCAAGAGGGACAAGACCACCGGCCGGCTTCTGTTACCGCCGCTCGGTGTGTGTCTGCCACTGAACGCTCTTTCAAACGCTTCAACCAGTCGTAGGTGCCTGTAGGCTATTGAAACCCCAACGTGAGGAGCACACCTTGAATACCTCTAACTACTTGTTTCAGAACGGAGAAAAACCTGCCTCACGCACAAACCGGGAAGTCTTTAGCTAGTCTACTAATCTGGGTCTACTTTCTAAATATCCTTTCAATTTTTTTCTTTGGAAGACAACTTGGCATTTGTTAACATTACCACAAAGCCTAGGCCTACTGCAATATCATATGTGAACAACATGCCTTAGTAGCCTCTTAGTAGGCCGGGTAAATCCAATAGCTTTAAAACACTGCAGCCTAATCACTTGCTAAAGTTGCTACAAATTAGCGATATAACCATTCTTGTCAGAGTAAAGCTGGTGAAAAGTCTCCCAAAGCAGTGGAACGGATGCCTCCAAAAGATAAGAGCTTTATCACCAATTCTTCACAGTGCATTAGTAGGCTAAATATATTTACCTCTATAAAATGTTACCTGAGTGTGTCATAACACCTTTACCAGTTTATTAACTGACCTTTACAAATAATAAAAAACAAATACTGCCGTTGCTAGACTTGTACTCAAATTGAAACTATTCCTCAAATATTTCCTACAAACACACCCCCTGTGCTCTGTTTGAATAACAGATAAGTGTTACACTAGCAATTGACTCATGACATGTTTAAAAGTCACACACATTCAGTTTCTGTGGAAATATGTTAAAATGTGTGTGTTTCTCTGTAGTAAGGTTTTTGTTTTTTTTTTAAGTAGAGATGCATCCACAAAACAATTCCACATTTGCTGGATGAGCGTGCTGAAGCAGAGGCAGGATGTGTGAACCTCCCCAGCAGAACATGTCTGTCAGGTGAGCTCCCCTTTCACAACACGTCCTGTTTCCTGTCGCCTTCAGGAAGTCACTCAATCACCTGCTTCATCTCCACCACACTTGCATGTTAGAAAGGATTCATTTTGTTGTTTAAACATAGTGTTGTTCAATTTTGATTTGGTACTATATCTGAGAAAATGTGCTGTCCAGTGTTCAAAACTAAGAGTAATGCAAAAGGTGGTTGTGATTTTTATTCTTAATGTTTGGAATCGTTTATATTCAAATGCTTACTCTCTGTTCTGATGAAATTGTAAAAGCATTTGCAAAAGGCTCCCATTGTACCTTTTCTCACCCAAAAAGTTAAAGTAACACTGCATGACTTTTAGCTAGTAGCATCGCATACTTTTAAATTCTAAAAATATACATTCTTGTATTGATTTAAGGATTCTTAGACACACAATTGGTAAAATTATGCCAGCTGGACAGAAAACTTGGATATAAAGGACTGATAATTCCAGGCCAACAGGACAGACCTCCCCTGACTCGGTGTGCTTAGCAGCTCAAACACAGGGAGCAGGCTGATACACTGGACCCTAGCAGAGTTGTATCTGTACAGAATGCACTATGACCGTACCAGTTTGATCTGATCATTATCAAGATGTTCATGATTGGATTTGTGAACCATTGTGACATAAACATAAAATCACAAAGTTAAAAAGAAAATTGCTATTGGTCTTTATAATGGATGTCTAATGTCTTATAGAGTCATTTATTTGAGGCATGACGATAAGAGTCAGGCCCACATCAAGCAAAAAGCCTTTAAAATGTTCTTTAACAGTTTTCTTTTAAAATGTTTATATAAAAAAATAAAAATAAATAAAAAAGCAATTGCCGTTCAGCTTACCCCATCCAGGGACAGCAAAGTAGTTTGCATGAGTAGCTTGGCAAAGTTTTTACAATAGATGCCTACCCACAGAGGAGCTTTTAAAGCAAATATATTCAAACATATTTATATTCTTTTATATTTTAAAGTTTGATTAGGCCGAAAGAAAATGCACCAAATCAGTTTTGTTGATTTATGTAAGATTTATTTATGTTATTATTGTTGAATATTTGAGTTATTATCTCACAACTATATAGCCTAAGGATCACAACGTGGTGTTTAACAATTGTGTCTGGACTAAACAGGCTAAATTTCTCCTATACTATAATGTAATATGAATTACATTGTTTGAGTTTACACCACCAGTGTGTGACTGTGGAGTGAAGGAATAATGGATACATAAAGTGTCTAAGGGAAAGGGCTATATAAGTACTATATTATTATTATTATTATTATTAGTAGTAGTATTAGTAGTAGTAGTATTAGTAGTATTAGTATTAGTAAATACAATAAATTTAACATTTGTTAAAGAAATATAAAAAGGTGCAATCATAATTCATCTCTTCCTGTTGTCATTCCTCTGAAGACAAATACACTAAGCATTTATTTTTATCATTAGTTGTTGTTAGTAACTAAATTGTACTGTTCAATTGCTTCAGGAACAGAGAGTCTTTCCTGTATTTTCACAGTATGTGGTAACATTTTAATTAAAATGTTTATGATTAGTTCTGTAAAAGCATTTAGGATTCCCACAGAAACTGACACTAAGGCCGACTTATTTGTCACATAACTCCAAAAACTTTTTCTCACATTTTCAGATTTTTATTCACCCAAATTAACATATTTTAGATTAAAATGATTGTGTTGTTCCTGAGTTTAAAATAGCTCAAATATGTGACAAATGAGTTAAACGATGCCAAATAACTTACGACAGAATAAAGAAGTTAACGGACAAATGCACAACTCAGAACATTATTAGACGTCCTCACTTTCCTCTGAGTCTTTTTAATCCTGACTTGATAAGGATGATAAAGGTCCAGTGCTGATTCAGTTCTGGATTCATTCTGTGACAATAACAGCCGCCTGGACTGTAGGATAAAGTGGTGTCATTCATCTTAGGAGCTGTATTTTTCTGATCAAATAAACGTACATTCTCCGTCTAGAACACCAGTAAAGGTCTTTAAATGTTTTGCCATCGCAGCGCGATCGGACCCTGACACTCAGCTTTTTGACTGATTTTCTAACTCACTTATCAAGCTACAGTTTACAGACCTGTGTACCTAACAGATCCCTGCGCTCTGCAAATGAACAACGTCTGGTGGTACCATCCCAAGAAGGAAAAAAATCCCTCTCACATACCTTCTCTGGTTCTGTTCCACTTTGGTGGAATTATCTCCTGCTGCTACAAGATCAGCAGATTCTGTTGACATCTTTAAAAAAACGCTTGAAAACACATCTCTTCTGTCAACACCTGACCGACAAACACTTCCTTTTCTATCGATCCAAGCTTTATTACTGTGCTGAGTTTTAACTGTTTTTGTGCACCTATGCTTTTCGTTCCTTGTGTAGTTATAATTGCTTCCATTGTTTTCCTCACCTGTAAGTCGCTTTGGATAAAAGCGTCTGCTAAATGACTAAATGTAGATGTAAAAATATATATTAAGATGACCCACTAACAATTCACATCTTGATGGCTGGCCTGAATCTTCCAAAAGGAGTTTGTCCTGTCTTGTGTGAGACGGTAAATTAACTGTAACGTGATCAGAGGTAAATAGAAGATCATCTGGAAGACTATTTCATATTCAGACATTCTTATGTTTCATCAAAAATGCTCGGAATGAGGAGAACAGTCATTAGGAGAAATTTAGCCTTTTTATAATTATCAACATGAAGCGTCTCCTCATCATTAAAAACAAGCAAATAACTTTTTTTCAAACAATATCTGCCATAATAAAATAATGTAACATAATTTATTGTTCGTTTGTTATTTTGTTATCTTGGGGATATCTATCCGGCCTCAGAGGTATTGTGCACTTTTTTCAACTCCATGTCTGTCTTTTCCTTGTCCTTTTGCATAATATCCTAATGAACCTTATTTTATATGGATCAACAAAAACAAATTCATTTATCTTTTCTCATTTTTCACTGCAAGTTTTATTTTAAAAGTTTTATATTACAGTTATTAAATCATACTTTTTTAGTAAACTACACATTCATGGTTGAATGTTTTTTTTAACATGTTTCAGAGAGGAACCAGCTCTCTGTATAGGAGTCTGGCTTGCCAGGATAAGATGAGGCTGTATTCTGTCTTGTAAAAGATTCCTCTCCCTCATATTTGCCATAGCTGAGAGCGGTAAGCATTGTCCACATCATGTACTATGTGTTTATATAATTTCTAGCTCAGGTGGACAACAGAAAGGTGGACAGGGAAAAGAGTGAATGTTCCTAAACTAGACCATGAGGTACAGTGTCCAGTGTGGTACCACACATCAACACCTGTGGAGCACACTGAACAAACTCAACTGCTAATTTGATAAGTACGTTTATTTGATACGGTTATTATTCCCCAATCTTCTTTAACTACAAAGTATTTCCCATGCAGCTGCTGGAACTCCTAGAGTTGTCCTTTAGTAAAGGCATGAGTAAAAAAACAAGGATACAGTATTTTGTATATGTGATAGTAGTTTTAGGACCAGTTCTACTAAACTCATTTTTGCTTTTCATATTTACAAAAGGGCAGACATGGCAGACAGCAGTTTTATATACTGAAAAGAAAGATCAGCCGAGTCAGGCTCAGGAACACTGAACAACAACACCACAGAAATTTATGACAATATTACAGAATTGCATTATTCACATATCAATATACCTACATTGTAACAAAAGAGCAAAAAATACTTGACCTTTCAAATATTATACTTTTAATTTATTCATGAATACTTTCATAAATTCTGAAAAAGCACTAACAGTGTGACACAGGTCTGTTATTCCAGTAACATCCCACTGTTTTCTGTTTGTTTGTAAATGTCCCAAATACACCTGAACTCATTCAAAAACTTTTTAACACTGTAACTGTTTCTTCCTTTGCAAGTTTGTCCTAAACAAACTCGTTGTGCTGCAGGTTAGTAGCGCTGCTACTTTAATATCCATTTAAGTATGTGCTCCACAGAGATCAAATAACTGGCCATTATTGAACAGCTGTAAGGAAACAGACTTGATATGATGGATAGCTGAAGATGCTTATTAAGCCAACAAAATTAGAGTTAACCAAATTTCTTGAAAAAAACAAACAAATTTTGGTTTATTTATACAAAAAGAGTGTTCAGTGTATTTTTATACAGCCCTAAAACTTTGTTCTTAAATACAAGCTGTCTTATCTGGGTCATAAACTATATATTTTAATTTTAACCATTATTTATCCATGAGTCCCACTGAGATTACAAATCTTTTTTGCAGGAGCGTCCTGGCACTGTGGGAGAGGGGAACTGTTGGACATGTTTTTGGTGGTAGGGGAAACCAGAGCACCCAGAGGAAACCTTTATTGAAATTCGATTAATTGTAAAGTCGTATTTCTAAGTTCCTCACATTTTTTGCCCCCTTCATTTCTAAAATCCCTCATGTCATTGTTGCTAATAAAAATGTCAAACTTTAAACCTCAATGTCTTAAAACTGGTCATAATGAAAAGAGAAAAAGATGTACATCTCCAAAGCTGGAGAACACAGACCACTGTCTGTTACTGCAGGAAATACTACATCACAATAATATAATTAGCTTCATTTATAAAGTTTTCTTTTAAGTCTAGGTTTGACAATAACAATAGTTATTAATGTAATTTTTTGTGTAGGTTACATTATACATCTTTCTCCAACAGGGACAGCACTGACCACTATCTCATACTATTGGGCCTTGTTTCGCCTGGACAGGTAAAAGCATAGCGTACCACTTTGGGGACGCCTCAGCCTGGGGTCCAGAATGGTTCTGAGTGTGTCTTGTTCCAATTCCAAAAGGTGGAGCTAAACACTGCATTCCTTTGACTGGATTAAAAATAATCCTTACTTGAGTAGAAGTACAAAAATTAAACAGAAATGTTTTTCAAATAAATTACCTTGTTCTTGGGGTAAATTTGTCATATTCAAAAGAAAACTTGTGAAATGTATTTTTTTCCTGATGACAAAGCTAGTGTGTATTAGCAACTGCTTTTTATACAAAGTCGGCTTGTGCGGCTCTTGCTTCATGAATTAAAACATTGCATTTATTGTCTACACTGCGTTAAACCCAACCCAAGCAGAACTTGTGGCATTAATATCTTAAATTATAGCTAGCAAGGTTTGTAAAGTGGCTTTTCTATTATATTGAATTGAAAATGAATGAAATGTTTGAAAAAATTGGGAAACTGTTTAATGTTTATTGCAGTAAAATAGAGACTCCAGCCTCTCACTGCTACTCACCAAGACTGACTCTTCTTTATATTAGTTATGACAGGGCATCCACGTTCCTTAAAGTCTGCTTTAAAAAGGATTTATATCTCAAATAGTGACACAACTTTAGTGGCACTTCTGTAACATCATTGTTTCTGTAGCAGACGCTGCTCTTCTGGACCCAGCAGAATGGAAACACAAGGCTCTTCAGGGGTTACCTGATTCAAACTGACCTGTACCATACCACCACAGTGGAAATGAGGCTATGGAAAGACAGTAAATGGTAATCCTGTTAGCTCTGTCAATATATAAACTGTCCTAAAGCATCTAACAATGTAACAACACTAGAATGCACATAGAAATTGTGATATACTTAGGGATTAGTAACTTGTCCCCTGTGGTATTGTATTGAGTTACTGAGTATTCTGGGAGTTGCAGCCGTTAACAGATTCTCCTCAGATGTGACATTCTCTCTTTCACTCTGATTACCAAATGCTTACTCATTTCACTGCCAAAACTGCACGTAACACACAAACCAATTCATGCACATCAAACAAACTAAATTTGTATTTAAATTTGGAGCATCTGTGGTGAGCTACCGGTAGTGGGACGAAGGTCAAAGGTCAGAGAGTGTGTGCGTGAGGCCCCTGGAATATTAAGGACCGGGGAGAAAGAATAGGGACGATAGGAAACCATGGAAGGGCTAACAATCTGCTGCTTCTCACATTAGGACGGTCTGGCAGCAGACAGGTGCTCACAGGTAATATGTATGCTCAGCACTGATATATATGCAGTGTTTCCCATAGCACTCACTTAAGAATAAGCACCCACCACCTTAACTATTGTATTCTGTAGTGACGAAGTCTATGTAATATCAGTTTTGTAATGATTTAACCTTATTGACTTCTATTGTGTAGTGTTACAGAGGCCAAAGGCAGTTTTTTTTGTTATTTGGGACAAATATTTGAAGTTCTATAAGTCTGTAAAGGTAGAATTTTTAGTCATAACTAACTTTCTTTTTTTATATTGTATATTAATTTGTTATTCAGCTTGTGGAAGAATAAATCAGCACAGTAAACTTGAAAAGGTAAAATTAATACAACCCAGAAAAATTCAACATTACCTTTCTAAGTTGACTAGTGTATTGTTCAAGATGATTAACTTCTCTATCACATTTAAAAATGAATAGCAACTTTATTCAAGACCCCCTTTCAACATGGCCACATAAAACTCATACATGAAATGTATACTAAAGATGTCATCAATAAACTGAAGAGGCAAACACACAAATGGAATCTTTAAACTGTATTTTGGTGATTTGTGAGTATAACACAAATGTGGGAATAAACCAAAAACATTGCAGAGTATGATGAATGTTAACCCCTATTGATTTGCTAAGGCATTTTGTCTCCTCCCTCATTCACGCCCATTTCACCCTGCTCCCCTACAGCCATTGACCCCAGCCTAATCAAACCCTCCCCCAAAACACACATAGGCACAGGCTGGTGATAGGGTCTCATCATACCGTCCACTGCAGTTAAGAAGTGTGTGACTTATATGTGATAAGTGTGTGATGTATATATGTACAAAATACACACACAGATTGCATTTAGTATCTTTTAAAAGAGAAACTTGGATCTCAGTAGGACCCCAGCCCCAAACTTGTCCTGGTTTTTCTGCAGGGATCACCTACAAGTGAGACGTAACAAAGAAAGGCACAGAATAGACAGCGGGTGGTTTTTGTTTCAAGAGATACTTTTGTTATTTGTGGGGATGGGAATGATTTTGGGGGGTAAAGGTTCAAAAGGTCAAATTTAAAAGGTTTTGAAGTCTTCCCAACACACTTGTGTGACAAGCATTGTGTGACGTGTTGCAAGACATACATGTAAATGCACAAAAGGCTCCTCGTAGGCAAATGGAGGCTTTGTGACGTTTATATGATAAATTGAGTGTATGCTTTACCAAGCCTTTCACTGCTGGTCTTAACTGAGCCAAGTTTTTTTAAACTATTATTTTAATCTGGCACTTAAAAATGAATCTGTACAAAAGTCTTATCGTAAAAGGACAAATCACTAACACCTAAAGGACAAAGCCAAACACAAAGCGCTATCATTTAAATGTATATATTTCTGCATTGTAGCTAATAAAGGTCTTGTAATAATAAATGTAGGCTACATTTAGGCTACTAATATTTTAATCTCCACTTTTTACATGCATTTATTTAGAGATGCTGTTTATTGTTTGTAACTCCAAGATTCACTCTGAAAGGCTAAGTTTATTTAGGTTATGACCAATGGATGTGTTACAACATGACAAGCTTTGTCCTTGCAGGCCTACCTGTCATCTATAGCCTACTTGTTGCATCAAATGAAACGAAAGGATAGCTTTCTGGGAAGACACACTCATGAAATGACCTACTAAAAGCAGAAATAGCAGATAAATGGCACTGTCTTTTTAAAACCTTAAATAAACCAGTATTGGCTCAACAGAAATGCTGACTAGGCTTTCATATAATAGGCTACTTTCATATAATATCTTACAAAGATGCGTTACGCCTGTGATTAGGACATCATAATATAGGCTACACGTTTTAACTCATACAAGCTTTGTTTTTTCTGAAAGGAAAGCAACTTCCTAAAACAGTGTAGCAGGCCTAATGAAGAACCATTTTGAGCAGTCTCGAGAAGCCATTTTCTGAACAAGCGAGCTCGCCCCTACAGCAGCTTCCCTCCAGTGGAGCTCCACTGCGCAGAGCGGGTTCTACGCTCAGCTGAGGGATGGGCCAAATGTAGCTAAAGTCATGTGGAACAGCGTGTAAACGTATGCGATAGACAGAGTAGGTTTATTCATTAAGCGCCTACGTGGACCCTAGCCAAACTCTAACTAATGTGTGTGAATGCATGGAGGCGGCAGGCCTGTGCATCAGTCACTGCCTCCATTTTGAAAAACCTTATCTAACACAGAGGGGCGTGTGGAGCGCTGCTGTAGCTCAGCGACGGACAAACCACGAGTCCTGCACTAACACAAAAATGTAATCTAGGAATAATCTTAAGCCTTTTAAGATGCCGTTTAGGCAAAGCGTATTAGCTACCACCCCAAGAGCTGGATATTTAACCTACGCGTAGGTGCGGAATACGCCTCTGGTGCCATGGCCCTCTAAAACAAACTCAACTGAATAGTATTTAATCTGTTAAGTGCACGAGTGGTGGTCTACACAATTTAACGAATTAGCACAGTAGCTAAACACCTCCTTCTCCAAACGCTATGGCGGACTGCCAGCGGGCGTTACACTACAATAGTATATAGGCCTAAACGGTGTGTGTTATATTGTCTCAGGCAGTGTGACACTGCTATGGGCAACAATGTTGCACAAAAAAGTAGCGCGTTTCCGCAGGTTTCAATAGCTGCGCTCTCGCGGCCCCTCCGGCTAAAGGGGCCCTGTTTCTATTGTTCCACCGCCACAAACAGACCGATGTTCACTTTAGGTCATTTATGTAACATTATGATGAGAAGCTAACTTCTTCACCACGCACCATACATAGCCATATAGGGTGGGAATAGCAGGGAGGCGGGGTACTATGCTATAGCTACGCCACTAAAGCAGGCGGTGGCCTTGTAATTTAAACGCGAGATGCCCCAGGCCACACAGACCTACAGTTTGTCTGTTTGAGATAAAGCAAACCAAAGGGCGTCTTGTCTAGATGTGAGCTCATGTTACTGTGAAGGGCGTCTTGGATCCCTACAAGCCTTGGGGAAAGCACGAGTAGAGTACAGGCGCCATGTGAGAGTTCGTGTTGTTACAGCCCCGTCCAGCCGCAAAAGTACACTACCAGTAGGCCTACAGCTACAGTACAGAAAGGGAAGGCACACATCCAGGGGTCTCGGTTTGTGTGGCCTTGTGTGCGCGCACACACACGCGCTCATGTGGCGAATACCCTAAGAAGGGATGCCCCCTCCCTTCCTCCCCTCTATAACCTACTCCAAACAGACCACGTGGTTTCCTCATTGCAAACAAAAAACGTGAATTGAAGTCGGTGAGGGCGGCGTCACCCCTCTGCTGCCTCACCCCTCTGCTGGTAGCGGGCGGATCGCTCAGAGAGAGGCGGAGAGAGAGGAAAACATTTCTCCCGACCTGATCCCGCCATAGTTTTTCCCACTCTTCAGCCATAGAGCCATCATTAAATCCTGCCAACCACCTCCTCCACAGTACGATAGAGAGCGTATAGGCTGCCGCTGCTGCTGCTTTATTCGTCACGGGCCGGCTGCAAGTCAAGGGATTTCTATCTTCTGCTCTACTTATTCAACTGGATTTACAGATACATTTGACGTTACCATCTGTTTGTGCACTTTTGAATTATTTCTTTTTCACTTTAGTACTGTCCGTAGTAGCCGGTAGCCTCACAATAATTAGTTGCTCTGATTTAAAATTTAGAAGGCATTAGCTGTTTACAATCGGACGCGACGCTTTTATTATTGGTAGTGTGACAGTATCTTGTTGCGCTAAAGCCCATTCAATTCACAGGAGCAACTTTGCTGGCTTACGTCTTTATTCTTGCGGACATTGTTTTCGTTTGGTTTCGCACTTGGGAAAAAGCATTACACCATGCACAAGCTGTACATTGGGAATCTAGGCGACAGCGTCACTGCCGAGGACTTAGGAAAAACCTTTGACGAACACAAGATCCCCTACTCCGGACAGTTTCTCATGAAAACTGGTTATGCTTTTGTGGACTGTCCGGATGACCAATGGGCAATGAAAGCTATCGAGACCTTCTCTGGTAAGTTTATGTAGACTTTGGGCCTGCTACACGCCAAATACAATGTTCTACTCTTTAGTTTCATTCATTCTCCGAACAAGCAGCAGGCACTGGATGCTTCCATGCACACAGTCAACTCTGCACTAAATGTCAAATCTGCAGTCAGACATTTCACCTCAAATACTATAATGTTGTCGAATAGTTTACTATTTATACAATCCTTATGAAGAGCTACAAGCCCCGGCAGCGGTGCAACTTTTGCAGGGGGAGGGACGCACGAAGCCAAACGTAAAGCTGTACAGTAGGCTACATTTTCAAACATACGACGGAATTAAACACAGTCAACGTAGGCTTAAAATTGCTATCCCAAATTATAATTGTTTTGGGGTGCTTTGAGGTTGTTGGGCACAAATAGACTATACAAGTGAGCGCCGTTTTGGTGTTTTTTTGGCGTTCGTTATTGAACTGAGCTCCAACACTGGTGTGATATAGAATGAAGCCCTGCTGCTTCCCCTCCCCCTTTACGCCGGCACTCACTATGACAAAGATACAAAATCTGTTCACAGCTACTTGTAGAAACCCAAACAAATACTCACATATATTTAGCGTAGCCTACAATCTAAACCCCTGCAGTGGCACAATACATTTTTTCAATTGTTTTGCTGAAAGAGAAAAAACACACTCTTTCTATTCTCATGATTTCCTGCATATGTGACGGGGAGCCAAGGTCGCCATACCTAGCTTTCCATTTCATGAGAACTAACGGCACATAGCAGTGACCAAAACTCTTCTCCTCGAGTAAAAACGCACTTTAAACAGCTTCATAGACCCTAACAGGCACTCAGTAAAACAAGGACAATGGCTGCTCCATACAGCCAGCCTTTCTGAGGGGTTTATCTCGCCATGGGTGCACAAAAGTAGTCCAACATGTTTGCAGTTGCAGAGTTTATCTGCCTTTTGCACTTGCATTCAAACAGAAACCTGAGCAAATAGATTTTAGCTCAATTTTTATTTTTAACATTGAATTGTGCCAAATACCAGCTATGCATCATTAATAGAGCATATTCTCCAAAGCCCTACAATGTTTGGTTAGCTAAACACTTAGCCACATGTAGCCATCTTGTGTTCTGAACTTCCTTTTGGATTATTTCTTGTCAGGTAAAGTGGAGCTTCAAGGGAAACGTATTGAGGTCGAGCACTCCGTCCCAAAGAAACAAAGGTAAGATAAGTCAAACAATATTGAGCACTATATCTCCCATCCCCCATCTGTGAACCCTATTCATGTGTTGAAACACCTTCTGAAGGCCTTTCTCTCTTACGTGTAACTAAGCACAACGTTGTTACTCGACATTTTGGAAAAAGAATTACACCAAGCCTTTTTATTCGTCCTATGTGTGTTTGTGCTTTTGTTGTGCAAGACAGTTTGTGCTTTGGTTGTGTTGGTCTATGTGGCTGTGTGCTTCAACTTTGTCGGCCATTGCTGAGAAAACTGGAGGGTCTCAGTTTTAACAAGGCAGCCCGCTGCAGGATGCTATTGAGTTTACATTTCTTTGACATTGAATGAAATACCTGCATGGTGTATTGTTAAGTTTTTAAACTGAGGATTATCCACATGACGCTAAAGCTCTGGTAACACTGACGGTATGCTCGCAATAGAAAAAATCTTTCGTAAGAAATCTAAGTCTGATTTCTTTCGAAAGATTATTTTCCTTATTTAATTTAGATATGCTCGTGCACAATACATTTATACAAGCCTAATTTAATGTGCTTTTATTTCATTTTGATCAAATGTTGCACGTAAGCTGATCAATAGCCTTTCTAAAGCAGCCTATGCGTCACAGCATATTTATCAAAATCAATACGTTGTTGTGTGTCGTTGGTCATTTTTTAAGACGTAACCTCAGATACATATCTTCCATTCAAAGATACCAGTGTTTCACCTGGTCTATTTTGTGTGGAAAATAGAAAACTAATTTTATTAAATGCCTTTTATTTAGACCCAGGAATTCAACAGAAATCCTCATCCTTCAGTCCTTCATCCTGTTAATAAATAGAAATCCTGTCGCTCAGCTGTGCAGTAAGGTCCACAACGAGCTGCTTAAACATATGATTGAATTCAGCATTAGCCCATCTTTCATGCCTGTAACCTTTGGCACAGATACGAGGAGAGCACTTCTCCATGTTCCATTTGGCCACATGTGTGCCTATGTGTGTATTTTAGGTTAACCATGTCCACAGAGTACATTCGGCGTAGTTGTCCCGCTATTGGCTTTAATTAACTGCGATATATTTGTGATATGTGTACCTATGCATAATTACGCAAAAGCAGGCCATTGTGTTGATTCGATGCGCTTTGGGGCGTCCGCCCTCCGTCGTGGCAGAACCTGAAATGTTACCGATGGCAGTGGCGCACAAAATCAAATCATTGTGATAGCCTGTGTGTGTGGCTTAAATAAATGCTTAAGTTCAGACCAAACTGCTGAAACAGGTCATTGACGTACACAGAGAAGCAACATGGCAGCAGGCTGTAAGTCTCAGCCACAATCCCCCTTCTCCTCCCCCCACTGGCTCCGTACAGAATTTCCCATAGCCTCCCCGTGATAACCGCGTAGAGCCATCGTGAGAAAGGAGATGTGTGCATAGGGGGCCACCGTGGGCGCGGCGGGCCCTGCCGTGGTTCCAAAACACGTGGTATATCCACGCAGAGAGTCCCTCCACGTCAGGCAGTGGAAGCAAAATGGCGAAATTGAACATGGTGCGGGCTGTGTTCGCTGTAGTGCCTGGTGAACGCCTGGCCGCCTCGGCCTGTGGAAACATTACTGCCATGCTTCATTTCAGCTTTTCTAAATTAAATACAGCAGTTTTCTAATATCACAAAGAACTGTTGGAAGCCCCAACTCAAAATGGCCGTTCCTAAAGTCACAAAGCGAGAATGTGCTTTAAATTATGCCTATACATAATCCACAGATGTAGTCTACAGAGCACGAGATTATACAAATTATCTGTGTATTATGTATTTTGAGTTTATATGATAGGCTGTTTTTTACAACCGCATTAATATTTTTTTAACATCTGTTTAGTGACTGCTGTAAATTGAAGTCAATACGTTTAGGTTAAAGAGCGAACGAGCCGCAATTAGGCAGGACTAAAAAAGAATATTCCTAATCGCACTTTAGAACTTAACTTTTATTTTCTTTTGAGAGTTTCCTCGTTTTTTCTCGTCTTCTTGTGTCTTTATGTTGTTGTACTCCAAACGAGTATTGAAATTGAGTGTCCCTGTGATTTTTCTGAATAAGTAGCCTAAGTATATTGTGATATAGGCTCGTAGTGGAGGCGTGTGTGCGCGTGGGAGGGGCGGATGTTCAGAACAAATGCACTGTACGTTGGGGGAGGGGGACAGTCACCAGTAGAAGTTCCATGGTTCAATTCCTTCATTTTACTCCTTTCCATTGTTTCCCTTGTGTTCCTTTTGAGCTGAGGCACTGGGAGTGTGGTCCTGAGCAGCCCCTGACCTATGACCCCAGAGCAACGTGCACTGGCCACGTAATAAGAGTAGGCCTATATGGTAGTCAGAGTTTCCGCTAGAGGACACAAGAGTTTTCAGCTATAAAGCTCATGGTAAAGTTGGTTTAAATGTATGTCAGACTGAGACAAAGCTGCAGAGAGCATTGTGGGAGGTCAACAAGAGTAGTAAAGCAGGGGAGGGGCAGTGGAACTGTGGCCGGGTGGGGGTGGTGTAGGGGGCTCTAGAGGTACAACTGAAAGAAAGTGGAAATACTTTTTAGTAACCATTACAATTAATTCATCAAACAATTCTGTTATACAGCAACATGTGACACACGTAAGCACCATCACTGTAACATAACACTCACATAATAACCAGTTTAAAGGATATTTAAATAAAATTTGTTTTTACTATGCAATATGAGAACATTCACAAAAATCAAATTTAATAAAGCATTTAAAATTTATATTTGTTTAAAGAAAAGCTTTTTTTTTATTTTAAAGGCAGGGAAACCTTTATTAAAAATGTACAATGCAGTGGAATGTACAGTGTAAAAAAAACAGGAGATGAAACTTAAACATAATGGCTATAAAAACAATATTTACTCCTGTGTGTGTGTGTGTGTGTGTGTGTGATTTTACAAATGAAACGGCAGAAGAAGAAAAAAGTTTTTGGGAACATTGCTCTGGGTCTTGTGTGTGTGTGTGTTTCAGCTTGTGTCCCATGCAGTGTTGACGGTGAGAAGTGGAGCTATGTTGTGTGCTTAGTGTGTTTCCTGTTCACTGACGGTGATTGAGATGACAGCACGCTGCAAATGAACGTGGCATGGACAAAAAAGGAACATTTGTGATCCTGCCTGTTTAGAAAGCCAGTCTAAAAAGCGCTGTGCTCTCAGATCTGTTCTTCCAGTGGCCTGCAGTTGATTAACAGCGTTATGTGGTTAGCATGTGGACGTGGGCCACATGTTTGCTGTTTACCTGTTGTTTAGGTCTGCCTCTAACAGAGACTGTTGTGACCCGTTGACGAGTGACAGCACGTGACTCACTGTTCTTGAATTTATTTGACTTCTTTTTCAAATGCTTTATTAAAAATGCAGGTGGGGCATCATTGGACATTAACATTTTATGTAATTGTAGTTAGGTAATGAGGTGCCGGGTCATATAAAACAAATTTAAACAAAGCTATTAGTTTGTTTAAGGTGCACTTCCTTTCTGATTATATTACACTGGCGCTGGAGTTTAAATTGTGAGCTTGTATTTTAATATAAAAGGATTTAAACACTCACTTTAAAATGCCAAGCAAAGTGTGGCAGGATTTCTTTAATTGAATGTGTTTTGTTTCTTTTAACATGCTGTGTTTTATTGTAACACAATACATTACCTTTACATATTTGGTAACTTTACATATGTTTTTCAAAAGGTCGTAAATACAAAGCGCTTGTGTTGTGTCAACTTTTAATTGTGACAAAATAAAAATGGTGAAAAGTCTTTGCCTTATTGTCAACACTAATCGTTTGCTATTCCTTTATAAATATACTACCTATATTTGTAAATAGAAACTGTTTTTATGAATAAATGCATTGTTGTTGGATTTCATTTTGTTACTGAAACAGCTCAAGAAATAATCACCAGTATATTGTTTTGGTTTTATACCCTGAAAGTCTGCATTTAGTTAGTTAAGTTTCTTCTGCCTATGCAAACGCACCAACTGAAGTTATTACTTAACCTTGCATGGAGAAAATTCAGAATTAGTGGAAGTGAAGTAAATGCTCCTCTATTTCTGGTATCTGTAGTGATATGTGATTTGTCGTGGGAACCACAACAAAATGTAATCAGATTTCAATCTGTCTGGAAACCTGAGGGTCATCTTTAATAATCCCATCAGCAACTCAAGTGGCATACACACACACATATACATATATATATATATATATATATATATATATATATATATATATATATATATATATATATATATATATATATATATATATATATATATATATATATATATATATATATATATATAAATACTTTTATTTTTTTACACTTGAATGGAACTTTTTTATTTTATTTAACATTTTTTATTTACAAGTAAAACACTAAAGTATTTGATTAACAGTTTACTATAATATACAAGGAGTGTGTCTAATTACAGACATGCCACAGGTTATGAACATTAGACCACACACAATTAATAGTGCCTATGGGTTGTTTAAATACATACAACGAGCCTCTTCTATATTTAGTGCAATGGATGTAAAATATATATTCAGTATTCATAGTTTGTCTTGACATCTTTTCCCTCATACACTGAGGGAAAGGATCTTTATTCGTCAGACTATTTGACCACTAAATACACTTTAGTGGTCAAATAATCTGACGACTAAAGACACAAAAACTCGTCATTCACTTTTAAAGGAGGTAGTATTAAACATAAATAAAACATAAATAAGCCTGTGTATATTACTAAATGTGGTATTGGCCAAATGCTGCAGCAAAGGTATGTGCTGTGTTTCACTTTGATAAAAAACTCACAAATACGTTGGTTTGTTTTTGACAGACTGCATTTTGCATTTTACCATCTCCTTGGTGTGTTGCTTAAAGGCACTTCAGCAGGCCTAGTTCTTCAGAGTGCAATAGAAAGCCTCTGTTTAGCTGCCTGGTGCCTGTACAGTCTGAAATCAACAACACAGTGTGCCTGTTGTTAGCAAATGTTAAAAGACATCATTGACTGTAAACATAACAGCCTCATGATGTCCAGAAATTGTCTTGCATTACCATCTGCATGGTTTTATATCACCAATAGCATTTAGTCCTAATGGAACCTGTTGAAGCGCACACCAACTGGTTTTAACATATATGATGGCTGCTCATTCTGGCTCCAAATAAAGAGCTGATCATGTCACCATCTGTGCAATGCAACCTGCAACAATACATTTGAGGTCATGCTTCAGATCAAAAGATCCATAGATCAAATTGTTGTTTGTCTACATCTGTAATTATTTCTCTGAAGGCACACTGCACAGGTGTCTTCTAAAAGGAAAGATGAGTAATGCCTCCTCACTTGCATTTATTTCAGTTGTAAATGTGTTGATTTTAAAATTTTACTAACAATAAAGCAATCTAAGGCTGCAATACCTTTTTAAGATTTAAGAACATACACACCTGCAGCCTGCACCTGCATCTGGTGTGTGACGCCATCAGTTTCCCTCCACAAACTGGTCTCAAAATGGCTGCTTTGAGGTGTTTCTGTTTCTTCAGTGCTTTTGAATTATTTTAGAACATAGTGAAATAGTCAGACAGCTCTCTTGACTTTCTCTGCTTTATGGGCAGTTAGATTATCTGTGTTGCTATATGACCAATGATGCAGATTTACACCAAATTGAGTGTATTTTTTTTGTCTATATGATAAATAGTGGCTTACATGACACAAAATATTACTATAAAATGAATGTAATGGTTTTCTTTGGTTTTATTTTACGAGAACATGGTGTCCTATTGTCCTTTTATCTGAGTAAAACTATTAGAGCCCTTCTCTCTCATGTGTGTGTTATGTCAAGTGCATTGCAACTCCAGTCTGAATGTGTCATGCAAGTGAGCGCTATGCAGAGTCTGAGGCAGCAGAAAGGAACAGCACACCATGGCTCTCCTCTCTCTTCTCATGGCCTGTGAGCTGTTTGGAAAAGGAGGAGGCGGTGGGTGGAGGGAGTAAGGGGGTGCGACCAATCGTTTGGTGGGAGCCACGATGGAGGCGGTCTGTTACGATCTGACATCACCCCTCCTCCCTTCTCTGTCTCACTTCATACTTTCATCCTGTGTTGTTTTCTTCTCTCCCTCAGTACAGCATGTCCATTTCTCTCTTGTTTTTCTCTGGCACCATCGCTTTTTCCCCTTGTTTTTGGCCCCATGCCATCTTCTTCTTTTTCAAATTGTGGAAAATAGCTGACCAAATTTTGACTTTTTCTAGAAAAGGGTGTTGTGTTCTTTCTCTGTAAAACTTTTAAGCTTTTTCTTAAAGCACTAGACAGAAGTGGAACTGAAGACTGAGAGGCAGGGATGAGTTTGAAACAGTCTTCGCAGTAGTTTCTACATTGGCCTGGACTTGAACAGTTAGTCTGAGATAGTCTGCTGTAATCTGATTAGACAGTCCACTGCTGCTCTGCATGATGGTCTGTGGGCTCTCACTGCATTTAGCGTTTGGCCTTTTGCATTAAACACCAGTTGTTTTCCAAAAGAGGAATCATGTATGCACAACAATGGTTTTATGCAACAGTTGCACAGAAGTATTATGTATATATTTTTTGTCATATTTTGGACAATTTTAGTAGGATGGCTACAGTGTTAGCATAACAATTATATAAAAAAGAATAAAGGGATCCCACTGCTGTGGTAGGACCCTCACCTTAAACCTCACCTTAAACCTCTGATACTTTCACACGTTTATTCACACAGGTAATGGAATAATTCACATTATTCTTTTAGTGATAAATTTAACATTCACTCTAAATTTCACTGGGAGGGAGTTGAAAGACAAAGATAACAATAAGGCAAAAAATGGGAATATTATACGTTTGAGTTAATTGGCAGGGGTTTTTTGGGGGGATTGCTGTGGGTGTGGCATAGCTCTAACATTGTCACAAACAAACTGTAGAAAGAATCCCAGGTTTATATGGTGCGCTAGCTCTTTAGTTCATTAAAGCTAGTTTTGATTATCTCCTCCTTCAACATTAGTGCAGATCATTTCAGATTGTCACACAAACCGTTAACTGAATAATAGTTTATTTTTTGTATTTTTGTTGGTGTTTCAGACCCCTATATTATAAGCTTTAATGTCTTCTGAGGAGGTCTATTTTTCAAAATGTTTTGTGTGGCATACACTAAAATGAGGCCATAAAAACCTTTTAGTTTTGTGAATAAACGGAACTTGAACTGCAGAATATTGAATATGTTCTCCTAATATATTAATGTATTGGGGTATGTTATATAATACATCTGATTTATGAGACTAGGTTGGTTTAAAGGCTTTGTTTCAGCTAATTGTGAAAAAAGTTAACTTGTTGTAGTTGTAGCCTCTGCTTAGCTGGGGTGTTTTCTGTCTCATTTTTTAAATGTAGGTCTATTCCTAATCAGCAGTTCAGAAATGTCAGAAAAGTCTTGCAGATTCCAGACATTTAAGACTGAACTTGACCCTGTGCTAAAAGGGACAAATCTTCAGTTACTGCTTATTTGACTGTCAGCTGAAAGTGGTATGACAAAGCTGGATGTACATTTGTTTAAAAAAAAAAAAAAAAGCGCCTCCAGAACACAGTTGAGCGCCTCAGGTGTTGTGCCCTGCATTACAGAGTGCAAGTAACAAAGAAACGTGTGTGTGACATGAGAAGGATCATTATGGTCCTACTGCTAAAAAGAGACAAAGACTGGGTGAAGAGCTCAGTCGTCTGGAGAAGCTGAGAGAGATGCCAATGGCAGAGATGTACACCAGTGTTATGTAGGTGAAGGGTTACTATGTCCTGTCCCTTTAAGAAGACCCCCCAGCAGCTCCTCCCCCTCTACACCATCCCATCCTTCTGATTGTTTCATCTTTCTGCTTCAAACCATCTTTTGGGCAGTGGGCTGGATTTAGTGGTGGTCTTATTCTTAATGAGGAGCCCAATTAACATGTTAAAGTTATAACTGATCATATATTGTGTTTTTCTTGTGTTGCATGGTAAATTTGTATCATGTTACAAATGTAAAAAAAATAAAAATCATTTAAAGAACTAAGAAAATCCCACTGAGGTAACTCACCACTCATGAACTACACAATGAAATGTAAAAAAAAAAGTACAACTGAAAGTGTCAAGCTAAAACATCTGCTAGCTTAAAAGCTAAAGGAACAAGGTGTAAAGGTTTCAAATCAAAGACTGTTAAAAAGTTTACAATGAAAGAAGATAAGTGACAAAGACTAAAATGAACACTAAAATACACTGAAGAAATGCTGATATGGTACGTAAACAACAAATGCCCCAAAGAATGAACTAACACTGGTAAAAAATTAACAAAACAAAAAAAATTTAAAGGGCTCATAATAATAAGGCTAAAACGTGCCTATAATTAAAGGGAACAAAGCAAGAAGCAAAGATAAATGCTAACAAAAAGGACACAGAAATGGCCAACCAACCATTCCTTTCCACCGCCCCAACTTTGTTCTTTTATTCGCCCTGCTTCTAACTATCTGTAACCCCCTCTATCCCTTGAGTTCTCTTTTTTTTTTTTTCTTCCCTAAAAATAAATTGTACACTCACATCTGGCTACACACACCCCTCGCTGGCACATACATGTAGAGCAACGAACAGCCGTGAGGAGAGGTGCGGGGAGAAAGGGGTCGGATTGAAGAAGGACAGATGAAGAAAAGAAAGAAAGGAGCGGCAGGGGGAGGAGGGAAGTGCTTGGGGCCCAGGGGTCGGCGCTGCATGGTAGATGGGGGGCCCCTTGTGCATATGTGTGCCTGAATGTATGCTTGTGTAGAAGACGGAGAGAAGCAGCCATGTTGCCCCAAGATACTCGCGCCTTCAAAGATATGTGAACTCAAATTAGACCTTTTTGTGCTTGATGTGGCACTTTGCAGCGTTTACAACAAAAGTATAAAATAGTTAGCTTTATTCTAAATGTGGCAAAACAAAAATATTTTAAAAACTTGGCAGTTCTGTCTGCTTAAGCACCAACATCAGGAAATCACTCACGTTTTATAGAAGTCACAATGTGCATTAGTAGAGTGTCTTTTATTTTGGATGAATAGGATGTTTTCAGGCACACATATATGCCACTGTTTTGTAATTATTATTTTTTTAATGACTTGTCGGTCTTTAACTATAAAAAGTGTTATCTTGTATGTATCTAATTTCAACAAAGTTTAGATGACTTTAGAAAAAAAAATTAGATGTGTTTTAAGCAATTTTATTGATTAATCTATTTAAAACAATTGCAATAGAGCAAAAATAATTGGTTGAGCTAAAGTCTGTAGAGGCTATAGAATATCACTCTCACCATTATTTATTATTTCAATTAATATTCTCTGTGTCTTGAATTTTTATTCTTTTATTTCACGTTGTAATACTAGTAGAATAATTTAAACTATGTACAAAAACATGATTGTTTTTGTACATATCTTTTTTTTTAGTCCTTGTCTTTGGTCCCAGCATTTTCAGAAAAGCATAAATTAAATACTATTCATAATAAAACATTGTTTGTTTTTTGTTGCCATAATCCACCAAGAGTCAAATTTTGTGTCTCAGATTTAGAATAAATGCAGGCTGAACTAGACCCAAGGTTGAATGTTGTAAATATATAAAGATTATTTACAAATGGACTAAACCAAACCCATCCATTGTGATTGTGAGGAAATATCTGAAAACCCAAAAGCTTTGTGCGTCCAGCCCCACTCTGACCTCCACAACGTGATGTTTGGCCTTTGCTAAAAAGTCCTACAAACTGCAAATAGAGCTGGGTCTATTCACCTGCCAGTGCACCGTGTACAGATGTGTGGCAGAAGAGAAGGTCCTGTTCTGTCGCTGCCGACACTTAGAAAAACCTGCAGAAACACGCAAGGAGCATTTAAAGCTGCAATTAAAGCCCACTGCTCTTTTAGGCTCATATTTCATCTTAGTCTGTTCACATGACCCCAGCGTGGAGTCTCCATCACATCATAAATATGTGATACAAGCATTCATAAATAAACATTGAAACATACTTTATTAACTGTAAGTTCTGTCTGAATGACAAATCCCTATTTCAACCTAATTCTAAGAATAATTGAATAAATTCACTGGACTTTTGGATAATGGCTTGTATTGTGGATCATGTAAAGTTTAATTAAGGGATAATATAGTAACATTTGTAGTATAGACAGTTGTGTGCATGGACTATTGTTTGTACTAATAGCAATTTAAGGAAATGCCCAATTAGATAATTTCTAAAGCGTTAAGAGAATAAATACACTAGTCTTGTGTGTACAGTGAGATGTTATGTAATCAGAACATTTCAGAAAAGTTGTGCTTTTTAATTGGACTTGCCAGCTGTATTTTACATTTGCTTTGCAGTCCTTGTCCCATGCAAGTTTTTAACATTTCAGAAAACTGAAGTGAAACAGCTGAATAGACAGCAGACATTTTCCTTCACTTTGTGGAGAACTGGCATCATTTTGAAGAAAAAGACAAAAGTATCAGAAGTTTTGAGACCTGTTAACCCGCTGCAGCAGTGACTCATGGTGGCAGGAAGCGTCAAAGTAAACATGTGAATCAGTGGGTTTTAAAGTTCTGAGACAGCTTCCCCTGGTTGCACACATACTGAGCATGTGTGTGTGTGTATATGTGTGCGTGTGTGTGTATATATGTGTATGTGTGTGTGCGTGCGTGTATATATGTGTATGTGTGTGTGCGTGCGTGTATATATGTGTGCATCTATATAGGTGTGTGTGGAGGGTGGCTTTGGGGCATCGCCCCGTGGACCTAAATTCTTGAAATTTTTTCCAAAAGTAATGAGAATGAAGCTTGAGATTAAGGAACCTATAGGCATGAATGGCTGGGATTGGCCACAGGGCATTTCCTGCTGGGCTCTGATTGGTTGCCTCAGGCTTGTGTAAGATGTGCTTTGGCAAATAGAGCTTCCTGTCTCGGCCTCTTCCTGGTTCACCAGCATGTGTGTGTTAGTCGTGTATGACCCAGATTTGAGGCCTTTGAGTTGTCCCTTTCTTTAGATGAGGTCTGAGGACACTGGTCTGCCCCTCCGCTGAGGAGTGCCCCAGGCTTAACACAGCAGTAAAAAACAAAAAAGATCAGTCATAATAACTGAGAATAAATTGGGAGATTATTCTTTTGAATAGTTACAGTTTGTATATAATCTAAAATGTAGGTTTGTTCAGATACTGCTGTATTTCAGCAATATTTCCCTAATTCATAGAGGGGTTAATGAAACATTTAATATACCTATTAGACCATACATATTTTAGCATTGCTTACCAATGTTTTTAAGTGCATAAAACAGTTACAGGCAACAAATCAAATTAGAAATGTCTAAAAATCTACAAGTTAATTTTTAAAGAGGAAATGAAAGCTTGAAACAAAGTGTGTTATATCTGCACAGGCACTAAACCGTAGTCCAAATGTGTTGCCTTTTTTTTTGGGATTGTATCATTTTATTTGTGCATTGTGTATTTTATATCAAGCACATTTATCTTACATAATTGAAAATTTTAATAATTTTTCTGCCTTTCAACTAACTATTTACAGTGATTACTTACAGGTTTTTATTTTAAGGGATTTCATCATTTTACTTCAATAATACTGTATACTGCAATATCAGACAGTAATGCACCATCTATTTTTATAATCAATGTACAGTTGTCAACTTGAGCTTTCTTCCACATTTGCCTCTGAAAAGAACTCGACAGAACTGTCACTAAAACCCTGTTTTATCTTGTTACCCACAGTGAGCATTTTGTTAAAACCAGACCAGACTTATGTCGAAGGTGACATAGTGCAGAGCTAAATATATTCCTAGATTGCTTTTAAGAAAAGGTTTGGTTAAAAGAAAAAAAAAAAAAGAAAATCTTATTAGTCACTACTACACCAGATTATACGTAACCCTATTTTATTTGTTTGGTCACTTTTTATATTGTATTTGTTTTTTTGGTTTTGTGCTTTGAGAGTTAATTCTACTGTCCCATTTCCACTTCATATTTTTCCTTCAAATAAGTCAATGAAAACACATGGAAAATTACATCCACCATGGATCTTCAAATGTGAAATTTAGTGGCAACTCTTAAAAAATAATAATGATAATAATAATAAATAAACCTAAAAGGACTCACCTTTGGGTCCTAACCCCAGGTGTGGTACGTTGCTGCTTTATGATATTTTATAAGAAGTCTTGACATATTGTACACAGCCAGGGCTGAGCAATTCAGACCAAAGATGAGGTCTTAAAATATGTGGCAAAGTCTGAAAAAGACTCCCGATAGTTGCCTTGTGTTTACAATGTGTATTTTATGGAACTTTCTGAAGATGACTGGACTTGTATTACATTTTTTTTTATTCAATAAATAAAACAAATACAATGACCATATAGAGAAAATATATTATGAATGAAAAAGAGCAGAAGCATAAACCTTTGTCTGCCCCTAATTACAAAAACACAACTCTTTTCATTTTAAACAACTCTTAAAAGCTATAGCACAGCCACTTTTCTAATTTCAGATGTAATCCCACAATAAAACAGACAAAGACCAGATGTACAAAGTAATTAGATTAAGCTTTTTTTATGCTGAATAAGGAAGAGATGCACTTAATGTCAAACAGAATCTCAAAAGACAGTTTTTCATTTTTGTTTGTTATTTTCTGTTTTGTTTTTATCCTTAGTCCATGAGTCTGGAAGTTGAAATGTGAAATGAAATGTTCTATAAGAAAGTTGTTTAGAGAAAACTTCACGCATAAGAAGTGAGAAATGTAAATGTTTAAACTATCGCAACACAAACTGTATCTAATCTCTGTAATAAAAAGCTCTTGAAAACAGGGCTATCGGCACAGGTAGCCTACTTGTTGCCTCCACTGCACTGCGCTTCTCAAAGAGTTAAAATGGAAGATGCTGGTCACATGTCTGACGGTGGCATGTGCTGTGGTCATGCGCGCACACATTCGACATGCAGGAGCTGCAGAGGGAAGGAAACAGAGAGAAGAGCCCCTCCCCCTTGCGCCGGAGCCAGTTCCCTCCCCCTTTCTTGGGCCGAGGTGGGTGTGTGCAAGCCGGGGGTGTGCCATATCACAGGCACTGCACGGCTCACGTGGTCCGCCCCTCCTTGTGTGCACTACTCGCTCACAGCGGTACCGACAGCTGGGTGGGAGCCTTCCACAAGATCTGCCCGCTGACAGTTCGACGACGCTTCTGAGGAGACAGGAGGTCGGTTTAATCATTCTGCCAGCCACTCGGATAATGTGATGGACGGATGGGACAGAGCAGAGTTTTGGTCTAAATGACAGCTTATGAAAAATCAAAGCGTCCGTTTTTTCAAGACTATTTACAAGCTGGAGCAGAGGAATGCCCGATTCCCCTATAGACTCCATAGAAGATGTGTTTGTACAGTAGAAAGCCTGTAGTGGTGCAGTGCAGACAGGGAAACACATGATACACTTGCTCTCTTGTCTGCTGCACAGAAGGGGCTTGTTACATATAATAGGCCACTTCTGTTCACTTCAAATACTCACATTTAGACTGGCTCCATGTCTTTAGCTGCACGGATTTTTACTGAAGAATGTCTCAAATCTGGAACAAGGAGAAAAATCCAAATCCTTGTACTCAGTTACAGAACAATGGGGGATGCATATTCTACAACTATCTGTAAATCATTTTAAGCAAAACAAGTAAACATTTACTTGAAGCATCCCCTTTGATTGAATTGCTATTGTCCATGGCCACAGCATAAAGTGCTATTTATCTCCATCGTCTTCATCTTTTTACCTTCCTCATTCTGAAAATAGAATTTCCTGTCACAGGTTTTGAAAATCAAAGTTTTTTGTGTTTCTATTCACTTTTTTGCTGCTTTGTTTCTCTGTTGTTGGTCATGGCTAATATTTTGAGAAATGTTTAATGTTTTTAATGATTTTACACTGTGGAGCTGGAAAAAATTACTAATAGGGTTCTGGAACAATCATTACTATTTTTTCACTGTTTTTAAAAAGAACCATCTGGTAATATGTACTTTTTATGGTAGATGTAAAACTGTAGATTTTGAGACACAAAACTTTAATCCTTTTACTAGCTTTCAAGTGTATTTGAAGTATTTAGTAAATTATATCAGTGAAATTTGTGCATTTTTTTTCTCCTTCATTTCAAGCTAATTTGAACCTTTTCACCATAAATGCATATGCAGATAATAAACATTGTAACCATCTCAAAGCTTTAGTGGCAGTTTATTAAAAAGAAATGTCAATGTTTTTGAATAACATTTATTTACTTTAAGTTCAAATATTTTTGGACATGTTAACATGCTCTTGTTGCACTATTCATTTCTATTCTGTATTTAGTTTATTAACTTTCACACAGTATGAAACTGATGGGGAAAACCTCACTTTACACAATTGTTCTTCCAAATGTGATGGAAAAGTGGTCATGGTAATGGACTTTTTTTTTTTCAATGGGCTCTCCTTCAATTATTTTAACTTGACAAATTAGATGGTATTGTACCTTCAATTATTTCAATTATTTTCCATGATCTTGTAACCAAAAGCTGGCATTTCATTGGCTAACACACCTCTGTTGTACACAGTGCTCGTTTTTAGATCTTATTTTTGTTTAGTGGCTACATCTGTATACTGAAAAACGTGCACGTAGACGTGAAAGTGGCCTGTGTGAGTGGAATAGTTCCTCGAGCGGAGAGTCAGCCCTCTGCTGTTCAGTGCGAGGAGCTGCCAGGAGGCGAGCCTGTGTGTGGCTCAGAGACGGGCCCCTCCGCTCGCAGCCTCCTCATTGGCCGCCGCTGGACCCCGCCCCGTTCCTTGGCGACTCAAAACAAAGTGAGGCCTGACGTCACCTGCGCGTGCACACACCAACACACACAGGGAGCCAGTCATTTAGACAAAGCAGGAACTCCCCTCCCTTCCTCCTGTTTTCCACCAGCCCCCCCATTTTGTCTCGCAGTGGGGAGCGGAGGGGGGAGGGGGAAGGAGGCCGGCCCCGTTCTCTTTCCATTCGCTCAGGGCAGGAAGTGCCTCGAACCTTCTGTAACTGGAATAAAACCCGTTTAAAGACTCACTTTCTCTGTTGTGCACAGCTGTAACTGTAATATCTGTTAATGTTCGTTTTCAGACTCAGAGTTGTTGTGGGTCTTATTTATTATACTTAAGTATTGTACTTGACACAGCTATAACTTAAATCTTGAGTAAAGAATGCATCTTCACTAAAATGTTTATGCTGGTTGAAAGTTTCAGTTTTTTATTGTATGCAAAAATAAATACTAATACTAGCCTAAAACATACTGCAATATTAAATGCTTAAATAATTAGCTAATTTCTGATGCTAGACATTTGGAATAAGTTTGAGGCCACACACTTGCGTGATCAATGAAAGTCTCAATGTAAAAAAACAACAGAAGATTAATGTAAAACACTTCTACAATCATTAACATTAACAAGTCTAATTTGTGTTAAAAACAAACAAACAAAAAAACTTCTACAGCACATCAAACATTTTGTGCAAGAAAAAAGTTGTTAAACAGAGCTGCTAAAATGAAAGCACTCAGACTACTTTGTTTTTCTTTTCAGTTGTGTTATTGATTTTCATTCATTACTTTTACATTAATTCTCATTTACCACTTTTCATTTAATACAAATGATTTGATGTGGGTTTAAGTTAGGCTACTGATAAACTGACTTCTAATCTCTTACATTTTTCTTACTAATAAGAGGGGTTGAGAAATGTAGAGCTTAACTTCAATCTGACCATGGCCTGATACAGTTTGTGGAAAAGGTGAAGCCGAGGCCTTGGAGGTGGACTTTTTTAACTAGAAGAAGACAAGATTAGTTCAGTTTTTCTCTGTAATAAACAGTTAAAAAGTCTGTTTAACTGTGACTTTTTAAAAACAGCTGTAGTCTCAAATGTATTCATTATACCTTTTAAAATAGTGCTTAGTTTTTAACTGATACAAATAGGCTCTTAAGTCTCCAAAAGACCATATCATGACAATTGCAAGACTGTCATTGTATTATCTTTGGTGCTTTAAAAGATATAAGATATAGAAAGGAATGACTAAATAAATATATAGCTTGCATATTAGAAAAACTATATATATATATATATATATATATATATATATATATATATATATAATTTTTAAAGATAAAACATTGTTTTTTCAAATCATTTTCAGCAAATAGTAAAACATAAGTTTATAGACATTGTTTTATCTGTTAAATTCTGTAATATTTTTTTGGGTTTAAATCAGTAATTGATTTTTTCCAAAACTTGTAGCCCTACTTTGTTGCCTTTGTTCATACATTACAATTAATAGACTATAGTCTTGAGACTAGGCCTACTTTTTACACGTTGGAAAGAAAATACTGTGGTTTTCTCAATGTCAATGTACATTAACAATAATTACACTTTAATATGTTTATCCCACAGAGAATGTCTGCAAATTAGAATTAAATGTAATCCTCGTTAGGAGCTGGACAAGCCGTCACCGTTCTCTCTGTGAGGGCAGGCTCATGTTTAAAGAGTGATCGAGTTCTTTCTCCAAACGACTTATAAAACCCTAGCCTACATTTTCCTCACTACAGCCTGCTGCGCCCTTCTACTCCGAGCCTCGTGCAGTGGTGGAGAGGCTCTCGTACACACCCTCCTCTGCTGCTCCTGTCTTCCTCCCACTCCCAGTAGTAGCCTACTTTATGAATGGAGCCTGCGCTCGGACCCCTGTTCCCGTATACAGATTATAGTTTCATTTACTTTGGGGCTTTACCTTCTAATTAAGCCGCTCTATCACACCTGCTCCACTTGGAAGTGATTTATGCGCGAGCTCACGTTGTAAATTAGGCTATAGGCTTAGATTAGTTTAATGTGTTTCTATGATAATGTCAAGGCATTCCTTTTGTAATGTATTTGATGTTGTAGGTTGTTTTATCCTGGTGGCGATAATGCGGATTACGACATCATTTCGCTGTAACAGTGGCGAGGACAAGCCAGCATGATTCTGTCTAAATTGCCGTGCCTATGTTCACGTAATGGCGCATGTGGGCGGCTCCTCCTCCTCTCGGCTCTGTATGTGCCCCGTCATGTGACTGAACACTCATTGTAGTAAATGGGCGTTGCCTGGTCAAGATGGCCGCTCACTGGCATTCACATGTATGAAGCGCGTGCGCGCGCATGAGGGAGGAAGAAAGAGAGAGGAGGCCGTGGAACCTTAGTGCCGTTCAATTAAACAAAAGTTGTTTTTTTAAGTGGGATATAGTCGTGCAAGCATAATCTAGGCGAAGTAAGAAATCCCAGGACCACTCCCGACAACTAATGCCACACTGGGTAGTTGGCGGGCGAAATAGGCGTATACAATCATTGGAGCCGCGTAGCAGACGTACACATTTGCCATTTTAATAAAGCAACAATGTAATGTTTCGGTGTTGTATGTCAAAATGATACAATGAGAGTCTACGCTTCCTTTTCCATTAGGTCAAATTTACCCGGCCCCATCCCTCGGCTTTTCACCTTTAGCCCTACATGCGCTAAATCTTTTAGCCGGTTTATAAAATAGCCTACTAGTTGTGTTTTTAAGAATCACTTGCTGGCTCTTGGGCCTGTATTCTCCCACACGGCAGGCTGTGTTCTGAAAATGAAATGGCTATAGGCGCCACAAAATGGCGGGGAGGGGAGACGGAGGCGGAGGCAAAACAGCTCGGGGAAGAACTGGAAGGTGTTTAGTAGCCTACCTCACCAGTAGGCTAGCTCCGCTTTCCCACTTGACTTTCATTGGAAGATTCAAGACCCGCCACGTTGTACTTTAAGGCATGATGTTGCCCACTAACATATGTGGCAGCGTGCACCTTTTAACATTGGTTTCCGCCAAATAACTCAACGAAGGCCCATCCCCATCCCCACCATGTGTGACCTACAGTCTACCAGCGGGACGAGAGCTTTAGTTGTAACCGCTATCCCTCTCATTGAGTGTCCCACCCTACATCATTTGAAGACGTAGGACATATAGGTTATTAAGCTCCTGTAATAAAAGCACACTCGTGCCCTCTCTCTCTGTGATACCACTGAAATATGACTTATTCTTAGAGTCATATTTAAAACATGTAGCCTAACTGCTATTGCATAATGCACCGGTTTGTTAAAATGGAGCCTCACCGCTCTAAAATGGAGGTCTGTGCACGAGCTGAGGCGGGGTCAGAGTAGAGAGCAGCACCTGAACTTTGACCCATACTATGGCACCCCCTGACGTCTAGGCTCGAAAGATAACATAACAGAGCTGTGTTTCTCGACTCTAACCTGTCTCATATCTCTGGTTGAACATGTAACTTTTTCAGCACGATGTGCAGGCAACAGTTTCCCGTTAATGAAAGCGCACGCGAGGAATACAAATCCTGATTGTACATAGCGTGCGTTTGAACGGCAGCAGCCTGTACGCTCAGCTGCAGTGGAAAAAGAGTGACTTCTCTGAATCCAAAGAGCGACTGGCTGCATCCTCTGCACATGTAGGTATATTGGCAGAAGCCTTGGATGAGTAAACAGGTTTCTCTTGAAAATGAGACCATGTGTCTCAATGAGACTAACCTGTATAAATAATCTAAATAAAATATTTTAATCTCATTTCTGTGTTAGGATTTTAGTCCGTAGTGAGAAAAATTTAGGCTACAGGCACACAGATGACAGATCTCTTTAATGCAACTTTGTTTTTAAATGATCAATAATTCAGCCTATGTTTTTGAACATGTTTTCAATTTGTGAAAAGAAAAAATGTATTTAGGTCTTTCTGTTTCTTGCCATTTCCTATACAAGCACATTGCTAGGTTATGCATTTAACCCCTACTAGCACGAATTCAATCATATTTTTATTTTTTTATAGCTCTGAATTGATTAACAGCACTCCTACTATTGTTGTGGCACTCAAGAGCTTCAGTAGCCTACCCAAAATGCTGCCCTTGGGTTCCATGGATTCTTATTGATTAATTCTTATCTGATTTCTATAGTTTGAAATATTTTAATTTATTGCAGTAATTAATTAAATTAATTAATTAATTAATTAATTAAATTAAAGTAGAAAAGGTAAATTTGGTCTAATTTGCAAAGAAAAAGAGAAATGTGAATATTTGAAAGTGCCTGTAGGACATCAGTCTTCAGCTTTGGAGCAAATTCCCACTTAAGTGAGGTTTAATGGACCAGTGGGAATGTTGTAAGTGGTGACCTTTCTCTGTAAATCTTGGTCTTGGGAGTGAGCTATAAAAAAAATACACCTCTGTTTGTGTGTTTATTCCTATTCTTTTTGTAGCTGTATTTTCAGGGCAGAGACAGGTGTATCCATTTGTTATTTGAGTATATTTGCAGGGTTGATTTTTACCGTACTTTAAAGCTTATTAGGTGGATAAAGTTAAGAGGCTATAATAGTTGAATGCTCTCGCTCAGTTTGCTGAATGCTGTTGGGAGTGGGGTGTAAAGTCACAGAGCTCTGATTGGACAGCTCTAGGTGGCTTGTGGATGGGAAGTGCAGTCCTCAATGTGGTTTGAGTGAACGTCCCTCTCCACAGCTGCCCAGTGCAGTCCACTCTGCTCTGCTCATGAGGTACCTGTGCACATTTACTGCACAACTCCCCAGAAACCATCCATCTCACATCTTACTTCCTCCTGTCTATTTAAAGGTCTCTTCCAGTGTTACATGCTTTGGAGCCCTTTTCTCCAACCCAATGACTCAAAGAAAGGGAGAGAGGAAGGAAGAGTGAAAAAGATATAGGGTGTAGAGTAACAGTCAATGGGACAAGACACTTTCACTTCATGTTTCTGTGTAAATATAGTGTAGCATTCAAGGAAAAGGAAATACCAATCAATCATTTTGAATACATGATCTTGTAAGCAATAGGGTTAATAATCCTGGTGCACTCCTGATATTCAAGTACTTTAATATCATTTTGAGTCTTTCTGCTGCAGTATCCATTTGTCAATAATGCTCTGTAGTAATGTTTATCTACCAGACATAGTAGTTTGTGCATGGAAAGTATTTGGCTGATGGTGGGACAGGTAGGTGGGGTCATATGAGGAATTTGGCTGGTAACAAGGTTAGACCTCTGGTGTTTGGTTGCTGTTACGCTCGCTCTTCACCATTAGTGATGAAATATTAATCAGTAATTTTATGCTGGCTTGATCGCTCTTATAAAATATTAACCCTCTGCACTCCAGCGCTCCTCCAGCTTGCACTGGGGTCTTGGGGACATGTGAAAGCATGCCTGGATGTAGGGGTTTGGTTGCAGGTAATGGCTTCTCTGAATTCTGCAAGCAGGCTGTGTAAGTGCTTCAAGTGCCAGACAATTCCAGACGTCTGTACAGGCCACTTCCCAGCACCACACTGATATAATTCACATGCTCTGCCATGGCTCTGAGGTCAACATTTTAAACCCCATCATAATTAAACTAATACCAGCTTTTTGAATACGTTTTTAAGGCATTGTTGTGAGCCCTCTACCTGATCCTCTAGTCTGATCTTCTTGGTGAATAATAAAGTACACCCACATTCTGTATAATGTGCTAGGTTTAGTAGCTATTCTCTAAAAGATAAAGCTTTTTAAGCCAATGCAGACTACAAGGAATTGTAAAAAACTACATATACCACAGTAGCACTGCCCCCTACCAATCTGCTTTAACAGTTAAACTGAGAACATGGCTTTAAGCTGCTTTTGTTCCATATTATAGTCGCTTCATATTTTTTTAAAGAAACTTTGTCAACAAAAAAATACAAGATTCACAGCCTGCTTTCAGTCTTAGCTCATTACTTGCAGATATTGCAGTTGCCTTTGTAGAGCAGTATTCCGCAGGCAATTTTTCCACTGTAGAATTTGGAGAAACATTGTGTATGTATAATGATTTCTCGACAGCTGATGGGTTCTCGATCCTATGTTAATGTACCATGGACAACAATTATGAGTAACGCATAATAAAAAAAAACATAATATAACAAAAGACTTGCCACACTGACACCACAAATCTATGCCAACAGACCGAAACCCTAATTATGGATAAAAAAAACGTTGTTCTTAGATGTATTTCCTTTCTCTACATGTCTACATTCAGTTCAACTTCACATGTCTAGAAGGGGCTGTTGGGAAAGCAATATGACCTGTGCTTTTACAATATTCTCAAGTTTTGCATGTTTTCCTGTTATCATGCTGTGGAGATAGACATATACAGTATACGTATTAGAGTCAGCTTATTTTCTACAACTGGCCTGTATTGTCCATTTATTCATTAATTCTTTAGTTAAGACTTCCTGCACAGTTCAAACGCTGACCTGTGCACAACTCTATAAAGCACTTTGTTCATTGCTGTGTTAATTTGTTTAGCCTGCTTCTGTGGCACTGTGTCACTTTGTTTGTTGGTGAGGTCACATAAGACTTTCACAGACATGCTCTAAGCTCGATGGTGTAAACTGAGGATAAAAAGCTTTGTCGATAAGCACTTGGGCAGCGGGGATGGCGTGCATCCATTCTGGTGTGTCCAGGTCTGACTGGACATGTTGAAGCGAGGAGGAGGGCCAGTTATCAGTCAGCTCTGGAGTGTAGCGCTAGTTTGACAGAACTTGACATTTTAGATGAATAATGAGCCTTAATGCGTTATAACAGGGACCACGCACACTTAAGTCCCACCCACTTCAGGGGATAACAAGTTAATGCTCCTAATTTACATATTAAGTGTTTACATGCAAACGTTTGTTTTTCTTATGGTAAGTGAAGAGGAAAGCACAAAAGCCTATGGGTACTAGTTTGTGCGAATACCACCACATTAATATAAATCACCTGTGATCTGATGTAGATTCAAAAATAAAGGATACATCCACAATCATAGCAATAGAAATCAATCTATTGCCAAAAATAAGACCTTTGAAAATGTGAGAAAATTGAAGTTTAAGCCTCTCTCAGTCTGGTCTCAGCCTTGAACCACACCGAACACACATGCATGAAGAGCAATGTTTAGTTTTTCACAACAGGCTAAAACTATAGGAGCCTCACCGCTCCCATAATCGTGCATTTATGAGCCGCAGGGCCAACATAGCTTTGTGTTAAATATACATGTAAAAGCAATATATGTTTGTCCTCATTGGTAATATAAAATAGAAATAACAACCTCAAAGTTATTTTCTTGTTTCTTGATTTGATTTGTGCGATTGGGTTGAAGTTACAAAATGTATTTGATTTTAATTTTCCCTCTTCAGCCTTCCAACAAAGAAAAGGCCAAGATTGTGGATATTTCAAACCGGCTGGTTCTGAAACTTAATCGGCTTCATAACCCTCTGAAGTAATAAGCAAACTGAAAACTAAGACACACCTTGCTGTGCTCCCATGGCCCCTCCGTCTGGCCCTAAAGAGCTGTGACCCCCAACCTCTGACCCCTCTTCACCTCCTCCGCCTTCAGGACCACACTCCTTTTATTCTCTTGTTTCTTTTCCTTCTCACGCTCTTTTTCACTGGCCTTTGTTCTGCTTGAGGGAACCACCACAACTGCTGACATTTTAGAGATGGAGTGTTGAAGATTTGCTATTTATCCATGAATACATTTGGCTTTATTTATTGTAAATGTTGGAATTTGTTAAAAAAAAATATTTTCCAATTGTCCCTTGCTAACAGGATGGAAAAGCTAATGGAACGTGCTAGAGGCTATATTTTTTAGAATTTTTAAACAATCACTTGACTTAAATATGTTGTCTACTCGTCTTCACATCCATATTGGTGCCCGCCCATTCCGTACTCGTTGCCATGGTTGCAGCCAGTGGGAGCAGCTTTAGGTTAGCAGGCGGCATCAGAACAGGTCAGGCGAGTTCACTGACGGCGGCGTGTTGGGGTGGCTGTGGGTGGATGGGGTGATGGTGTGGCTGTTGATGGGTCCATAAGGTGGAAATGCTTCTGCATTGTGGGGGTTGGATTTGGATGGTGGAAGTTGTGCTAGTAGAAGTGTGGAGGGTGTTGTTTGAAGGGTGGATGCCAGGTATTTTCAACTCACAAAACACTATTCATCAGGGATGGATCCTCCTAGCAGGTCGGGTGTAGACGTGGGGCTTGATTACTGTTGGGGGTTACAGACACAGACGCTCAGCTGGGTGTGGTTCAACAACAGGATGAAAGAAAAACTTGCATTGACATTTATATCTCCACATTTATGAGTGTTCTTTAAAGAAGTCTAAGACACAATAGATCAAAGTCCTTAATGTAGCTCGTTACAAGAAGGAGGTCAAGGTTTCACTACAGTACGATTGGTGCCAGAATCACAGCCTACATTATCTTTGCCTATAGACAACAACAGACCTCACAGATAGGGATTACTCTAGATCATTTTCTTTTCTCCAAACCACTTTGTGTTAACCAACAAAGACATTATGCGAGTGCAAAACATTAGCATCTTAAATCTATCTTAAATCTATCTTACATCCTTTACTCTATAAAGTGGCAATACTAGACGTGCATTTGTGGTTGGGGAGAAACAAAGGTCAAGAAAATCAGGGTTAGCTAGACAATATACTAACTATTAGATTGGATTGAGAAAAAAAGAGTAAAAACACACAAAACCCTTTTGTAAGTTGTTCAGCCCTCCCCCAAATCTACATAAAGGTGGTCTTACCAAAGACTTTCATGGGGCAAGAGTTTTTCTCTTTGAACTGGTTTAAAGAGACAATGGGGGAGATAGTGGGGGGACACCAGGACCTCATGAGGATAATGCATGACATATCTCCACAAGAAATGACCCCACCCGGCTCATTCATTCATGTTTTATCTGTAATTAGTTCTGTTCTGACTTCAGTGTCACATTTCTGTCTGATTCTGACGAGATTACTAGATGTAAATGCATCTGTTTTGCCTTTATGCACAAATTATTATCCTTGTACAAAGCAAAGCTGTTGTTAATTTAGAATGTTCCTTAATACATGTTTTTTTTAAGTTACACACACTTGATAGTACTGAATGTACCTTTTCTATAATGGCAGTGCCATAGTTACTCATCTGTTCAACACTCTCAGTATGAGCGGCCTGATCCCAACGAAAACGTACCTGAACAGGTTTATAAGAACTCATTCGTACTAAGATCAGTGAGTCTCCTAGGACAGGACAGGGCTGTGATGTCTTTATGGTGTTTGTCTTGCACTTAAATGTGTCAGTTTTTTTGTCTGTGTGGAAGCCTGTGTCTCCAAGACAAATCTTTCTTGGGACAAATAGAAGAAATCTTGAATCCCTTTTCTGCAAAGGGTCATAGTAACTGAGGGGTGTCAGTAATTTCTGGTCATTATTTTAGAAAATGGAGGGTATACTATACACTGGAGACAGGTTGTCTTTCTTAAGGAATGATAGGACATATAAAAATCATATAAAAGCCATGTAGAGAGTCACACAAAAGTTGTGTTGTTTAATCCTTTTGCCCTGTTAAGTCTGTGTAGCATCAAGCGTCTACTTTACCCCAAACTAGACACTGGTCGGGCCTTTTTAACGTAACGCCAGGACACATAAAGGATTATATAAAGGCCCCAGTGGGGCTGCTGTGTAAATGTGACTCAAGGCTAAATGAGATGGAATACTGGTTGGACAAATTCCTGCAAATATTTAGCAAATAATCTTAGAGTCTGTTGCTTGGTCAAAGTGAATCCATTTATTACGGTTTTATTCATACAATGTGAAGATACAGATAACATACTGTGAAATAAAACCTTTGCCATATGCCATATATTTGTACTCATCACAAACACTCACAATAATCTTTGAAATATCCTGTAACAAAAAGATATATAAAAGGGACTTAGACAAAGGACGTATAGAAATATAGTGTTTTATACTTACTTTTATACTCTGTAGCATATTTCAGAGCCTCTTCCCTCCCCCATTTACAGGGCTGCTTCCATCGGCTCGGCCCCACACCGACAACAGAGTGTCACACCTGTCGTCGGTATTTCTCACGCGCGCTGCACCGATAAGCTGGAGCTTTCAAGTCTAAAATGTTTTCCCAAAATGTCACGGCTATACTTGATTTACACCAAGGCACCATAAATATTTACCTGTCGCACATTTTTATTTATTTTTAATTTTTTTAACATCTTTCTTTAGCTAAAAAACATCTCTTGTGCTTCTTGTCTCCACAGGACAAGGAAACTGCAGATCCGAAACATTCCCCCTCACCTGCAGTGGGAGGTCAGTGCTCTTTCCTTATATTCCACTTCAAACCACATTTACTCACTCCCTATTGTCCATCAAACATTTACAGTGGCAACAACATTCTGCATGAGTTGTAGCCCAAGCAGCTTAAATAATATATAAAAAGAAAAAAATTAAATATCTATATTTTCATATAAAAAGTGGGAGGGGACTTGAATCGAAATGAAGTGAACATTATTGCAGTTGTCTTAAGGCACCTTTACTTTCAAGTTTTTACAAAAAACATTGAATTCCTTTTTAAATGCAATATAAATGACTTGTGTATTTAAAATGTACCAATTATTAATAAATTATTAAATCTGTATTTTTTTTTATAAATAAATAAAATAATCCAAATCTAATACGTTTTTAATAAAATGTAGAATATTGTATTTTTTTGTAAGGAGATAATTATGCAAATCATCCTGAATGTTTAACATTAATTTAAAGTTAAAAACAGAAAGTACACATATTAACCTCCACATCGAACCTCATTCTCAAAACTCTTTACATGGGTAAATATCATTCATTGTTTTGAAATGTATTCCTGTATGCTTTGATCGAACACAATATTGTTAAAAAAGTATTTTTTTTCACATTGGAGGCAGAAGACCATGATTATCCAACATATCCCACACATATAACACACATATCCCTTTAAAATACCAAAGTGGAAGCCTGTCTAGCAACGTTTACAAATGTATTCCTGTATGAATATATGTTATTATTGACCTTTTTATTTATTCTGCCTTGCTCCTTTTGTCAAATCATATACCTGGCTTTTGAGGTCACCAGAGAGCACTGGCGCTGTAAAGGTTATCAATATACTCCCAACATTATCAAATCTTATTTCAATGTAGTAATGTCACGTTTATTCTATTTTTTATTCTTTATTTTTTACCGTTGGGAGGTGGAGTCTATTCTGTAAGCTGCTTTGGGACTGGATGATTGCCAGGCACTTGCGGGGATAAAACTAAGGGGTATACACTAACAGACAACATTCATTCACTATTTATCCTCTCACTTACATAATTACTACATCTAATATTTTGACATTTTGCCTTGAAGCATTTATGAAAGAAACAAACCTCAGCCAAACCTGTGTCAGACTTAAAGTCACCTTCCTCCATGATGTCTTATGATCTCCTGCGGGCCAGCCATTACAGACACTGCTGTGAATATTACTAGTGTGTGCTGAATGCCCTTGACCTGCACCAGAGCATCGGGGCCTTACAGAAATACCTACAAAAACTAAAGTCAGCCTGTCCATACTCGTCCACTGTCAGTTATTTGTACTGTATTTGATAAGGGTTCTAGGTTTTGATCCTAAACCTTCTATTAATACAGTCCTATTGTAATTAATTATCACATATATTCTTTCCCTTGTTTGTTTATTAATGGCCAAATCTTATAATGTAGTAAGTATGTTTAAGTAGTAGTGTTCTGCCTGTGTTAGCGGGGGTTGTCTCTGGGAACTTTCTTTGAAGACATGGTAACTCCTAAAATGACCCATTGTTAATGAATGGCAGAGTGAATTTCGGTGTCAGTCCCAAAATGTTCCGCTTTGGGAACGCCTGGAGTCCCAAGTGGGTCAGCTTTGTGGTACTCTTTGGGAGGAGTTCAGTTAAACCCAGACAGTACCCACAGTGGAAGCGAGGCTTTAGAAACAATGCAGAGAATGATTTTCCTAAACTTAAAAACAATCACCTTTAAATGTACATTTCAAATGGTCTGCTGATAAAACTGATGTAAAAATAACATCTCATTATTTTCATTCATATTTAGAGCAAATGAAAGTGCAGAATATTTCCAGTCTCTGTTGAACTATAATATAAGTGACACCAAAGAGACTTTAACTGAGCAATTTAGATAAAAAAATAATTAAGTTATTAAGACAAAACTGAATATTACTTTTCTATCATTTAAATTTCCCTGTTTATAACTTTTAAAGATTTTAGTAACAATTATAAAAAAACATGCTATAAAATAATGACAAATGCAAACGCGTGCTATGATTAAATTGTTTCAGGTGAACTCAAATTTGGTACAAAGTGTTGATTTTCCTTTAGCACATTGTGTCTGATTAGGTTTCAAAGGTTTCAGAGTTAAAAATTGTATTCAAGTCACAGCAAATAACTGATAAACACGTTTTTTTAAAGAATTTGTGGAACATTGGTGTGTTTATAAATAGTGTTTAACTGCAAAGACTCTCAGGGAACAAGAAAAATTATAAAAAAGTAATACAAAAAAATAACATTGAGAAAGATCTCTGGATGTGTGAGCTGGGATCATATTTCCACTTGGCGGGCGCTGAACAGTGTTCGAAGAGGGTGTGGCACAGACGGGACTGGGGCCTGGTGCAGGGCTGGGTGCCATTTGGTCCAGTGCCAGGATGTGTGTGTGTGCTGCAGTGACAGGGCTACAGACACCACAGACCATTTACACACTCCACATACACTGTCCTCTAAATATTCATATCTACTGTGAAATAATATGTTCCATAAGATAAGGGAGACTTCATAGTGGGTTATTTAACAGGTTACCAGAAAAACTCCAAGTTCATTTTTGCTGGAGTTTGTGATTTATCAATGTTTCAAGAATATTGTAACTGTAAAAGTTATTACAGTCATCTTGCTTTTCACAAAGGTTTAGGTAAAGTTAGGTTTTCAAGTGAATCTGTAAATTTATGGGATTAAATAAATGCACAGATGATATTCTTATTTTATACATTCCTGTAATGTTTCATTATATTTTGAAAGTTTCTAACAAATCTAATTGTATAAACAGAGTAGCAATATTGAGTTTAGTTTTCAAAACTGAAGCTCTGTGGTGGACTCAAGACGACGTTCAGCTGCTTTTTTCACAGATTTTTAGAAAGAGCTCTATTATAGAGAGTAGAGTTGTTTAAAAATGCCTACAATAATTAAGTAAAAAAAACATGACACAAACCGTACTAAATAATTTACCCCATAAAATGTACCTGCAGAGTTTAACATGTTTGTGTCCCAAAAAGTATAATTTCTTCAAAATAAAACAGTATAAAAACATTTAGGATTTATATTGAGACTTGATCTGTTTTTTTATGTTTTTTTTGTAATTGTTTAAAAATATCCTGCACCCACTACCATTTATTTATAGAAAATATGTTTTGAATTTAGTTTTTTGGGGGGGAATTTGTTTTTAGCCCTACAACATTTACTTTTGTATTTTTTTTAGAAATTAAATATCAATCCAAAATGAGAATCTAATCCAAATGTATTTCTCTGGGTCTCAGGAGGCTGTCCCTGTACTTGTATGTGACTGGTTTTATCTGTCTTCTGACTGTCTCTTGTTTGTGTTTGGGCAGGTGCTGGATGGTCTCTTGGCCCAATGTGGAACAGTAGAGAACTGTGAACAAGGTACAACCTGAGACGTCATTTTTACTGTCCAGTTTGTGTCCAACACTTTTGGCATATATCACAAATCAACACTAACAACCTCGGGCAAAAAGCTTTTACAATCTTTCGATTTCAACCCATTTATATTCCAATTTAAACTGTAGTCATCAGGTATTAACATCAAATTTTGTGCACACAAAACAGAAGTCTTTTTCCTCTGGCCTTGTGTTTTCACCAAAGACCTGAGCTGTTTCCTCCATTGTGCAGCACTTCTTAAAAACCCGTAGATCTGATTTAAAAACCTAAATATATAGTATCAACCTATTTAATCCAATTTCATAAGAGGCTGCATTCTGTAGAACCCTTTCAGAAGACCAAATGTATGATTAAGTCCAGAGGTAAATCAGACTTGCAGAGCTACAGTCGCCAAGCACTTTGTAATTAACTATTGTTATACGTGTAAAGATGCCAGTAGAGTGATTTAGGGGGCTTTAGATAGAATATTGTTTGATTTCATCAGAGAGGATTAACTTGTTTCTGTCCACAGTGAACACAGACAGTGAGACTGCAGTGGTCAACGTCACATACGCCTCCAGGGACCAGGCCAGACAGTAAGTGTTTGTCATAATGTGTAAAAAATACCTTCCATATCATGTAAGCAATATTATTATTATTTGACTTATTAGTATTTGGAAGGAAATCCTGATTTGGTCATAGTGACATTCTGGAGTTGTAGAATGGCTATTTTACATTCATTGTGTGCCATCTAGTGGCTATTTGATAGAATTACTGGTGACCACTGTAGGACCAGCCGTCAGGGCCTTTTAAACACAATCTTAACACTTTAACTGTTGTGTCACTCCATCTATGCATCCATCCATTCTTCTTCTGCTGATCCATGGGTCGGTTGGTTGTGTCATTCTTTAGTGAAATATAGATCACTTTGGCTTTATTGAAGTTCACAAGCTCATTCAAATACATTATTGTTGAGACATCAGTCAATCAGTGCAACATAATTCATCCTAAAGAGGAAATTCAATGGTTTGGTTTCTTCAAAGGAATAAATTCAGACATCATCTAAACAAAAGCAGGGGATTGGCCATGTTGTTCAGTATAGCATCTGTCCATTGTGCCTTGGTGTCTCTGCTTCAACCACATTCTCCAAACTAATACCTATAGTTAATTTCCAACAGACTGCAGCATAAAACAAATTTAATGCTGCTAAAACAAAAGGAGCAGCAGAGTTAAAGTCTAAAAGAGAGGGAAAATGAGAAAGACCTGATTATATATCTGTAGGCTAAAATGTAAATGTTTTTTTCTCTGACACAAACTTCTAACTGTTCTTTGCGTTTGATTGTTACTTTTTATATCTTACTAGTAGCTACACAGGCCAACATCTTAAAGACCAAAATGTGTTTGGGGTATTGATATAATGTGAATGGTTCAAAGTATTTAGGAAACAAATATGCAACTCTGATGTTCTGTGTGTGTGTGTCTCAGAGCCATCCAGAAGCTGAATGGATACCAGTTTGAGAACAACGCTCTGCGTGTCTCCTACATCCCAGACGAGTCCTCTGAGCTGGAGGGTGGTCAGCGGGGTCCCGATAATGGCCGGCGCGCTGCCTACGGGCCCCGGGGCGGACCGCGCAGTGGATCCCCCTCTCACGGCATGCCGGGCAAACCTCCACATGCTGACATCCCCCTGAGGCTGCTGGTGCCCACGCAGTATGTCGGGGCCATCATCGGCAAAGAGGGCGCCACTATCCGTAACATCACCAAGCAGACGCAGAGCAAGTGAGAGCTGCACAGACGCACATGAGCAGAACACATGGTCTCACACTGTAAACCTGTTTATGTGTAATTCAAAAGCTTCTTACACAAGTTAAAATGTCTATGGCTAACTTTTTTTTTTTTCAAAACAATTTAAAACTCAAGTTGTGAGGGCCAGTCAAAACTGCAAGCAATGATGATACATGAGTGATCCGAATCTTTCCTCTCTCTGCAGGATTGACGTACATCGTAAAGAGAACGCAGGAGCTGCTGAGAAACCCATTAGCATCCACTCCACCCCCGAGGGCTGCTCCGCTGCCTGCCGTATGATCCTGGACATCATGCAGCAGGAGGCCAAAGACACCAAGACGTATGTTTACTCCTGCTTCACAAGAGAATAAGATATGGTGATTATCCTTCTAAATGACCGTGTGTTGATTCATGTCTGCAGCGCTGAGGAGGTCCCACTGAAGATTCTGGCTCACAACAACTTTGTGGGCCGCCTCATCGGGAAAGAGGGCCGTAATCTGAAAAAAGTGGAACAGGACACAGACACCAAAATTACCATCTCCTCGTAAGAACTTACATCCAATCTAAAAGTGGTCCAGATAGTAATCATTGCCAACAGTCACCAACATATGTCCAGGATCAAATTTAAATTACATGTTTTTTTTCTTTTTATTTACTTTTATTTTTTATAGCTTGCAGTATTTTTTATGGGATTCTGGTAAAAGAAGTACCTAAGGCATAATTTTGAAACAAAACATTCCTACAGGTATAATGTAGGCAGACTGACCAATCTGAATAACAGGGCCTGTGTCTGGGAACAAAATAATAATCTACGCCTAAATAACCAAAAGGATCCTACACCTGGTGGGAAAACTGGACATTTAGAGAAAGAAAATCGGTCATCAATATGACCTGTATATCGATTGATTGAACTTTTAGCACAAAAAAAATATATTCTCCAAATCATGTTGATGGCTGACACAGTACCCTCAGCTTTACAGAAACCCAATACTCACCTCAAACTTTCCTGTCCCTGGTTGAGGACATATCATTGAGAGTTTACATGAGTGACCTGCTTTAAAGCTCAAATAAAGGATGTAGAATATGGTCGTGCTGACAGTCTACTGGCTAAACTTTATGCAGGGCTGTTTTAAATAGCCCAAATGAATTTCACTATTTTTATTCTTCAATATTTCCTTTTGTGGGCGTTTGGGTCACACGCAACTGACTTCAAATAAATGCCCTTCTACTTGAAAGATTTTATTAAAATACATAATAAATAATACAAATAAAAGCATGCTCAATTTTATTATGTTTTTTTGATGCATTGATGGCTGAGATAGCTCATATGGTCATACATTTCACTGTATGACCATATCGTATTGCCCATGAGAATACTGGTTAGATTTTTCTGATGATAAAAAACATGTCACAACATCAAAGGTGGACAACAACAAGTCATGAAACAGTCCACAGCTTCTCTTCAGTGGATTCAAAAATAAATGTTTCTTAACTGTGGAGCTCGAGAAACAGATTGAACCACTTGATGCCACTTCATATGTGATGCTGTAAGACTAGTACAACCTCCTTTTGACAGTAGTGCCACACTTTGAGTTAGTTTGTCAATGGTGATAATGGCTAAAAATCATTAGTTTTGTTTGTAAAGAATGCACAAATGGTGTAGCTACTGGATCTAAAAAGCTGTAAGATCTAATGCAGTGTTCAGTATTTTATCACAAGAGACATCGCTGTTCTAAGATTACAGCAGTGCAGTTGCTCTCAAAGTGCATCAGTCGGTGCAAGTCTTGAAATGTGTATGGTCTTTACTGTGTACAGTCTGGCTGAACTGACACTGTACAACCCAGAGAGGACCATCACAGTCAGAGGTGCCATTGAAGCATGCTGTAAAGCTGAGGTGGAGGTCTCCAAGAAGGTTCGGGAGGCCTATGAGAACGACGTTGCCGCTATGAATGTGAGTGCGGCCTGCAGCCCTGCAGTCAAATCAAAGTTTTACATGCTGATAGCGCAATGTCTCAATGTTTACCAACGGGCTTCTGTTCTTCACAGCAACAGACTCACCTGATCCCGGGACTGAACCTGGGAGCTCTGGGACTCTTCCCCTCATCCTCCAACATGCCCCCGCCTCCACCTGGAAACTCTGTTAGCAGTGCTCCTTATGGATTTGGGGTAAGGATACTGATGATACAGTTGACCTCAACCAGGCAGCTCATACAAGCTAATGCCCCTCACAGATCGAGCGTTTCAGTCAGTCTTCTCTTGATAAGGCTGATCAGTGCTTTGTTGTCAGATTTCTACAGATTTAGATCAGCGGTTATAAATAGAAGGCTGGCCACATTAGAGCTGTTCATTCTGTATTTTAATGCCAGTTCTGAAGGAGTTTCAAGAACCAACAAGTTCTAAGTTGCGTTATGTGTGTGTTCAGGCTCCGGAGCAGGAGACAGTGCACGTCTACATCCCAGCACAGGCTGTGGGGGCCATCATCGGAAAGAAGGGCCAACACATCAAACAGCTGAGTCGCTTCGCTGGGGCCTCCATCAAGGTCTAAAATCCAATATGTGTATGAAAAATCATTTGTTGAAAATGTGTGATCTTATAAAGACCATTTCTTTATCTACAACAGATTGCTCCAGCTGAATCCTCGGACTCTAAAGTCAGGCAGGTTATTGTTACAGGACCCCCCGAGGCACAGTTCAAGGTAAAACACAATGCTGTGGCAGATGCACCATTAACTAGTGTTGTCTGTTTGTTTTTTTTCTGAACATATTTGTCTCTTAAAGGCTCAGGGTCGTATCTATGGCAAACTCAAGGAAGAGAACTTTTTTGGGCCAAAAGAAGAGGTGAAACTGGAAACGCACATCAAGATGGCTGCCGCAGCTGCAGGGAGGGTCATTGGAAAAGGCGGCAAGACGGTAAGCCCACAGGTGTCAGTGGACCTTGTTTGCAAAAGTTCAGTTGCCCAAGCTCATGTTTAGCCAAGCTCTTGTGAAAGATAATTCTGTTCGTGTGCGGCAGGTGAACGAGCTACAGAACCTGACAGCAGCTGAAGTGGTTGTCCCCCGAGAACAGACTCCAGATGAAAACGACCAAGTCATTGTCAAGATCAATGGACACTTCTTTGCCAGTCAGGTACTCCACTTGTTGTTTGTAAAATGTGCTTTATACAAAGTGGCTTGGACTCAACAGTCTTTGACCCTACAAGGTAGTAAAATTCAAAGATAACATCAAATACCATCACTTTCTTCTACAGACATATCAGTCTTAATGCATCACAACAAAGAATCTCTTTTTCCTAATGATCATACAAATCTGTGGAGTTGGTCTTAGATCAGGCAACATAAGGAACTGTCTCTAAAACCTCTTCTGATGCAGATGATCGTAGACAGCTCTACTGTGGCAGATGTCAAGTGTTGTTTTATTCTATTCAGAGAATATTAGGTTTATTTGCAGTTAATTTAGTTATTTAACCACCGTCTAGCACAACAGCAGTCTGTTAAAATTAGGCAAATCTATTTTATTATGACTGCCATGGAAAAGTATAAACATATATAATATTATGTACAGTATATAAAGATAAAAGTTGGCACACTGTGAGCTGTAAATAAAATAAAATTGCAAATCTCGTACAACCACATACACAACAGAACATATACATCAGCTGTTGAAACTGAGACATTTTACCATTTTCTGCAAAATAACTCATTTTGAAATGGCAAAAGACATTGCTATTTTACAGTTTTTTCTTTACAGTTTTTCACATACCATTAAGATTAGTTTATTTCTTTATGACAGCGAACAATGTACATTAAGCCGGAGCAGAGATGCTTGTACAAGATTATAGCTTTACAGCTAATTTCCATCTGTAGTCCTATATTATTACACCCACACTGTCTTCATTTATATACACCCATGTGAAAATTAAAAATAAATCTGAGCAGGACAGACTTGGAAAGAAGCATCATTTCCTTCAGACCCCTTTTGGTAATAAAAACCTACCAGAACCAACCCAACCTGTGTCACTAAAAGTTCATTCACATAGACACATGACTAACTCTAACCTTTTCTGTGTCTAGTTGGCCCAGAGGAAGATCCGGGACATCCTGACCCAGGTCAAACAGTCACAGAAAGGCGGCATGAGCCCAGGCCCTAACCCCCAGGGCTTCACAGAGATGGGAAGCCCGACACAGGGACTGGCTCAGGACCATCAGCCACGCAGGAAGTGAGGGGCTCAGGACCCTCCTGAACCACCGTGGGCCCACCCCCCGCCTGATGGACAGACAGACGAGACACATGCACGGACGGATAGACGGACAGACAGACGGATACAGGAGAACGACACACGGACCCAGCAATAGATAGGGAGAATTCTACAGAGGGAGGAGTACGCCCATTAGCTAGAGACAGACAGGAGTTTAGAGAGAAAGACGATGAATTCAAATCAAAAGATGAAATGAATAAAAAGAGGAAAAGAAACCGACCAGAAGCCAGGCCAGAAGAGACTGATTAAGGATGGAGGGATGAAGGAGGGGGGGGTGGAGAGGGAGCGCGGCGTCCTCCCGGAGTGTCAGCTGCTCTGATCCAGGACAGCTCAAACGCCTGTCCACAGATGTGCTTCAGTGAGACGAAGGGAAGGCCCGTGTTCTCCTCCGGCCCGTCCCTCATACCTCTCCCACCATCTGAACCCAGTCCTATATTTTAAGGGTGGTTTTTTAAACATAGAGATATATGTATAGAAATGTTTATTCAGAGCTATTATTGATAGAATGCAGTGAAGCAGAGCTGGGAGAGGGAACAGGGAAACTGCTGTAGCGGCTCAGGGGCGGGGCTAAAGAACGGGTCGGGCTGTAGCCCCATCCATTCTTAACCTCCCGAGCCACAGAGAGTTTTGAAGAGGGGCCGCAGATGTTAACACTGCTCTAAATACCTCTCCGAGTCGTGGAGAGATTAGAAGAAAAATGAGGTTGTAAATATAATCTTCATGTAAATGTTAAGAAATGCTGTGTCTGGCCACATCGCCTTTAAAGAGGTTTTCTGTACATTTCCCAGTCCTTTACCTGTCTTATGTAGCATACTGTAGCCTACAGCAGGGTGGGGGCTGGGAGGCACTGAGCACCCACATGATTAGTGTGGTCCCAGACGCAGCAAGAGACAGTAAGGCACGCGGAGGTCGCGGCTGGTCCTGCAGTTCTATTGCAGAGGCTCAGCTCACACTTAAAGACAGCTTTGTATAAAACAGCCAGCGGCTATGCTAGCTGGCTAGCGGCCCGCACCTTAAATGGCATATTTTATATATATTATATATATATGATATGTGAGTTAGCCCGGCCCCTCTGGTGAATGTAGAAGGCAGCGAGTCAGGTTCACTTCACCAAGAGCAGTCAGTCCTGCAATGACAGGCAGATGTGTGTCACAGTCTCTGCTCGTGGCTTTTCTGGCGCTGAAGTCAGGCCAAGGCCAGGTCTGGACAGGACAGGCTTTCTGCCGCTCAGTGTTCTTCAGGAATAATATGATATCAGTGAGTTTTAATGGATGTCTGAAACTGGCCTTGGCCGAGTGCTGAAAACCAAAAGCAAAGTCTTCCAAAGCTCCTTGCCTTGAGCTCAGAGAAGGTAAAATCAGACTAAGGGGAGCAGCTCCTTTGTTTCCTCTCCCAAACTGCTGAAAGGCCTGTGGGTGGATTTTCCAAACCCCACCTGCGGATGATAATGAGGGGTGGGGTCTATGCCTGGATGCTCCGCCATGATTAGAACAGATTAGAGAAGAAATGAAAAAGAAAAACCTACCTCAGGGTAAAGTTACCTCAGTATTCCTAACTTTTTTTTTTTTTTTTTGCTTGCTGGTGTTTTATATAAGAAGAAAAAAGAAAAGAAGAGCTGATAGTCCTGAATATTTTTTATTTTTTTAAGGAAAAAATTATTATTTTTTAGGTATTGTCTTGTTGCTTTGGTAACTTTTTCTGTTTTTTTGGTGTGGTGACTGAATGAACTCAGGATGACACAAAGGCTGTTTTTAAAGCAGAGATGTGCTCTAGAGAGGAAATGGGTCAAGTGCCATTTTACCTTTTTTAGATGAGAAAACAGGCCCTCTGTCTTTCTGAAGTGTGATTGGACCAGCCATTATTTGGAAACTAACCAATAGGGAGTGGTGTTAGCCGAGGGGAGGGTCCTGAAGTGCACACGGTAGCTTCACGCCACTATCACTCAACGTGGGCGACTAATTCTGATAAGGCTAGATGTCATTCAGCTGTGGGCTTTCCCTGTGCCCTAATGGACTCTCCTCTCCTGCCTTATTGTGATGACATCGTCATGAAGCGCCAAACATTATGAGAGGGCTGAAGTGTGTGGATCATGGAGTTTTTGTGTGAAAGCGGGCTCACACACAGCTGAACTAACTGACTTCTCTGAATGTGAATATTTCTAACCTGTGCACTGACCGCGACACCTCAGACGCTCCCTGTTGGCTGAGTGTACGTTTGGCAGATGTGGGTGTGTGAATTTTGGTGTGTGTGTGTGTGTGTGTGTGTGTGTGTGTGAGTGTTTCCGTTCACTGGTTTTAAATGTTTAGTTTTGTCAAGAGATGTGGTTTGGGTGAAAAAAAAAAAAGCAGAAAAAAGTAGGACGAGAACCTATGGCCTCTCCGTCTGTTTCAACTGGACGGAGGTGTTCCTTTCAAAACTGGGAGCAATGTGCTTTAAACAAGAGAGTTTAAAACATAAACAACGTCACTAAGAAATAGATTCAGACCTGTACAGAAGACAGTTCATGAGGTGACCAATACTTTTTCTATTTTTGCAACAACTTTGGAGAAAAATGTAAAAATCCTAATGGTCGTTGAGAGTAAAGTTAGCGCCAAGCCATTTACCGAAGGACACTGCCAGATTTTTAAACCTACGCTTGGTGACCACACTGCGACCACCACCAGCTCACCGTCAAACAGGGAAAGGTCTATTTTACTGTGTCTATGCTTCCATTTTGACCAGAGCTGGGAACTGAACTCAATCCTTGTGATTGTTGTTGGGTTCCCACCTCTTTCCAAACCGTAGAGCTCTGTTCACAACCACCAAGACACTCTATTTTAGGATTCATTATTCAGCCTGCAGCCATTCGGAACGGTTACAATTTATTTCTCTTTTTTATAAAATTTTTTTTTTACGGATTGAGTTAATGACAATACAGCAAGCTTTATTTGGACGTGACATCCGGGGACGTACTGTTGCACTAATTGAACAACATCAAACTAACGGAAAATGCTCCTGTGCGATTGAAGGGTTAGTCAGTCAACGCAACCTTCCCTTCTGAACTCCAGGAGAAACATTTTTTAGTTTTGTTTCATTTACAAAAAAAAAAAAAGAAGTCATTTGATTTTTGGAGTGGGCGGGAACGTCAGGATCCCTCGCCCTCTCTTGCGCTGGACTCCATCGTGTTCGTTTTGCTCAAGACCTTTCGTACTTAACCAACTTTTTTTTTAATTTAATTTAATTTTATTTTTAAATATAAACTCTGACTCTAACTTTTGTTTTAACCGCACAGTAACAAAACAGTTAGTAAATATGAACACGTAGCTCAGTACATGACAGTGCCAAATACAGGAGGCTCCCAACCACCTGTACATCAAAACTCCCAGCCAACATGGAGGTCTGTCATGTTGGAGCTTACACTAGAGGCGACACGTTTAGACTCACACACAAGACACACACCGCTCACTCCTGCGCGAAGAACAGCCTTCTATATGAGCCTGGTCTGCCTTGGGTGGAAATGGAATGTCATGTCAGGAAAGCAACATCTAAAATGATAAAATAATAACTTCTCAATTTGTTTCAAGGACTATACCACTACCCCGACTATTCATTTCTGTCAGAATCCGCTTCATAATAATAATGATAATAATGATAATAATAATAATGATAATAATGATAATAAAAAAAATAATAATAATTATAATAATAATGATAATAATAATAATAATGGTAATAATGATAATAATAATAATGATAATAATAATAATGCGATCAAGATGGGGCACTAACTGCCCTGGAGCCTATCCTAGCTGCCTTGGATGTGTACACCCTAGGGATGATCTCCTGTCAATTTTGGGCTAACACCTGCATACATGCATTCTCTCTCACATTCATTTACCAGGGCTATGTGTCCAAGGCCTGTTTTTTTAAGACTATCTAACTCCATTGCTCTTTTAAAGAATTATTTAGTCGGCTAACATTTCAGATTTTTACAATTGCTGTAGTTATAAGTTATATGAGCAGAATGTGATGGCGACCTTGCCCGACAACAAGAAGGTCGTGGAGATTCTAAATTGCCCACAGTGAATGACTGCGAATGGACAGTTGTGTGTCTCAAAGTGTTATCCCTGAAACTAACTGGCCAATGTATATGGTGTACCCCAAAGTAGATGGGATTGGCTCCAGCCTCCAATGAACTTTACTTAAATAAATAAAATCACATGATGGTCAATAATCGATAATAGACCGTGATGGCTCGTTCGTACTATGCAAGAAATTTCAGGGAAGGTTAGTCAACGAACCTAGCCACGTGACGTAGATGTTATTATCTGCTCTGGTTGTTGCTTAAGTTTTATGATTAAATAAATTTTTCTCAAGCTGTGGTCAGCCGAGAAATGAATACACCAAAAATGTATATGGCAACTGAAATTGTCAGTTACAGGCTAAGTGTGCAGATACCTCTAAAACCTTTTGTTCTGGAACATCTTATCTACAGATTAAATAGAAAACGTGCATAGCATGCCTTTTACCAAGCTTATTCTCTCTTGCATCTGCCTATTAGTTAATAACCTTCACAGTTTTTTTGTATAGCTCTGGTAATTGGTGTTTTAATATCACAGAATGTGGAATACCATGTTCTCATTAAGTGCCTAAACAAAAGCCCACTTATTAAAACTACAGTGAAAAAATTAGGGCATGGATATAAAAGCACGTGGCATGCTTTGGTAAATGTTTGGCAGTGGTATAGTCCTTGACGAAGTGAAATTGTTACAAAATGGCAACAACAAGTGGCTTTGTCTCCCAGACTCCAACACCAAGCAGAAAGACTAGCTGCTCCGTGAGGTCAGTTTTGCGGAATAACTCTTCGAAAGCCTCCATGTCTTGTACCCATGTCCCTTAACAGATCTCCCAAGGGATGCGACGAAACAACCTCGACACATAACTAGGAACGCTACCTCAGAACATAAGCAAACTCAGCAAGAAGATTGTTAGACAACTGGCGACGTTAAGTCCGTCGATCATAGCGCGACAGACAACAGGCAAACACAAGGACAGACATGTTACAGTTCAAAAAATTTGTTCACTTTGCGACTTTTTATTTATTTTTCAGTTGTAAAAAAAAAAAAAAAAAAACAGAAAATCGTACCTCTCCAAACTGACAGGATGGGACTGTAAAAAAAGAACGAGATATAAAATAAAAAGACAAAAAAGCCAATATAAACGCATTGGGAGATGTGAAGTGAAGGGACGTGGCTTCTCTTAAAAGCAGCAGACATTTGAGCAATCTGATTGGTCCAGGTGTGCTAACCAGGTTTTCAGCCTTCAGGTTCCAAATTTCCAAGTTACCAGCGCTGCCTCGAAATCCCGTGAATGCACCGAGTGCTCTCCTCCTCGCATTATCACCACACCTGTAACCATGTAATTGTTTTGTTGATCTACCTCTTAGGGAAAAAAATAGATAAATGGATTGTTTTTTTTTTGTTTTTCTTTTGTTTGAAAAAGGACACAAAAATAATTAAAAAAAAGTTGCTCGCAAGAAATTTAGGTAAATAAATAACTGGGTAGTGGCATCTCCATATACTGTAGTGGATAGTCTATTGAAGGATTTCTTCCAAAGATAATTTTGTTTTCTTTCTCCATTCTTAGTTGATTTTGATTATAAAAGATTATGAAATGGAATTATAAATTGAAGGGGGGAGACAAAAGCTTACCACATGTCTTTAAATATCTTCTTAAAAACCCAACATCAATGAGATTCTTTATCCAATTTGCAAATTTTTATTTTCTGTTTATGTCATAACATTTTGTTTAACATTACAAATATTCTTCCTATAATTTCTCTCTTATTCTTCTGACAGCAGATTGTATCTCTTGTGTTTGGGTGCATTTAGCGTTTTCTTTTTCTCAGTGAAAAGCTGACATGAGTTAGAGCGCCCTGCGAGGACCTTCTACACTGATAAATACTATGTTTTCACTTCTACACAGTCGCTTGAAGAAAAAAAAATAAAGGACCTGTTGTTGTAGCGGACTGCTGGGGCCGACGGTGGAGGGAGTGACGGCTGGGTGCTACTTGATCTAGACCTGGGACTAGAGCTCTTTAATGTTAGACCAGTACTTATGTGGGTTTACAGTAGGAATTATTGAAAAAAAAACTAGAATGGTATCAAGACTCAGGGTCTGCCTACACGTACATGGATATTTTTACAAACACACATTTTCTATATGTTTGTGCCTGGCATTCACACTCAAACCGTTTGTAGGTCACAAAATAGACTGAGCTAATAATATCTGAATCTATTGTCAGCAACAACCACGGCAACTGTTGTTTTTGTTTTTTCAAACAGAGAAAATAAATTTTTGTTTTATAATATTTATGTACGTGTAGCCAGAACCTCAAACTCCATTTTAGGTTTCTCTGAACAAGCCTTGATTCACCATGGCAACAGTCAGTCCAAGTGTGAAAAAAAGAGTTAAAATACACAACACCTGCTCAAGTCAGAAAAGGAACTTAGAAGCTCCGGTCTGTTGTCCAACAAGAGACCATAAGTCTTAGTAAATCATATCTAAGAATTGAAATCTGACATAACTATCTACCTAACATAACCCACCAGCTGATCTGTGAATATTTTGACCTCCTATGAACACAGACATCAGAGGAACATGTGACTGCAGCTCAAGCCTTTGTCAAAAAAAGGTTTGTTGATGTTTTGTCTAGAAAAACATTGGGTTGAGGTTTTACAAATATTTGATGTGGCTGTTGCCTTGGTTGCGAAAGAGTAACAAAATGTTTTTAATAGCTTTAGGACATCATATTCTTCCAAAAATGAATTTTCTGTCCCAGTGAGAAGTTCCCTCGTGTGCCTCTATCCCTCCACCAGGTGGCGCCCTCAGTCTTACAGTATATGGACTTTCACCCTCTGCCTGCCTGATTCCTTTAGTCCTCATCAACACTTGTTTTAAACTCCTTGTAAACAAACAGAGCATAGATATGAATGTGTTATTAAAGATGAGAAAACGGACATGGGGCCTCCTGGTCTTACTTGTATTGGTGTGTTTTTTTTTTAAATCTTGAGTTTTTGCCATGACGACTTCCTCTGAGAACGTTTAATACTCCAAGCACAGCAGCAGTGTAGGCCCGTTTAATCCAACGTGACATTTCATTCCAAATATGAATATGATTTGTTATACCCTGTTATCCCATTTGAAAATAAAGAAGTTATAAATAACTATTCACAACTGCACCATAACACTCAGAAGGTTATGCAAAGGATTAGTTAATTTGATTGGGACAGTGCATGTTAAAGAACACACATGAGACACAAACACATTCATGATTGTGCCAGATTATGGCATATTCATTTCCAATCCGTTGTCCCAACATTCTCACACATTCATACACAAGAGCTGTGTCACTGGAGGCAAGGTGGGTTAAGTGTCTTGCCCAAGGACACAACGACAGTATGAACTGTGGGGAGAGTGGGAATCAAACTGCCAACCTTCCGGTTGAAGGATAACCACTCTTTCTTTCTTATTCTTTTTATTGTGCTCAGGGTTTGTTGTGGCTTCACACAATAAATGTGTTTTAAAACATTATTTTAGGATTATGCTTTAATTCTTCTTTAATAATTTTTATTGCTAATCTTCTTCCTTAGGAAACAAAAAATAATTCTTTTAATGATTGTATTATTGTGAAGAAATTGATTTAGCAAAAACAGCATTTGTTTCTGTCTTTAAACAAATACAAAATACATGTTTGTATTATATGGGCCCTTGTTTCAAGGTGCATTTATAGTCCAAACTCAGTATGTGAACCCTGGAAAAAGAGAACCTCAGTTTAAATTCAGAGTTAATCTGAACTACTGCGCCTGAACGAGCTCGAATGATTGGATGATCCATTTCCTCATTCACAGCAGATTTAAGAATATTTACTTATGAGTTCAACAGTGAATGATTCTTTTTTATTACACTACATTAAGGTTGGAGCTGAATAACCAACTAAACCTTTTTCTAAAAACACTAAACTCAGAGTTCAGATTGAACTCTGAGTTGTTTCTGCCTGCTGCAGTGAAACAGAGTTACAATACTTTAGACAGTTCAACTCCAAACCCCTTACTCTCACAATCACAGAAATCATTTTATTTATGGTGGAAGTGCGGCGAGCTGACTCTGATTGAGGCTTACAAAAGCAAACTCAAATCTTATTATTATTTCATCAAATGTATGGAGACTGATTGATCATAGGTACATGTTCAAACTCTCATATTACAACCCCAATTACAAATAAGTTGGGACACTGTTAAAGTTGTGAATAAAAACACAATGCAATGACCTGGAGTTTTACATTTCATTATTTTATTCATAATACAACATAAATAACATGTAAAAAATGTTGAAAGTAAGACATTTATGCCAGATATTGTCTCATTTAGGATTTCATGAGAGCTACACATTCCAAAAAAAAGTTGGGACAGGGAAGTTAAAGGTAAATTTAAATGTACATATAGGACCTATTTACAACTCATTGGGTCAATGCAAAATGCTTGGTATAAAATGATCCTCTCAGAGTGGCAGTGTCTCTCAAAAGTCAAGATGGGTTTTCCTCCAATGCTGCGGCAAAAAATAGTGGAGCAATATCAGTGATAAAGTGGAAAACTGTTCTGTGGTCAGACGAATCAAAATTTGAAGTTCTTTTTGAAAAACTGGGACACCATGTCATCCGGACTAAAGAGGACAAGGACAACCCAAGTTTTCATGAGCGCTCAGTTCAGAAGCCTGATCTCTGATGGGATGGGGGCATGAGTGAGTGTGGCATGAGCAGCTTACACATCTGGAAAGGCACCATCAAACCTGAAAGGTTTATCCAAGATATGCTCCCATCCAGACATTGTCTCAGGGAAGACCTTCATTTTCCAACATGACAATGCCAGACCACGCCCTGCATCATTTACAACATCATGGCTGCGCAGAAGAAGGATCCGGTTCTGAAATGGCCAGATCTTTCACCCTCAGAAAACATTTGGTGCATCATAAAGAGGAAAAAAAAATTAAGTAAAAGCATCTAGACTCAGTTTTCAAGGTTAAATTGTTTTGTCTCTAATTCCAAGAGACTTAATCAATTCTGGGGAAATTGATAAAGAATTTTTTTTTTCCCTTAATATGATAAATTTTCTCTGATTAAACATTTGATATGTCATCTATGTTGTATTCTGAATAAAATATTGAAACTTCCACATCATTGCATTCAGTTTTTATTCACAATATGTACAGTGTCTCAACTTTTTTGGGAATCGGGTTTGTTTTATTACATCTGTCTATTTTTGCAGTAGAATTTAGCACTTCTTGTTTTTTCTACCTCCATCTAGGGTGGACGCAACCCCCCCCTCCTGGGAGTGGATCCCTCCTTCTGTGGTTCTCCCTGAGGTTTCTCTTTTTTTGGAGTTTTTCCTCACCCTGATGGAGGGTCTAAGGACAGGGGAGGTTGTCTAGTGCAGTCTGTTAAGCCCTTTGAGGCGGCTGTTGTTGTGATATTGGGCTATACAAAAATAAATGTCTTGTCTTGTCTACAGCACATTCCGAAATTATTACTCAAAAGTATCAAACTGTCTTATGGCTAATAACCACAAGAGTGCACTGTTCACGGTGAGTTCATGTAAACAACCTTTAATAGCGAGTAATGTCGCCTCCTTGTGGTTGACCTGAAACACTGTACTGGACTGCTTTGTTGTTGTCAGTTACTGCAATTTACTACTTATATTTAAATTGCAAAAAATAAATTAGCAGCAGCTCAGTGATGACAAAGCATCTTCATTTTCAATGTGAACACAAGACAGTGCCACTTCATGACAAATGCAATTTACTAAATTTTACTCCCAATAAAAAACACAATACAATACTGTGTGTGAGGACCTGCTGAGGCTCTGGTCTGTCATGGGAAATGTCCAGACGCTGACCAAGATGAAGAAGGTTTGGAGCGTTCAGACAAAACCACAGGAGGAGGGCGGATGCTAATGTGCACATGTGCACATGACAAAAAGAACTTCATTTTAAGACACCCCCAACTTGGAAACTCCCAAACAGTGCACCAGGACATAAAAGTGTGTCATTACAGATTTTATTTGGGTTGCCAAATTACTACTCATTACTAAATAATATATTATGATGACAGAAACAAAACAGCAGTAAACAGAACCAATGTAAAAAAACAACAGCTTAAAATAACTACAGCACCAAATCTGACCAAACCATATTAAAACAAGTTAAATATGAAATATGCTGTTCAAACTGATGTGAAGACACAGTTTGAACACGTTTCTTCATTCACACAGCGACCAACTCATGAACCCAAACTGATCCAGAGGCAAAAGGAAGTGGACATCCACCTTCAACAGTGAGGGAGGGATGGGCTGTGAGTTCTTTTGAGTACGGGTCTGTGTCCAGTCTCAAATCTCTGAGCTACTTCTCACTGTACAATTTTAAACTGATACTTTATCATCTAAAGGCTGGTACATACTCTTTTCAACAACAGAGATATTTCAATCGGAGTTCTTGCAGCTTGTTCTTGACGCATTGTCTGAGCAGAACCTTTTTTTCATGTGGGTGTACTTTGTTCTTGCCACCTCAAGAACAAGGCATATGTACCAAGCTTAACTGTGACACTATCACTGCCTTTATAAACCTGTCCATCAGCGTTTGCACACTGCTGTTTGTTGTGGTAAATATGACTGTTTACTTTCAAAGGAACCATTAACAAACTGAAATAGACAGTTCTGACGTGGATCAGGCACAAGGCCTTGTGTCTGACCCACACAGTGACCATACAGGCTCTGAGTGCAGTCCACTTGGTCAGATGTGTGTCACATGTGAGGTCAGAGTTCAGCTGATTGAATGTGTGTGTAGTTGTGCCACTGAGATGACCTTTTGCTCAGTGGGGTCAAGTTGTGAAATGTGTGCATTTATTTTCCTTGTTTTGACTTCAGAGTCGAGGCAGTAGCCTGTGGCAATAGTGACTGTAACTCCTGCAGGACAACGCTAGAGGTCGCACCAGACCCACAGCTCAAGGTGAGTCCGTCTGAACCCAAAGGCGCATCTGTCGTGACCACATCCATACTATGCACGTCTGACAGCTCATTAACAAATACATGTGTGTCACTGGGATATATTTAGGCCTTTCTGAGAGGACAGTGTTACTTTATGTTTGAACAGAACTCTTTAGATATTTCTGAAAACAATTGTGTTTGTTCGCGTAACACACGAATAAAGCAAAGGTGTATGTAGTAAGGGATGACTGTGGGGAAATGCCTTCATAATCCATGCTGTATGAAGTGTATTCTGCTCGGGGCTGGGCCAAGCTGTGAGTCGGGGGTTTGTTGCGTGCGCCGTGCGTCACTGGAGTTTCCTGATGCTCTGATCGGGGACGGTACACGCCACAGTTCTTCACTTGCTCCGCAGAAGATGCACCACGGACCCATCTCCCTCCTCTCCTCCGCGCTCTCTGAAGTAACACAGACGCGTAACTCAACCGCAAAAGACGGACATGTGGCGTAAAAACCAAAGGGAAGAGCGAAAACAGTACGTAGAACCTTGAACGCGGACCCTGCAGAGCACCAGAAGAGACGGACAGCGAGCTGAAGGAGGAGAGGGGAAAATGTGCAAAGTTTGTCCGTGTGGTCCACAAGTGCGAGCCCGCCGCAGCTTCAGCGACATGAGCAGGAACTGAAACGAAGAATGCACGTCGTTTGGGATTTAGCAGTCCTTTTCCACGCGTACTTTGTCTGCACGACGTCAGGTAAGAGCCGAGGAAACAAGGTGGAAAAAGGGACAAAGTATGGCTCGTGGTTCAACAGGCTTGGAGTCAGTGCAGTGTTGAAATGTAAAGTGCAAAGGGAGGCCGGGGTTGGGACTTGGTGAAGGTGGAGAAGTCAAAACCACACTAAAGGAGAACAAGACACAAGTGAGAGCAGAATGTTACTATGGGGCACTATTTGAATCTGTCCCAACGGTGGCCAGACTGATTAGATTCGATTAACTGTTCTCGTGTATCTCACAGTGTGTCGTGCTCTGGATCTGGTCCTGACTTGGTCTGGAGCCATAAAAGTCTTGTCTTAGTCTTGATACACACTGTTCCTGGTCTCACTCACTGTGGTCTTGAGTACAACATAGAGCTAGGCATTACAGAAATTTCATTTATAACTATGTTTTTCTTTATTGGTCGATATCGATATTTCAATATTAATATTTGTCCAGTTTTAAAATAAAGGTATTTAACAATTCATTCATTTTCTACCGCTTTGTCCCGTTAGGGGTCACAGGTGACTGGAGCCTATCCCAGCAGCTTTGGGCCTGAGGCGGGGTACACCCTGGACAGTGGCCAGTTAGTCGCAGGGCTGACATTTAGAGACAAACACTGACAGACAACCATTCACTCTCACATTCAGTCACTAGGGACACTTTAGAGTTGCCGATTAACCTGTACATGCATGTCTTTGGACGGTGGGAGGAAGCTGGAGTACCCGGAGAGAACCCACGGTAAAACGTGGAGGACATGCAGACTCCTCACAGAAAGACCGAAGTCGGCCGAGAATGTTTGAGTCGACCGGGTTTTGAACTCACAACCTTCTTGCTTTAAAGCAGGAGTGCCAACCACTCAGCCACATGCACCATTCAATTAATACACATTCAATTAATACACATTCAATTAATACACAGAACATAACTACTTTACAAAAATTAAATACATGTCTACAAACAACAAAATAAGTATATTCTGTTTATGCCACTTGTACAGACAGAGTTTATCTACTCCAGGGGCCGGCAACCTTAGGCACTTGTGCCAGGGTTGGCACGCAGGCAGAAGTAGGCTACCATCTCAAAATCCCAAGTGAAAACAAGGAAACTACTCAGTGGCCTTCATTTATCAGAGTTGCCTAAAAACAAGAGCAGATCTGTTTGTAAAATTGACAGTAGGCAGAGCGTGCATGGGATTAAAGAAACTGTGCGTACAGTTTCAGAAATCCCATGTAGGATACATATTTCATGTGTAAACTAACATTTTTTTTAAATATACTATAGTGACATCTATTTTAAGGCAAAGATGGTGAGTCATGGACCAGGGCCCTTAACTGTCCCAGACCGAGCTCTACGCAGCGGGAACTGTCTGCAATACGATTCATATATGGCTACTCTTATAGCTTTAGCCTACATGCAAACAATGCCAGCCTCGGCGAAACCCGGTGTCTTTGAGGGACTTAGCGAGACAAACCGGGATGTGTTGGACATGGACCTCTGTCCATTGTTATTGTTCTGTTTGAGCAAACGTTGGATCAGGACAGTAAATGCCCGCAGCGCTTTAAATTGAAAGATTAAATTTATCTGTCCCCAAGTTGATGTTTTTTTACTTTGAACTGGAGCAATAAAAGACAAAGAGATTGCCTATAACACAAAAGATTACGCTGGACATGGCTCTAAAAGTGTTTGAATTACAGCAATCGTTACAGAGGACTGTAATATGGAATATTATTAACGTGACAATGCATTGTCTGTTCTAAATAATGCTGCTCGGAACTGTCTTCAATCTTGTACGCCAGCAGCTGACCTGGTGTGGGAACCATACGCCCATGTTTATATTGATAAATGCCAAAGTTTGGGTGAAAATGGTCGTAAACCCAGCTTTTTGCCATACATAGGCCTACCTTTGATAATTGAGGATATGTCCTCCGTCAACATGTCCCGCAGTGAGGCTTTCATATGTGTGACTAAGTCATACACTTACAGTTGACCTGCAGGAGCATCTCGTCTCCTTCTTCTGTCACATTTAAATGGAATCTCTTTTACAATTTGGCTATTGCATTAGGCCTTAATATTAAATGATTGTATTTTAATGTTTAGGTTAAACATTAAACTATTCTGTTGTTGTACACTGGGCCTCCAATTATTATTGTAATTCGTCTAAAAATATTTTTAATGCCAGTTAGCAATGCAGCCTTTCTCCAGTTGCACATGCACCTGGTCACATGTCATTTATTGATAGTGGCACACTGATGAACTAGATTTCTTTTAAGCGCCACCACATAACAAGAAGGTTGTCCACCCCATTCTTCTCCAACAGACTGTGTAAGAGCTGCTGTAGTCGTGCAGTGTTTTTAGTGAGTTCAGCTCATCTGTGCAGCTCTAATGCGCTGTCCTTTTCTGGCTCTGCCAAAATAAAGTGTGTACTGCCGTTCTAAAATGAGACGGCCTTTATTTTGAAATGGTTACAGGAAGTATTATGTTAACGTAAACATTATCATTACATAACTTTAGTGGAACTTGTTTAATTTTTTTGCAGCCATTTACAGCCGTGTGTTCTACAGTTATATCGTCAATACTGGGCCACAATAATAAACCAAAGAAAGGAATGGAAATCATAAACGTAGAAGCCAAAACGTAAGCAAAAAACATAAATGAAAATGGAATTGTAACCGTAGCCTTCAAAATGTAAACAAAATTAATATTTTTGTAAAATAAACTACATTTATGTTCCTTATCCCTTGCTTTTACAATCCAAATGTTACAATTAATAATAATAATAATAATAATTATTATTATTTATGATCCTGTGGAGCGCACACATTGGCTGAACCATGTTAGAGGAACAGGAAGTTAGGTCAGACGGAAGCAATTGGATGTTTGTTTATTGTTATAAAACAAACAAACATATTAATACACTTATCTCATTTAAGCAGATAAGCAGTTGTCATCCATTTAGCTGCAATGTAGCGACAGAAACTACCCAAATGTACATACCCTGGTGATTTTAGTCTGATAAAATGCACACAAGTGACACAAACAGGTTTGAATGGCTTAAAGGTAACTATCCTCAGCTGTGATCTGTTTGCTTGTAATGAATATGTGTGTATAACAGGTCAGTGAGTTTCTGGGCTCCTGACAGACCCTTGCATCTCTCATCCACTGATGTTTCTGTTTTCTGAGTCAACAAAAGAATTTTCAAAGGATCTGTGGGAAATGAGGTAAAAAGTAAAAAGAAAAGAGGTAATTGAACTGTATAAAAGGGGAAAGGGATTTAAAAAGATATCCAAGGAATTGATAATGCTAGCAGTATTCAAAATGAGTGATTTTGTTGAATCCAAAACAAAGTCAGGTAGACCAAAAAAAAAAATTTCAGCAACAACTACCAGGAAATTGTTTGGGATACAAAGAGAATCCCACAAATAACTTTAGCTGAAATACAGGACTCTCTGAAACAGTGGTGTAGCTGTTTCAAGATGCACAATAAGGAGGCACTTGAAGAAAAAGTGGCTTCATGTTTGAGTTGCCAGAAGAAAGCCATTACTACACAAATACCACAAAGCATCCCACTTTCAATATTCCAAACAGGACAGAGACAAAGCTCAAAACTTCTGGAAAAAAGTTGTTTGAACTGATGAGATCAAAATTGAACTTTCTGGCATAAACGTTACATTTGGAGAGAAGTCAACAAGGCCTTTCGATGAAAGTTACACCGTGCCTTGAAACATGGTGGTGGATTGCTGATGTTTTTGGGCATGTGTGAGATACAAAGGCACAGAAAACTTGATGGCAAGATGAATGCAGCATGTTATCAGAAAATACTGGAGAAAAAATTTAACTCATCAGCCCAGAAGCTGCGCATGGGACATACTTGGACGTTCCAACATGGCAACAATCCAAACCGAAAGACCAAGTCGACCTGTTATTGGCTACAGCAGAATAAAGTAAAGGTTCTGGACTGGCCTCAGTCTCCTGACCTCAGTATCATTGAGCCACTCTGGAGAGGTCTCAAACATGCTGTTCAGGCAAGACAGACTAAGAATTTACAGGAACTGGAGGCTTTTTGCCAAAAAGAATGTGCAGCTTTACCATCTGAGAAAATACAGAGCCTCATCCACAACTACCACAAAAGACTTTAAGCTGTCAACAATGTTAAAGGTATTAAAACACAGTATTAAGAACTGGTGTATGTAAACTTTTTATCAGGGTCATTTGGGTAGTTTCTGTTGTCATTATGATTTAAAAATAGTAAACATAATTGTTTAACAGTAAATGGCTTCACACAACCACTAACTATGAATAAAAGAAAAGTTTTTCATCATTCATATTCTCTCAAAAAAGGTAAAAAAATGACAAATTCTGCCAGGGTTTGTAAACTTATGAGCACAACTGTATGAAAGCAAATAACTTAGCTATGGAGATATTTATGCTGTATAATAATATGGATGATATTGTTACATAAATATTATTTATACACATATATGTCAATTATTATATTATTCAAGTCTACATTGATAACAATGTTTATACAATGTTTGCTTCTTACGTTCAAGCATTAAATGGTCTTGCTCCCTAATATCTGTCTGACCTACTCTCCCCTTACTGTCCTGTCCGGTCCCTTAGATCAGCTGAACTCGGTCTGTTATCCATCCCTCGTTTCCGTCTGTCTACTGCTGGTGGAAGGTCATTTAGTCTAAATGCTCCTCAACTATGGAACGCGTTGCCTCTTACTCTACGAAACATCTCATCTGTGGGTGCATTTAAGTCCCAGTTAAAAACATATCTATTCAACAAGCATTTTGGGTAATTGCAACTATTTGTCTTATGTGATATATGTGTAAATATAGATGTATATGTAAGTGTTTGTACTGTATTTGTGAAATGTAAATCGACCTTGAGCTACGGAAAGGCACTATATAAATAAAACTTCTTCTTCTTCTTCTTATAACTTTAGGATGCTTAATAAGTGTTGTTATAAAATCTTAGTGACATTTTAATAAAAGTTATTATTGTCGCTTGTGTGATGAAAGGTTATTCATGGCATTTTTAACCCTAGAGATTTTGCAGTGTTGTGTGGTGAACTCTGGCATGATTCTTTTCAAGTGTGAATTCCAAGTAATAACAATAATAATAATAGACTGGATTTATAAAGAGCTTTTCAAGGCTCTCAAAGCACTTTACAGAGTCCATTATTTATTCACTCCACAGTCACACACTGGTGGTGTGAGACATGGCAGCCATTTAGTGCCTACGAATAGTCTGACCCCCAAACATTCTCACACATTCATACACCAGTATCACAGACACTGGAGGAAAGGTGGGTGGAGTGCCTTGCCCAGGGAGACAATTACAGTATGAACTGGGAAGAGAAGGAATTGAACTCCCAACCCTACAGTTATAGGACAACCGCTCTCTAACAGACGAGCTTAAAGAGGAAAAGTGCTGTAAATTGGTGACGAAATCATAATGTAACATTTAGCCTTCCCAAGAGTGGAAATGACCAACCGGGCCTCAGTTTTCCCACTACTGACTTAGACGGTGCTAATCAGCTCACAATGCTAGCCATTTCAGTTAATGGTACAAATAAACTTGCTGTGATTCCTGCACTCCTCTATGTCCAAGACTGAGACCAAAGTAATGGCTTGCTTCCATGATGTAGAACTGTTCCACAAAGCAGTCCGTAAACCGGACTAAAAACAGGACATGGTAGGGGGCAGCCAGAATCACACATTATGCATAATCCTAATCTACTGTAATGCATCTCAAAGCAGCGGGGACTAGCTCCTGACAGTCTGGGTATAAATAGGCCTATGGCATCCCTGTCAGTATGTCAAATAGCCCGAACAGCAGAGCCGAGCGCTGACAGTGAGTGCCAACCACACGTTCCCACTGCGCTGTGACTTCCTCCTCGTCAGCTCGAGCTGCCAGGTCCTGTCTGTGACTAATGGGACCGCTGATAGTCAGGTTTTTATAATCATATGGAAATCGAGCAGCAACAACTCAACGGGAGGTTAGAAAACACTACTCATTAGGGAGGAAGGTGAACTGATGGAGACAGACAAGACTACACACACAGAAGGAGAAGGCTGCTAGGGCTGGTGGTGTGTCAACTTAACTCTTGTGGACATTCATAATTTTGGTCTCAGCCATGAGACTTTTTTTGTTGACGTAGCTGTCTTTGTTATCTTTGTAAAAGCTGGTAGTAACTACGAAGATACAAACCACTACAACATTCAGCCTGAGCCCATATCCAGACACTCACATCTGACAGCGCCATCTAGTGTGTCTTTGTAGAAAAACTCTGTCTGTTGTGTCATCTGGTCCAGTGTTAACACTTAGCTAACAGGAGCTAATTGAAATAGCAACCTAGAGACATTGATTTCTGTTTTGGATAGGGTGACCATATGTCCTGTTTTAGCCGGGACAGGCCTGTTTTTAAGCCCCCTGCCCTTTGTTTTTATCTGGGGATATTTGTAAAAACAAAAAATATGTTTTTCTGTCCCAATTGGCCCATCTATTATACATTTTTTACCATCAATGCCAGTAATAAAGCCAAAGCAGTGCACTTTGCTTGTAACTCATTTGTCAGTTCACTGTCTGTGTGTCAAGCAAAGAGTTGCCATGGTTACGGCAATATTAACCAATTGGAAAAGATCAACAGTGTTCCACATGTCTATAACTCAACACTAATTGGTTCATTTACGTATAAGCGCGAGGCTATTGCTAAAGCGTGCCTTCTCCAGCTTTCCCTGTTTCAGTCTTCAGCCAAAAGTTTGCTTTTAGGAAAGCACATGTTTGTACTGAGGAAAAAAATAAGAAAATGTTACTCAGTGCAATCAGTTCATTGATTTTAGTTTTTTTTAATGGTGGTATATTGATTTTGTGCATTTATTAATACATTTGCATTAAGGTGCTGTCCTTTGATTTGTGTATATAAAATTAAAGTATCCCAGTTTAGAGTTTTGAAAATCTGGTCTACCTAGTTTTGGTCCAAACTAAAATAAGTAGAATACAAACAGAGGTGGGTTGAGTGGCCTAAAATTGTACTCAAGTAAGAGTAGCATTACTTCAAAATTATTTTACTCAAGTAGAAGTAAAAAGTAGTCCATCCAATAAATTACTCGAGTAAGAGTAAAAAATGATTTGGTTAAAAGACCACTCAAATACTGAAGAGGATGAACAGCACATATTTTTGTCATTTCCCAAAATGTTATCAGACAATATAATCAAAGAAGATGAAGATCATTGTTTGATTGTAATGTTTAATATATTTTTGGAAAATGATCTAATCAGTCAGACAAAAAGAAAAAAGGCATTTTATCTTTTCAACACTGGAGATGGTATCCTCTGCCATTTTTCATGTCTTTTCACTAACCCTGAGCCTGGTACAGTCAGGGGTTTTACAGGACTAAACTTAGTTTAAGTTTATTCTTGGTTTAATCTGAAATTCATCCTGGTCTAGGTCTTCACTGTCTTAGTTTAGTTCTGGTTGATCTTTAGATGGAGAAATAATTATAAAATATAAAATTATATTCTAATATTTAAAGAAATTAGACGCTGGAGGGGTAGAGCCATCACTGAGGTAGAAACAACAGGAGAGTAGTTAAAAAAAAGAGAGAGACGTGTAAAGTGTAAGTGACTTTAAAAAGACAGTACAGTGGCAGTAAGTGGCAGAAATAATTATCCCACGAGGACGTTTTGGTATGTTTCATAAAATCTTTTGTCTAGCACATTTAGCAACTGGCCAGCTAACACAATGTAAGCTAATGTTAACAAGTTAGATTGCATTTCTAAGTATTTTAGCATGCTATTATTGTAGCTTTAATGTTCCACAAACCAACATGGCAAACTAATATTTTCCTTAAACACTGCATAATTGGCTAGCAGCTTTAGGCAAACGTATTACAGTTTTATTTATTTATTTTTTCTAATGAGGAAATTTGCATGTTAATTTAACTTCTTAAGTTGTCTAAAAAAGATGTGACCTATTCTTTTAATAGTTTGCATTCAGATTGTGACTAAACAGTGCTCTATATTCTGAACCTACATTCTCTTCTAAATGTGTTCTTTTAATGTTTGTGGATCATTTAATAATAATGTAAAATTTAAATAACACTAATGGTTTGCTGGAAGAGGAATCTAATTGTGTTTATGTTTGAACATACATTCTTACCATGGGACGTTAATGTGCACGTCAATAAATAGATTTTGTATTTAATTTTTACAGTAAATTCTGACCATTTTCTGAATATCTGTAATTTCCGCTGTGTTTGTGACAACAGTAGGTCATTGCAGGGCTTCCATAGGGCCTTCAAGTGAGAAGAAAGTTGGGATTTCTTTAAATTGTTGTAAAATGTTTTTAACTAAATTACTTGTTCTTGTGATACATGTCTTATTCCAATTGAAAACATGCTAAATGTACTTCTCCCCAAAAACAATGCTAGTGTTTGTTATCAATAGCTGTTGCTGGTTTAAAACAAAGTCAGGCTAGTGGGCGGCGGTAGTGCAGTGGGTAGAGCGGCCGTCCTTCGACCGGTGGGTGGACAGATCGATCCCTGCCCCAAACATCCAAAAACATCATAACATCCTGCTCTCTCCTGCATACTGTCGTTGTGTCCTTGAGCAAGACACTTAACCTACCTCTAGTGAAGTTCTGTAACACTGGTAAATAGCTTAATGTATGTAAAGTGCTTTGAGTGCCTACTTCAGTAGGCGGAACGGTGCTTTATATAAAAAAAAGATTATTATTACTATTATAGTGTGAGAATAAACAGAAATAGTTTAATATTTACTACAGCCTATGTACCTCCAGCCTGTTGCTGGATTTATTCTCTCGCATTTAAGTTTCTAAAAGTCTGCTTCAAATACGATTTATACTGTATGTCATATAGAAATACAACCCTGGCCCTTCTGTGTTATTATTGTTTCTGTAGCAGACACTGCTCTTCTGGAGCCAGCCGAGTGGAAACACAGCTGTTCAGGGGTTACCTCAACCAAACTGAGCCCAACTGAGCTGACCTGTAACTTATCTCTACATGGGGAAACAAGACTTGGACTGAATGTAGCTGGTTCATAGTTGCTCACTGATGATTGCAAAACGATTACAGTGTGACAGGAGCTTTAGTGTTTCTACATATACACCTCTACAGCATGTTACGTTAGCATCATTGTCAGTCTATTTCATTCACTGACTTTGGTTTGTCTCTTTGTTACCTGCAGGTCAGCCTATTCAGTCTAAGCTCGATGAAAGCTGGTGGGCCTACAAAGATGTTGTCCAGGGAAGCTTTGTTCCAGGTAAGGCACACTCCTGCCACTCAATCAAACAGTGCTTTAAATACCAACACACGTCTGAAATGAAGAAAATCAGTCTTCTTCTCATTTTCGACTGGCCAAAATGTCACATCAAAGTTTGTTTTGAGTTATGCATTAGCATTCATCTTCAATCTCTGTGAGTCCTAGTTATGCTCATCTCAGAGGCCAATTTGTGCTCATGAAGACGTTTATTGAATGAAAAATGGTTCAAAAGAGGAGAGAATAGAAATCGGAGAGGAGGTTGTTTTACATTGAAGGAAAGACATTTGCTTTTGTGAGTAAGCATAAAAAGCTTTCTGCTGAAATGGTAGATTGATACAGCATGGGGTATTCAGTGTATTCAGAAAAAGGGCAGCAGAAGTACAAATCTCATCTCTCTGTCTGTAATAGTGTGCGACAGCCTGTATCTGTTGTTTATGGCTTATTCACAGTCATCTGCTGGCTCTGTTGTTGTCCTGTCCTGTTGGCAGTAAATATTTGATTTGGTGACCTTGCTGTAAAATTTCTACAAAGGCGAGTGAGAAACCAATCAAATGTAGATGCCTGTGATTAGGCCAACAAGCATCAGCTAATTTCACTGGTTAGAACTCAGAGACACAGGTGCACAACTGTCACAGCATTTGTTCTACATTCTGATGTGATTTTCTTAAAGTGGCACAACATGGTTATATAATATTACGGAAAATGTGGTCTAGAATATTTCTGATGTTAATATGACTTATGAGTTAGGATTGGAAAAAAGGCCATAAAATGATTTGGTTGTACTAAAAATGTTGTTTAAAATACATTTGACGGATTTGGTGGTTTTACGTTGTCATGTTGGCGCACACCAACAAACATTGTCAGTCATGCAACAGATGTTGGTTCAAGCTGTCTTTGTGGTACAGACATTGCAAATGTTCATATTATGTTGAAACTAATTAAAATGTTAATGATTTAATTTTGGAGCTGTTTGTCAGATGAGAGTTCTATGAGAAGTTAAAATGTGCCTCCTCTGAATTATTAAATTTGAGTTAGTTTTGTGCAGTTTTTTAATGCATGTGATACAGTAGTGTAGTGGGTCTAACTTGAGGTGAATAATAATAATAAAAATATAATAAAAGTCTAATAAAGAAATTGAAAGAAAAACAATGGTCCAAGCACTGAGCCTTGTGGCACGCCATATTTTAAATGAGTGATTGGGGAGTTGATTTTGTAGATGCAGATGAGTGGAGAGTTGGGTGGATGTAAACCATTATAGCTCGATAAAGGGATCTCACTGTGGGATGGATCTAGTGTGTCGATAAAATCCAAGGTAAAACTTTTTCAGGTCAGGAAACTACTCCAGTAATGTTGGAGAAGATGCAGTGAATGTGTTCTTACTAAATCATTATCTTTAGCACCAAAAGCACGGTAGCTATAAACTTTTCTGTTTTTTTGACTCTCTGCTCGTAGGATTGCCCTAAGAAAACATTTTTCTATAATGAGTACACCATTAGGATGAGCTCCTTAAAGCGGTGCTTGGTGCTTGTGGTCTGATGGTGTTTGGATCGTGTCTCGATGCTTTCAGCTCTGCATCAGTGTGTGCGTTGATGAAGTGTTGGGTAACCTCACTCGATGTAGATTAAGGAGAGGACTACATTTGGAGATGTCTATATTCACCACTTCCATCGGTAACACATAGTAGAAGAACTGAGCGAGGCTTATAGAGAGATGGAAGTAGGTCACTGCATAAAAGTTTGGCAGATGCTGCTCAAAAATAGTTTGGATTTAGAAAATAGGAATTGCTGGGATTTTTCAACTTGGGCTGTATGTAGCACTTCTGTATAATTACTGTATTAACTGTAGATTATTGTCTGTGTGGAATGGCCAGACTCAGAGAAGCAGAGCACAGCTGCATATGAGAAGTCTATGTTGTAAATAAAACAAAATTGTGAACAAATGTTTGTTTTGGCATTATTATTTTTTGAGGTTTATAGTGCACCCCAACACAGTACTTTTCTACATCGATAACAATGGATTCCACTCCCACAATTGGCCTGTCTCAAAAAAATTATATTAAATATTTATCAAATCACAATGTCACTTTTTGTTTCATCGTTCATTTAAAAAAGTGAGCAGTGTTGTTAAGTACGCAGTGGTGAGTTAGTAGGGATTTTTCAGGGTTGTAACCACATGAAAGGTAGGTAATATTACGATGACAACGCCACGGCAGGATAGTGGTGTTGAAGAAATAAAACCATATCAAAACTCATTATATAATAATGCTAAGACAAGTCATTGGTACAATATTTATTAAGACATTTAACAAAAATGTTTGTTCAGTGGAGTTAAAGGTAATGTTGAACCTAAGTTAATGAACGCAGAGCCAGTCGCAGTACATTAGCCTCAGGGTCTCCAACCTGTTTTCCTCAGAGAGCTACTCTAACAAAAAGAAAAAGAGAGCTACTTGTGTTTATAACATTTATTCTTACAGCTTATTTTAACACAAACAAAATGTATTTGTTTTTGCCAGAACATTAAACCTGAACTTTTACAAAATGTTGTGTCCAAAACTCACATTTTGAAATAAAACATTTAGTTTATCTGCATGTGCATTTTGTTTATTTCTTTCCTGTGTATCTCACACTAAAAAATTAAAACATAAAACTAAACAATGCACTTCCAAATGCACAGATACTTGTGTATTCAGTCAGATGACTGGCACTGATGGAGTCAACGAGAGAGGTGTAGCCTCAGGTTTACTCTTATGGACTCATCTGACAGTCTGCTTATGAACCTACTTTAATGTTCGCTGAATAAAGTTTCAGCCAATGCGGCCATAGCCTCTTTTACAATTCCAACATCAGTGAACGGCTTTTTTGTGCTTTGTTAAGATGTGCGCCACTTTAAACTGCTCTTCATTTTACTTTTAGAAGTCAGACAAATTTAGTGTTGTTTTGACTTATTCATTGTATATGTACCAATGACTGTATAAACGATGGATGTCTTCCACCCTCGTTCATGACCGGAACCATCACCAGTTCATTAGGTCTTTGTCAAGCTGCTTGGAAAGTGGGTAGCTCGTGAGACCCCTGCATTGCACTATTGATACCAGCCGTTCCTGTATGTGCAGGTGAATTGGTGAATCTAATCTTGTAAACGAATGTGCTCAGTGAATAGTTTTCTGTCTGTGTCTAAATGTCATTCCTGCAACTCCTTGGCTCGTCACCCACAAGATGTTTTTTTTGCACAACTCAAACCGCGTATGATATTCAGTACAAGACAAGAAGTCTGTCCTCGTGTAAATCAAAATGCAACTTGACAAACAAGAGATGTTGGTTCTGCGCTCACTCCCTGCTGCTGTAAACAGTCTGCAAGTTTAAATACGTCTCATCAGTGACGATGTAACATGTCCTGGTTTCATTCAACACAGCCTTGCGACTACATTTTTTTGTGATGTTACTAGATCTGGAGGAAAAATTCCTGTGGAGATTTTCTGGGTAATCTCTTCTGGCTTGTATTTTCACATGAGCCCTCTCAAAGAAAGAAAACAAAGTATGTGTGACTGGTGTGGTAACCTTTCCTAGATATTTTACATTCTCTTCAAACCCACTTTTATACAAACTTTAAATGTGTTTACCATCTGTTTCTCTAACCCTAGCCTTCTGAATAAATGGATTTCCAAAGATGTCCTCTGGTTTGATGCGGCCTTTATGTGGGTCGAAGGTTAATACAGCAGACAGTGAGGAGGCTGTGTCATAAATGAGTTTGGGCAATAAAAATGATGAGCACTTCTCTGCTGTCACATGTGATCCATCAGACGGAGGTTGCTAATGATGCTGTTGTTGAGCGAGCGGAGAGTCACGGGAATAAAACATGAATAAAATGTAACTTTGGAGCTACCCACAGTTCTTTTTTTTGTTTGTTTTTTTAAAAAGCATGTTTTTGTGGGAGTACAGGTCAGGTCAGTATGGTACACTTACAGGTGCTCCAGTTCCACTTTGGTAACTCCTCGGTTGTGGCTCCAACAGTGAAGTATGCTTATTGAAAGTTGAACTCTTCAAGGACAAAAATAAAAATTTAAAGAGAACCACAAAACAAAGCTTGTTTTGTTGCTAAACAGTCACATTACAAGCAAAAAATGTAATTAATAAACTTAAACAACGCAAGGGTTACTCAACAGCATTTACTGTTTTAAACAGAATCAGCTTCTTAGAGCTCTGACTTCTTTATATAAAATCATTATATTCACTGTCCATATTTCATTAAACAGAAGCAGAACACAACATTAAATTGTAAGCCCCTAAAATGTAGGAAAACTGCTGCAGCGCTCTGATGTTAAAGTTCAAAAGGGGTGGAAGAATTCTCTTTTAATTGTTTTTTGCAGCAGTATATGGCTATAACTCCAGCCTTGTAACACCAAGACTAATGAGGGCATTTTAAGAGTTTCCTTCAGACATAACAGAAACTACCGGAGGTTTTTTTGTAATTCAGAAAACTGTAATCACCTAACAGTACATCATTTTGACTCATGTTGCAAATTGTTGTGTTTGGGATGCTCCTATTGGTGTACAACACTGTCAACTAGTTAAAAACAAATCAGTGGAGCTTTAAGAATCAGCAATGTAGCTTGTAGGTTTTAGCTGCTGTAGCCTAAATGTTTGCAGAAACAGTGCAACAAAAATATTGAGCTTCTCACTCGCTGACTGCACACATAGTCAGTTAGTTTGTAGCCATTTTCCAAAACCATTATCTTTAGGGTAGTGGGCAGTAGCCTACTATTCAGTCTAGCAATAGGTCTAAGTCAATAATGCATAATGTAGAGGACTCTTTTTGTATTTAAATCTTATATAATATCAAAAGTTCAAACGTGTTTTATTTCTCCTTAAAAATAGATATTGTATAGTGTTAAGTGTTGCAGATTGTATTCTGCCATACAGTGAAACACACCTGTACTAAACAGTATGGATCCAACCTGTGTGACAAGGTTTCTGTGAAATATAATACTACACCTCTTTTTTGGTTCTGGGGAATAAAGTGGCAACACAGTCAGCAAAAGAGAAAAGAAACTGTGATGGTATTCAAAGCCCAGGTCGCTGATTTGTGTCATCTGGAGGTTGTGTTGGCTTTGCTCACCTCTGCATCCACTCGCGACCCTGGCTGTACGCTCCGATAAGACTCTACCGCACCAGTCAGAGAAACAGACTCTTTCCTCCAGAGAGGCAACACTGTGGGCCGACCCGGCGGAGTTTGTGTGAGAGGACGAGCTGTAGCATTAAATGATTCTTCTCTGAGGCGTGTGGATGTCTAGATAAGAGACAGAGGAATGTCACTGGCAGACATTAGTTTGGAAATTGTGCTATGTCCTCGTGTACACTACCTGCAAGTCGACAAGGACGTGCTTCTGGAGCTTTGTCGCATTAAGACTCTAAAAAGTTAGATTTTATCATCAGCAACAGGTGGAAATGTAAAGGCACATAATACCACACAAAAGTCTCTATCACAGCAGCTGACCCTAAAAACACTTTTTATTTGGACTTTGGTGTTTTTGCTGCTCACAATTTAGTAAAACACCACTGAGCTCTTCTACAAAATACTGACTGCACCTTAAAACCTCAAATTAATCACTCTCCATTTAAGAGCAGATGCATCCCTGCACTCTTAATTTCAATTCTTTTTTTTCAGACAAGCAAAAAAGACCTTAAGTTGGAGACCTCAAGTCTTTACTCAGTGGCTGCAGCAGAGACTCACAGAAGGCAGCACATGATCCAGAACATTATTACATCTCTCTGACAAGGGCCTCAAACAGGTGAACACTTAGTTTAACACAGGTCTGACTGTGTTATACAATAATAACTTATGGCTCAGAGATGGTTTAAACTCGGAAAAACAGCGTCAATTTACAGTTTATCATCTTTGCTAACACAGATTACTGCTCATTCTCTCTGTTCTCTGCCGGTGACGGGACATTTACGTGACTGTTTGTTCATTTTGGAGAGTAAAGCTCAGACACTGACTTGTTTTTGTTGCGCTTATTGTTGCGCTTGGCCCTGGACCAGTCCGTGCAGCAGCAGAAGAGACACAGACGGTGAGCGAGTGAACGCCTCTTGCTAAAGTTGTTTTAGTTATGATTTAGTTATCCTCTGATTTGAACGAGGATGAGACTTTCTTAATTTCAACATCAACACTCTCGATGCCATACTAGAAACTGTAAACTTACCACAGAAAGTAGTAAAGTTTTTTATGTTTGCGAGGAGTGTCCGTGGAGGTTTGCGTTGTGCCGGAGGCTGGTTGCTTCTCTCCAACGGCAGAATCCATCTCAACTGTACACTTTACGGGTGATTGTAGTATAGTATATATGCGCTGTATAGATCCATGCACAGGATGGAAGAATTAAAAAAGCATAGCACATACACATAGCAAACTTTTTTTTCCCTGTAAGCTACACATACTGTTGTTCCTTTTGGGTGGGGTCAGTACAGATAAGTTTTTATTACCAAAAGGGATCCAAAGAGTCCCAAAAAAAGTGCACCGTACTGGATACTTTGGGGCAGCTTTGGCGTTAATTGTGTGGTTTGCTTTTGAAAACGTAAAGGCAAACGTTGATTGTTTTTTATCTTTTCTTTTAGTCAGACTAAGCTGTAGATGAGAATGTTGTGAAAGACCGCTGAGGTTACCAAATAACTTCTCTAAAGGTAATGTGTTTGACTATTTAACCAATCGATAATAATATGATAATAAGTTGATGGTGACCTCATGGTCTAAATGAAGTAGTCGACCTCCTCTGTTCATCTTCAGTGTCCCTTAAGAGAAATGTTCAAAACATGGCAGTGGTGCAGAAAATTCTAAAATAATAATAAAGAGACAGAACACAACTCCGTTAAAAGTTAATTTAATCTCAATCATCTCCTCATTAAAACAAGCATACTTAAATAATTTTGGCTTTAAAATATGTGAAGAGAAATATAAAAGTCAGTTAAAGTGTGTTGGTTGCTCATAGAACTAAAGTAAGTTTGAATCTATTTATTCTGGCTCTGGGCAGTCTGTATCTATATCCGAAGGGAAGAGGCTGATCAGAGCTGCACAGTATATTGACTGAGTAGAGCTTGTCTTTCATAGATTTTTGTTAGACAGAGCGGCTGCTTGCCAATTTTCTTATTTGCCGCTGACTCAGTTTTAAAGAGGGAACTCTGGGCCTAAAACCACTTCGATACTAGTCCCTTTTTTCTCCCACTGACTGTGTAATCTTTGCAGTAAAGCATCTTATTGTTTATCCTTTTCTCTTTTGCATTTTCATCTATTACTGTAAATAACTGTTTATATCCTTTACCTGTGCATATCATATCTACATTTTAGCATGTGTCCAGTTTAGTTGCCAGCCGTGTGCATCAGTTTGGGCAGTGAGGACACCGAAGCACTGAGTAAAAACAAGGCTAGTTCTGTTGAAAGGCCACTGAAAGGCGACTGTTTGTCTTCAAGAACCATTTAGAAACATTATATAGACTCCAGAAAAAAGCCATCAGAATTGTACATAATGTGGGTTATACAGATCACACCAATGCACTGTTCCTGAAATCATACCCCTTAAACTTGAAGACCTAGTTAAATTAAAAACATTGTTATTATATAAAGCTAGAAACAATCAATTCCTGAATAACATCCACAAAATATTTCTTAATCAAGAAGGAAGGGTATAATTTAAGGGGAAAATTCAATTTAAATGTACCGTGTTTTTGTACCGCCTTAAAGAGACAGTCTATCACTCGCAGTTGTGTGACTCTGGAACAAAATACAATAACTTAAAAGGTGTAGAAACATTGCTGTAATTAAAAAAAATATGTAAGTTAAATTTAGAAATAATCCAGATAATGATGATTAATTAATATTGGAGCAGTACAAGAGTTTGTTTTTCTTCTGTTTTTATGAATTTGTTTTGTTTTGTTTTATTGTATCACGTGGTGTTTTGATTTGAATGTTTATTGGGGTAAGCAATAATAAATCTCAGTCTTCACCCTACACCCCCAGAGTCTGTGGCACTGGTGTATGAATGTGTAAGTATGTTTGGTGAATGTATGTGGTGATGGTCAGAGTGTGAGTGTGTTCCAGAGCAGCTGTGGCCCTCAGTATGTGACTGTGGATTGAATGTAAAGTGTCTTTTTGGTTCATGAAAAGCACTGTATAAGTTTGATGTAATAAAAATAATAATAATATTTCTTTCAGTCAAGGTCAGCTTTTGTTTGAAATTATTTGTATTCTTTTCTCTCTCTTTTTTCTTTCTCACTTATAAGAAACAACTAAACAAAAAAATATAAATAAAATAAATAAAACTTTAAACTAGACGGGTGGTGGGCCCAGAGAGAGGATGAACTGACCAGTTTGAGTGCATAAGTACAGGCCTCCTATGTTACGGTGAGGCTTAGGACCTGCTCCCATATCGTTTTTAATTTATCCACCCAGGGACTCCTAAGGTCTGCCATGATGTTCTACACAGTAGTTTGGAGAAAAGACCTCTGGTAGATTCAGTTGTGAAGTAATAAAGTGCCTTATCTGAAGGCTAGTTTTCTATTGTAACTTTTCTATTGAATTAGTAGGTGTGAATTACTACAAGAAACTATTATACATTTTACATTTTACTTTTTCTCATTTTCAAAAAGAGCCTGACTGAATGAAAGAGTCGTGAGTCGTGAAAGTCCACCAGTCCTGGCTGCTGCTAGTTGACCACAGGTTGTGTCACACAGCGTTTTTTGTGCCATTAGCGTTCTGTCTGTCATGTCTCGGCCAGATCACGAGGCTGTGCAGGCCATCAGGTTTACCTCTCACTTGTTCAGCTCTTATGTATATTTGATCACGTGTCTGTTTTTATCTTTCCTTGTGCAGTCATTCTCTCTTTGTTGTGTCCTTCCAGCTCCTATCCTCATCCTTCCTTCAGCCTAGATGACCCACACGCTCTGCCGTCACTAGCGTTAGTCTGCTCCTAACTCACTCAAATTAAAATCTCCAATGGAATCTAATATAATTTGCTAAGCTAACTGGTCTTTCATTTACACGGATGACCACAAAAGAAATCCAAATTTAGGATGGGAACGAGTTCAGAGTTTTGTAAACGTTAATCATAGCTATAGCTTTTGTTGCTAGTGATGCTAATGTTTAGTAAAGTAAAAAAAAAGTTTGTGTGTACAATTTCTCAGTGATAATGTACAGAAGTCAAACATAAGCAGTGTACACAGTCAGCCGTGGTCTAGACCGGTGCGGTGTTCAATCTGGTAGTCAAAAAAGCCCCAAAAGTCCAAAAAGCTAAAAAGCATAATATTATTCATCCATAGCATGAATAATCTTTTTGTTTCTCAGTTGTTTTCTGATATCATGTCATAATACCCACTTTCATGTATTTTTAAATTTTTATTTATTGCCATACCACTTGGAGCATTCCATTTGGATGTTGTTTTTAATTGTGACAATGAAACAATCATTTTCCTGTCCCCAATGTGAATGATTGGATAAAATGATCTGGTGATATGTGGTTTCTGACAGCTGGTTCACCCAATCACCTCCAGGTCTTCATAGAAATGTGATGCACTGCGAAAGAATGCATATTGTGAAGTATTTTGCATTATGAAAGTTTAATTGAACTGATGCTGATAAAAAGTGGTCTATAAGTGGTCATATATGTTGATGTCCATGTTTATCACTGACATATTTTAAACCTGGTCCTTAAGTGTAATTGTTGGCTGCTAAATGTTAAACCATACCTCACCCATTGATTTCAGTGTAGTTTCCAGTATTCCACAGACCAGATGTATTAAAGGTGACAAAATCCGGTTGAAAGGAGGGCCCATGTGAAAGTTTGTTATTGTGAGTGTCCTGAAAACTGAACCCATCTCCATTTAATCAGGGCTTGATATAAAATTGTAATCACGCTCTTATTAATGGCGTGACCTTGCTGATTCCATTTGCGCCAATCCTTTTTAATCAGAGCTACGTGTTTATTGAGGCTTTTGTGGTCAATTGTAAAAATGCCCCTTTAATTTCTCCCAAAAGTCTGCAGTAAATGAGATGACATGCTCCTTCCAAATAAATGAGTGATGATTATAGCTCATTTTAGAAATCAAACAAATTCAAACCATAATTCAAATGTAAAATAGTGAGTTAGTCCATTGTAAGTAAATACAAGCTAATCGGTTCTCTGGGTCATGTTTTAAGTTGTTTGTTAAATCTTAGTTAAAGGTGCAAATGTACAAGAAAAGTCCAGGAGAAAATAATGAAGGAAATACAATTCAGATGTAGCTTGGATTTTACAAAACCTGCAAAGTATGACTTTATTGTACTCTACTTTTAATAGGATCGCTTAAAATGTATTCAGAACAGTACAGACATGTTAGGGTGATTCCTTATTCAGGAATGAACCCATTTCACTTTTTCAGCACATCCCCCTCAGTCCTTTAGGGTCGCCTGGTATACCAGACCATTTTCTTTTTTTTCTGATTGGTTATTATTCCTCTTGTAAACCCCGCCCTGGAAATTGAATGCAAGCAACATGGTGCCAGACAAACTTCTTTGTATAGAATTGTAAAAGAGTTAGTTGTGGCTGGCCAGACTACCTTCAGGGCCTAGTGCCTCTCTTTCTACTGTTTGGTTCACATTTACATTTACATTTGGTCATTTAGCTGATGCTTTTATTTAAAGTGACTTACATTAAGCTTCTAATTACCAGTGTTAGAGCTGGAACACCACTGGTTCACTTGCACATGTTTGAATAACTGTAGTTTCAATATTAGTACAGTAATTACTGCCACCGTAAAGGAGTCGGCTCATTTGTTTGTTAGATTATTTAAGTCCTTGCAATGATAAAAAAATACTAACGTGTGCTTACCTTTGCTCATACAGATGGAGATAGCTTGCCTCTTAAGTCAAGAAAGACTTGCAATAAAAGGACAATACTTGTTGAATAAAACATGTAGGCCTATATACAGTATATCATTACAAACTGTATATACTGTTAAGTCTTCTGTATACCGGAGTCAGAAACATAAAACAATAGTATAGTGTCTGAAGTTGTCCACTAATTGAATGCACTATAGAGTCCTCTATAGTGAAAACTTTGAACAGCTGACTGCATTTATTGATGGAAACAATTTAAACGGGTGCCATTCTGGGACTGCCCTTCTAAAAGTATCAAGGGACAGTATGATAGCTGCTGACAAGGGACAGTACACTAAATCAGACAAGCGTCAGAAGTCTACAGAACAAAATGGGGTTCTCTGGATCATTTTGTGTTTGTATTAATAACATTTGGTCTGAAATGACCCCGCTGTCATGTGGAGTTCCTCAGGGCTTGGTTTTAGGTCCTATTTTATTTTTATTGTACATTCGCCCTCTTGGGGAAAGCTGATGACATTCAGTCGTACTGTTCTTTTAGAAATTCTGAGTTTAATAAGTTCACAGATTTATTGCATAAACAGGTTAAACAATAACTACTTACAACTGAACACACAAAAGACTGAAACCTTAATCTTAGCTCCAGACTATAAACGTCCTCTGATCAAACAGCACCTCTGTTCCTTGGGTTCATCCAGTCCAGCCTCAGAAACCTTGGTGTTTTGTTCTATGTCTGTCTGAGAAAGAGATTTTACAAATGTTACACATTTTCTTTTGTTCCTCTCTGAGCATCAATATGTTGTCGTTCTGCAAAAACAAAACGTAATTTTTTTGTAAATTTGTGAATTATTTTATGATCTGGCTGAATCCCATTTTCTGGCTCACAGGCAAGAAGGATTAATGCATATTGTTCCGAATTACTCCGCCAACTTATAACCACATTCATTCACTCTAGCCAAAGGATATACCCCAAATTATTTTCAGATACCTTAATCTATAGAATGAATATAAAAGAATAAAAACTGAACCTAAGTATAAGGTCAAGTCAGATACACTTTTAATGGCCCTAATAAGACCTTCGTCTCAGCTGCTTAAAAACAGTTGAATATCAGCCTCAAATTCTACATAATTCCATTCAACATTTGGCATCACACAGTGCCATTTTTCAAAAGCAGGCACTCACAGACTTTCTGGCTGTGTCTAGACCGGCTTCTGTTTCCCCTTCAAACTTTTGGCTGCAAACTGTCAAACTGCCATGCTCTCATTCTGTGCACTCCGCTCTGTTGGAAAGTCAGCGCTACTTTTCCTCAAACACTTCAATCTTTGTGGGAACATTGTTTGAAATTTGAACAGATGGACTTTGGTGGAAGCGAAATGAAAGACCTTAACTGATCTTTTCCTTTGCAAATGTCATATGTGCTAATTGCAGAAGCAGAGTTGTGTCTCACTGTTCCTCGGAGTAGGTCTGGCCCGTCTGGATTCAGACTCCTTCAACCTTTTCCAGCAGCGTCTCATTATGTCCCTGTCTCATCAGGAGCACTCCAGTCATCCCCCAGATATTTGGAAAAGATGCAAATGAAGCACTGATTCATCCTAAGGCAGAAAATGTTTTGTGTCTTAGATCCCCTTTAGACCATCTATTTCAGTCCGTTCAGCTTTGTGGAGAGAGGTTTCCAGCTCGTCTCATTGTTTCTTGTGTTGCCTTGAGTCCACATTTGATCAGATTTCAATTTGCTGCTTCATATGCAAAACTGTGCTGGCTTCTGACTTATTAAAACAGCACTTTTTTTACTTCCACTACCATCATTATATTGAGAAACATTCTCTGTGTTCACACTTGCTGTGTTGATAGCTCAGTGAGTGCAGTACACTTGGATTGAAGTGTGAACCTCAGTGCCACTAAACATGCCCCGAGACCTTTTCAAGACATGGGTCTCAGTCCGCTTCCTACTGAAACTCTAGTAAGGTTCTCTTAAATTGTGAATCACAAATAGAGCGCAACATCTAAATGAGAGGATCATAAACTGGCAACAAAAACATCACGTAGTGTTTAATGTGTTTTCGAGAGTGAAAACAAGAAACCAACACAATATTGTCCATCACCACAACCAAACTCTAAATTCATTGACATCTTTGTAACTAATTTAGTGCCCTTTATGTATGAGCCACTGGTTCTGTAAAGATGCAGTGAGTGATTTACTTCTTGATGGTCTTCAATGCGATTAAGGCACCAAACCATGCATATGCTTCTAATTTATAGACTTTACTATATTTTCAATAACAGAATTAGCATTAACCACCAAACATTGCATATTGTGCCCCCCCCGTGTGCGAAGCTTTAGAGTGTAGTCTCCGTACTCCCTGTACTCTCTGCAGCGGTTTAGGGCCTCACATGTTCCAATAGAGCACGGATGAAATAACTCCAATTACATTTGAATGTGTAAAGTTGGTGTGTGTTATACCTATCATGCTAAATAATTCGTTTTTTTATTGTTGCATTGTGCTTCTTCCTCACCAACTATATGGAAAACAATTAGGTTTGTCTAATAAAACCTTTTTATTTAGCAGTTTTAGTTTGCTACCTCGCTCAAATGAATGGAAATCATCACCCTCAGGTCTGTTGACGTTCCTTGGACAAAGGTCGTTATTACTCTACTAAGCTTCTTACAGCCTCAATGATCTAATAGTGGTTAATAGTAAACTAACTTGACTATAACTATTCTGAAAAGTGAGCATCTACAACTAAAAATGCTGACATTTTTCAGCTCATTCACACTATTTATTACATTCCAATCTGACCAGGTGTGAAGGGAACCTCTGACTCTTTCAGGCTTCAAACAAAGTCAAAAGTAAGAGCTGGCTGGTGCAGACTTGTGCAGATGAAGAGAATAGGAGACTGAAGAAAGGAAAGCTCCCAGGGACTGGCCTTTCGTCGCTGTGAGAGGGAGTGTGTCCAGCGTTGGCCTTTCCCTCTGCTCAGAGCTCAGGGGAGCGGTCGGCTTTAGCTCTCATCCACCAACGGATCATTAGAGTCAGATTTAACGGGGCCACGTGAAGTGGACTTTAAAGACTAGGTTTTAAGAGTGGTTTGTCAAAGTGGATTATAGTTGTATTTGGAAGTTTCTCACATTGAAACACGAGTAAAAGAGTCTCAGAGTGAAACAAGATGTGTTTCTAAGTCTGTCAAGTAAAATATATTTCTCTTATTCTCAAAGGACTTTGTCATAAGTTACTTACTCAAAGGACTTTGTCATAAGTTACTTACTTCTGCCTACTCCTTTTGGGATTTGTGTGATTTTAATGCATAGTCATGTAGTATATTTTAATGCATAGTCATGTAGTATACAGCATACGTAACTGCTAAAATAAACACTTGAATTGAATTGACGTCAAATACGTATATAGCTTGAAGAAGTGCTTAATGACAAAATGAAAGCAATAACAGTTCTATATTTAACACTATTAATACCAAATTGACAGTGTGGTGTATATAATTCCAATTAATAATATTGATTTCCATATAAAGCCTATGCGACCGAACTCTAACAGTCTTCAGGTTCTAACTTCTCTGTCTACATTAGTCAGGTTTCCACAAAATATAAAGAAAATTAAATTGTATTTTTTTTATGTTGTAAGAAGCGTTTTCAATAAATGTCAAAAATCAAATAAAGTTTGTGTGACATTATTTAAGGTCTTACATAGATTTTGCATTGGCTTGAGGAAAGATCGATAAAGAGTTCTGTAGAAGTATTTTTTTATACCACTCAGGAATATAGATTTCCGCTCTCCTAAACCTCAAAGCAGAAACAGCTGACATGTTTGATTTTTTGCTAGATCTAAGTTCATTTAAAAAAAAAAAAGTTAAGTTAGTAGCTAGTGCTTGAATAGTCGCTTTCTCAGAAGCCGTTACTTCCTTTTTCATAGATAATTGATATTACAGAATGTTTTTATAATTTATGAATAAACAGTTTTCATATTAAAATCTGATTCTTTTGGTTCAGTCTGTTTATTGAAAAGTATTTTAACATACTCTTAGTAATGTCACATACCAATTACTAAAGTTTAAATCCATACAATAATGTGACCATAACGTACTGTAAACAGTGAATAGATCCAGTGTAATGATTACACTTTTGAGACATACTGTATGTGTGGTGAGGAATCTCTGCTGTGGTTGTGATCATCATCACATCATGGCTTTTAGTGCCTTTAGACAAAACCTGTACCTTTGTACTGTGTGTGATTGACAGATTCACATTTCATGCTTTACGTGAATATCTTTTAGGCTTTTCTGCATCAAGTCACAAGTCAAAGAGTTGTGTTGTACAGTCTGTGACGGCTCTGTTGATGAGGACCCAAAGAAATGCATGTGTTTACTGTTTAACACTGCTGTCCCATGAAGACTTTTAGGATTTCACTGATTCCATTACACAATAGCATTTTACGGATAGGAAGGCTCTATTGTATTTGTAATTGAACCTGATTAATAAGAACTGTGTTTTAGGTTCTGAAAAGCCAGTTTAGTGTGGAGCCATTCAGGGAAGAAATATATACTGAATAAAAAGTCAGAATATATTGAATGAAATGTAGTGTGGTTCCTACATAAACATACACTTAATTAGGAATGTTTTTCAAAATATATTGAATTTCTGAATAAGGAAGGTTTATAACCTAGGAATGAGACTCCTATTTACAGAAATGAGTTGCCAATATTGAGATACAAGAAGATACACATATTTCAGACATTTTTATCATTGACTTACTCAGTATGTGTGCTTCTTGATTTTAACAGAGCATTATTTACAGTTTGCTTTAGATTGCACTAATTCTAATACCAGTACCAAATACTGGTATCATCTGGACAAGCCTATATGAAACATTGCTTGTAAGATTTTGAGATGAATAAGAGTCCGGTCATTGAGTTGACTGGTGTGACTGACAGCTCCCAGCCTGCTCCCAGCTTCAAAGAAGTACTTTTCAAGCTTGTGGATGTGATGATGTTAATGATGCAGATTTTCCACTAATGCAGGAACTATACAGAGAAAAAGAGGAATAGAAAATAAGTACTAGTATCAGAGGAGGTTAAACAAATGTTAGTAAAAGACACAGTGAGGAGTATTGAGTGCTGGTACTGGTTTTGGGACAAATCGAGTTCCTGCTTCTGGATCATCCAAACTGGCCACATTTAAGAAGTGTCTTTGTCTAATCTTTGTTCAAGTACAAATAGTAGCTCAACCTGGAAATGTTTTCTTGTGTTTTACTCAGAAATTATAATGTTTGCAACTAAGTGTACAAACACATCCAGGAAAATGCTTATGACATTTACATAATGGCTCTATTGTTAAAGGAAGTGGGCGGTTTTAAATAAACAGTTCTTCCTGTTTATTTGACAAAACAAGGTCATTTAGTCACCTTTTAATCGTAGAAAACACTAAGCTGACACTATAAAAATGAACAATTTAAGTGCACTGTAAGTGTGGTTAGCACTTCTGCCTTGCTGTAAGAAGGTTGTCGGTTTGAGTTCCCAACCCGGCCAGTGGCGACTTCTTTGTCTTCCTGTGCTACTGTGGGTTTTCTGTTGGTGGATTGGGGCGTCTATATTGTACAAGCTCTCAAATTTATTGTAAAAAACTACTGTGGTTGCCAGTATTTTCTGATAACAGGCTGCATTCATCTTGCCATCAATTTTGACCAAGTTTCCTGTGTCTTTGTAGCTCACACTTCCCCAAAACATCAGTGATCCACCTCCATGTTTCACAGCAGGAATGTACGTTTCATCATTGGCCTTAAACGTTACAGTCTCCAAATGTAACATTTATGGTTGTGGCCAAAAAGTAAAATTTTGTTCTCATCACTCCAATTAACTTTGTTTCAGAAGTTTTGAGGTTTGTCTCTGTGCTGTTCGGAATATTGAAAGCGGGATGTTTTGTGACATTTGTGTAGTAATGGCTTTCTTCACCATGCAGCCCATTTTTCTCCATTTTTGCCTCCTTATTGTGCATCTTAAAACAGCCACGCCTGTATTTCAGTTGAAGTTACTTGTTGGTTTTTCTTTGCATCTGAACAACTTTCCTGACAGTGGTGGCTGGCATCTTTGTTGGTCTACCTGACCCTGGTTTGGGTTTAACAGAATCCCTCATTTTGAACACTGCTGATTGGCATTCTCAGTTCCTTGGATATCTCTTTCCTGTTTTATACAGTTCAAATACCTTTTCCTACAGATCCTTTTTACAATTCTTTTGCCAGCCGAGAAACTCACTGACCTTTTATACACACAAACAGACAGAGCAAACATATCACAGGTGAGGATGGTTGACTCAGTTTTTTTGTGTTATCATTCATATTCTTTGAAAATGGCCCAATGGCACAACTCTCTCTCTATCTCTGTCCCTAAATATACAGTATATATATATATATATATATATATATATATATATATATATATATATATATATATATATATATATATATAATTTCACCTGTTAACTCAAGGGATATGTATACAAGATGCCAAATAACATGTATTTCAGGAATAACAGCATGTATTAATTTATGTTTCCTTACATAAGTCTGAGGTGCGTCATATCTGAACAATTAACTAAATAAACACACCTTAAATAAAAAATTAATGGATAAATGAACTCACTGTTCACTTGTGTTTAAATAAATAAAGAACAATAGCGGTGTAAGGAGCATAACCTGACACAATAAGCAGCACGTGGATGAATAAATAATAAATTATAGGACAAATGGACAAAACCTTAAAGCGTTAAATCGTTGATCTAATGCAGGAAGCAGTCTGGGCACGGAGCATGTACGTAGGTGAGTAACGCCAAATGCGTCCTTGTGTTGGATGGGTGTACTTTTTGAAAAACTAGTGACTGCATAAATCCCTGTGAAAAAAGGAGCACATTCCCATAATAAGAAGATAAGGACTTCGAACATATAATCTACTCATCTTTTTAACAGTATTACAATACTATAACAATTTTAATTTATAATTAAATTATGCATTAAATAAAAAGGAATTATCAATCAATTTTAGATAGATTCAGAATATTTTTTTTCCATAAACCATAACGTTTGACTGAAAAGTGACTCATGTTCTTCATATTCTTTGGCGGACTTGTGCAGTGCAGGAATGCGTTTTCCAGTGCTGTATTCCCCCTGATGAAAGCCGTGGCTCTGCTCCCACCTGTGCGTCTGGAGGCAGGAAATGAAAGTGCCGTTCCTACTGCAGCTCTTTTCCCTCCTGTCCCTGACAGAGAGGATGCTGGGAGATGGCGGAAAGCCCACCCGGGACCAGGCAAAGGAATGAGAAAAACAGCTGGTGACACCTCTGCTGCGTCTGGAAAGAGAATACATGTCATCTCCAGTGTCACACCTCGCCTTGTGTTATTGGTGTATTTGTGCGAGTACAGGCTGTGATACCCCCGTAGTGGTGCGTGGATGCTCTCACAGCTCAGGGTTGTTGTTGCTGCTGCAGTAGAGTAAGTAGGACACCAAGTTAGTGATCAGAGGAGCACACTCTCTGCTCTTATCCATGTGTTTCTGCCTCCTTTTGTCATTCCAGTTATGTCTGTTTCCAAGCTTCATAACCTTCCTCTCAATTCCCCAGTGGAAGGATACATTGGAAGGTTGCTTGTTTAAGGTGGGCTATACTATGGTAGCCCTGCTGGGACATGCTGTTGCCTATAAAGAAACACAGAGGAAATAGGTCTGAGGGTGATTTACCTTAAAAAAATACTCTTTTGACAATGCTTTATTTTCTATAACACTGCAATAATACATGTATTGTTGATTTGTGATGCTTTGCCAAATGTAGTGGGACTTTGTGACAGTATGCAGTGACGTGCGGAGAGTTTTGTGGCTGGTGCAGCAGAATCAGTGTCATATTCACAAATATACTGTATATACTGTATATACTAAATAGAATAGCATCAATCAATTTGCCAGCTTCCACTTGATTTGATTTATTATTATTCTTTATTATTCTGTTGTATGTGTTTTATGTATTTAAAGCGTCTCTATGTTCCCTAAAAGCGCTATATAAATTTGATTATTATTATTATTATTAGTTAGCTACCTTATTGCTAGAAAAATAGCATTAGAGTTAAAGACAAGTTGTGAGTTTTTTAAGTGGTTCCAATTATAACATAATTGTACATCTCTGAACTAAAATGAAGAGTTGGCATTATTTATATAATTGACTATACTTAACTGGTCTGGCCCCCTTCAGATCTAATTGGGCTGGATGTAGCCCCTGAACTACTAATCAACCAATCACATGGCAGTTGCTTCAGTGCATTTAGGGGTGTGGTCCTGGTCAAGACAATCTCCTGAACTCCAAACGGAATGTCAGAATGGGAAAGAAAGGTCATATAAGCAATTTTGAGCGTGGTATGGTTGTTGGAGCCAGACGGGCCGGTCTGAGTATTTAATCTGCTCAGTTACTGGGATTTTCCACGCACAACCATTTCTATGGTTTATAAAGAATGGTGTGAAAAGGGAAAAACATCCAGTATGCAGCAGTCCTGTGGGCCTTGTTGATGCTAGAGGTCAGAGGAGAATGGGCCGACTAGTTCAAGCTGATAGAAGATTTCTGTTGAGACATTCAGATGGTAGAGTCAGAATTTGTCGTAAACAGAATGAGAACATGGATCCATCATGTCTTGTTACCACTGTGCAGGCTGGTGGTGGTGGTGTAATGGTGTGGGGGATGTTTTCTTGGTACACTTTAGGCCCCTTAGTGCCAATTGGGCATTGTTTAAATGCCACAGCCTACCTGAGCATTGTTTCTGACCATGTCCATCCCTTTATGACCACCATGTACCCATCCTCTGATGGCTACTTCCAGCAGGATAATGCACCATGTCACAAAGCTCCAATCATTTCAGATTGGTTTCTTGAACATGACAATGAGTTCACTGAACTAAAATGTCCCACACAGTCACCAGATCTCAACCCAATAGAGCATCTTTGGGATGTGGTGGAACGGGAGCTTCGTGCCCTGGATGTGCATCCCACAAATCTTCATCAACTGCAAGATGATATTCTATCAATATGGGCCAACATTTCTAAAGAATGCTTTCAGCACCTTGTTGAATCAATGCCACGTAGAATTAAGGCAGTTTTAAAGGAGAAAGAGGGTCAAACACAGTATTAGTCTGGTGTTCATAATAATCCTTTAGGTGTAGAAGAGTTTAAAACCCCTGGTTTACCATGTTCATTCTTTTAGTCTCTTTTTCTCTAAACGGACCGCTGCAGTGCACCTGACACATGACTGTGTAGCAGAACAAACATCAATCGGTGGCTTTTGTTCATTCCCTTTACTGAGTCCAGAGTACTGTCTGCCTCAAACCCTGGTTTATCAGTGGGGTTTAATGTAAGAACAGCCAGACTAAATGTGGTTCACACATTTATAAAAATCAATTATCTAGACCATTGCTACCTAAACTGTGTATAGGGATCTGAAGGAGGGTCTTTTTTGGTCTTTAAATAATAATGAAAACGGTAAATTAGTCTGGAGCAAAATGACTTAAAGTCAACAAAATAACCCCAATAAAGGAGCAAGGCTAATGAAAAAAAAATGCAATCTTTCAATCAAAAGTTTTTAAAATAAAAGGTTTGGGTCACAATTTGGGATTTTGAGATTTGGGACAACAGAAGTTTGGGAGACACTGATCTAGATTATGGAAAGTCAGGACATATGCCAGAGATGTCTACATCCATATTTTAGTGAAAGACAACAGTATTTTCTCATTAGTAGTATTTGAACAAAACTGGAAATTTAGCCATTTTTTACTTTTTCAATGCTTGACTTGACATGCTTTACTTTTGATGTCTGCCTGTACCTTACTGTAGGTTCTGCATATTTGCTTTAAGCAGAACTACTGCAAAGTGTCTGTTACATGTCAGACACGTAGTTCTGTGTTTTATAGTTATTGTTATAGTTATTTGTGCAGCCTTAATCTAAAAACGAGATTCAGTCATTCAGAGGGATGTCTTTGCAGTTACAACATGAGCTGCAGAGTGGATAGGCGAGCTAAACTCTGGGGCCAACGCGTTCAAAGTCAGCACAGAAGATGGTGTCAGAAGATAGTGTCCTGATGTGCACTCCACAGTCGGGGGCTGCTTGGTGATTTCAGGAAACTTGGATGGATACTTTTGATTTGGGAGACTGGCTGTTCTCTCATTCTCACACACCTCTGCAGACACTCTGGGGCCACAGGAGAGACGGAGGCAGTAAAAGCTTAAGGAAAGGAGAGAAGAAGCAAGTGAGAGGAGGTTGGTTCGTCCCACACTGCACTGGGACCAGAGGACAGACAGAGATAGAACAGACTGAGAGAGAACTGCAGTTATGATCCTCAATCTCAATAATCTGCTCCCATCATTACACATCCACTTTCTCTGCTGCTGACGGCCGCCCGCTACCTTCCTCACAATTACTCAGCGCGCTAATGACGTTGGAGCTAATGCGGCAGTGATTATGGTGCGGCCGCTATTTGTTCTTATTTAGCCGGGCCCTGGGGCTGCCGCAGGTAATGGGCGGCTACGTGCGTGCTGATGTGTCATGTTCTCCGTCTTTAAAATTCACACTGAATTTATTATCCTCCAGCTCCGGAGCTCACATGAGGACGCAGAGTGGAGAGAAGGGCCCAGTGCCTTCAGGTGGACAGTGGAGCTTTCTTGTGTGGGCTGACTTTTTGACCTAAAGTGAACTTAACCTGAGGTTCTCATGCTTTTAGCGGAAGCCCCAAGACATTACACTTGTTTTAAAAATGGTGACATGTAGGGATGCTGCTCAACTTTTTAACTTTTTATATATATATATACTGTATATACTGTATAAATACAAGGTGTTTTTGCATTGATTAGTGAGTGAGGCTCTACCAGAATTGTGTTGTGAAATAATAAAGCCTCATTCAGACAGAGATGCTCAACCAGAGGTCATGCTAGACTTTCTCACTCTCTGTCATTTTGACAGAGTTGTAAATTTTCCATCATAATCTATTATTACCTTTTTAATTTTCATACTTAAATAATACTTATAACAGCTTTTTGTTTTACTCACATTTTAAGAAATTACAAGGTGAGCATAAAGGCAGATTATTTATTATAACAGATGAAGAAAAACAGCCATGTTCAACATGAAGCTGCTTTTTATTTTCTGCATATTTTGTGCAAGTACTGAACATAGTATATTAAACAATATGATTCCGACCACAAAAGGAAATAACAAAAATTAAATTTACTTAATTCAATGGCTGTTCTGTAGTTCTGTCTGCCCTGTTCAGTGTTGTCTGTTTGTCCTTCATCCTCCAATTCATCATGTCCTCTTTTTTCACCTTTATTAACAATATCAGAACTTTTTGGTGGTTTGAAGAAACTCCTATTTGCCATGACAATTAAACGCAAATGCAACTGAATGCAGCGTGACCAAGATTGAACCTCATTGATAATAATATGTACATTCACCACCAATCTGTGCACAACATCATGTTAACACTGCCTGCAGCTTCTCTGTCTCAAAGAATGTAGTTAACAAAGTCTTCAGAGGGAACACAAATCTGCGGAAACATACACTGTTTGACAGTTTGTTAACGTGACTCGATAAATAAATACCTGGTCTGTGGATTTATCATCTGCAGTTTATCCTATCAGAGCAGTTCCATGTTGTTTATGTTTGTAATGGTAAAACTATCGCTACATCTTCAAACCTGAAACACGTTCAGACCTGTCACAGCTGCCACCTCACTGGACACATGAGGCTGGTAAGGCCAGGGTTCAGACGTGAATACTTTACTTTGTGAGTTATTAAACTTTCAAATCTCATGAGAATCCAGCAGCAGCAAAAGGTTAACAGTTTGTGTCAATGAAAAGAACTTCATGAGCACTTTTCTAGGCAGAGTTGTCTTGGATTCTAAAGTTTACTCAATAAAAAAGCAGTATGACTTTACTTATTTATTTTTTTTGTGTTTCTTACTATATGTTCTTTTGCAAAAGTGTGCTTGGTTAGTGCTTCACAACTCTGTATACTGGGGAAGTAAGTAAGTAAGTAAGTAAAAAAGAGCAGGGTGACCTGACCATGGAACAGCAGTTACATGTCACTCAGCATCAGCCGGCGGGAGGCAGGGACATGAATAGTGGAGAAGGGAGGCTGAGAGCACAAAAGCAGAAACCTTCCACTGTTCTAATCACCACCATAGGATAAATATGTCAGTGACCAAGTATTTGCCTACAAGTAGGATTCCTATGTTGTGCAGATATGTCTAAGCTACCTTCTGGAACTATAGCCTGATATTTACCAATTATCTGATACATATTCAACTCCTCCACCTATAGGTTGTAGTTTACATTACACTGTACATTACCTTGTACATCCCAAGGTTAGTTCACAATCTATAAGTGTCATAAATAAAAAATAAAAACAATCTGCTGTTGGATTATTTCCTTCTTGTGTGCTGAGTGCTGCCTGGCTCAGCTAAAGGTAGAAAATAAACCAACTGGCTAAATGTCTCCAGTTGAAATGGATGAACAAAGTCTAAGCGGGGAAAATAGAAGTACATTCCTGTCTGTCTGGGAGAAGATTCAAAAGACAGCGTTTTTAACAGCTTAACAGCTTGTGCAGACCACCAGCAGAGTCAAATGTGAAGAGCTGAGTGCGCCGGAGGTGCATTAGCGTTTGTTAACTTTATGTAGTCGTTGCTGATTTTGATTGAGAGACTCTTGAGACAGAATTGAAAAAACTTAGAGGATTCTACTTCTTTCCATTTCTATCTAGGTTACATATACTGACAAAACATATACAGCCGTGTTTAAATGTACTTTTCACTGAGGGGTACAAGTCGGGCACAGTTTGTTTCAGGTATGTCCAGAAGAGGCTTGCTGTGGCCCGAGAGCAGTCTGCTACTTGCACTACACAGTTATGTCCACAGAGCTCCAGGAGATGATGTCACCCAACCCAAAGTATATCAATAAATATATTCTGTAGAAAAGCATTGAGCCTATTTCCACGCAGTCTCCAGTAGATTTGTGTGTTTTAACAGAAGAAAACACAGAGCAAAAAGACCAGATCTTAGCTTTTATTTTGTAGTGTCAGTAATTAGAGCCGACTGACGCCTAGTGAGCTGTAAAACAGATATAAACAGAGATTAATATCTAATAATAATAGTCAATGTGTAATATATACACCACACAAGGTTGATACAGCAAAGAGAAATGGATAGAAACAGACTAATTAGCATAAATCCTCACAGCGAGCCCGGCGTTACATAAAACTGAAGAGGCCAATGTCTTTGCCTCCTGTGACATTCAGACAGTTGTTGTGAGGTGGACTCCAGAAAAGTGTGTTACTAAAAAACAATACAGACTTCCTACTGTGACTCTGCTGTAACCACATCAGACTCAGATAATGTTAAAAATACAACTCCTTTTGTTCATATCTCGTTATTTGACATTTATCTTATGCAGCCTCAGAAACGTGCACATGTCTTTCTTCTTCAGTGACTCTGGAACGAAGCAGCTGCAGGGAAAGAGCTGAACAGAGCTAATAGTTAATGTCTGTGAGCTGTGGGTTTGTGTGATGGGTCTAGACTCTTGTCTGGTGCAGGATAATGCTTATAAAAACTGATTTAATGAAGTTCAGCTCAAGTCCGTTTGTTTGACATCTACACTAGCACTGGTCATGTCTTTCTAGCTTTTTCCTGCCAAAATGGCCGATAGTAGTCCCGTGGCATCTGGTGCTCTATATATGAGAGAAGAAATTGTTTTTGAAGCAATCTTTTAAAATTTAGATGCCCCTGATTTGACAGTTGTCATCTTTTTTATTTTTTGTGACTGTTGAGATAGGAAAGCTCCTCAATGTTTACCTTCATTGTACTGTTATTCTATTTAGAGGTGTTTTTACATTGTTGTGATGGACATTACAAAGGCATAATGTGTTGTCATTAATTAGAATAAAGAAGAGATTAAGCCCTTTTTTCTCTAGCCAAGGCAACTTTATTTATTTACCGCTGGTTAAAACAGAGACAAAGAGACAGGACAAGAGTTGTAAGACGTCAACTGTGTATAAATCTGCAAACAGGACACCTTTTAGCATTCTTTCTTTTTGGAATGTAACTGTTTATCACAAGAAACAGACAAGCCACATTTGAGAAAACATTGTTGTATTTCTGTTTTTCCTTTTCAGTTCTGTCTATACCAAACCATACCATGTGCTGTACTGACCTGACCTGTGCCAAGTATGTCAGTGTGTGCTTTTAAATTCAAAAGAATATACAAAGTTATAGCGGGAGCAGAAAGTCAGAGGTGGCATATTTCAGTGCGAGAGGAGTGAGTCCTTGACGGCAGACAGTGAAGTGTCTGGCGTGGGAGTCAGCTGGGACTCATTTGAGAGAACAGGAAGCAGTCCTGTCTCATCCGTCCTCTTCACGCGGCCCTTCAGGTGGCATCTCAAAGAGGAGCGTCCCACTGCTCATTTACCATGCTGAGGGGACGTCCAGCCTGAGAGCAGCCTGAGAGCAGCCGGAGGCCAGAGTGGGCCAACTCTCAGACACTCAGGAGCCACTTCAGAAGACTCCACATCTGAGGGCAGCCTTCACTGTCACTATCTGTGTTTACATAGAGCAGACATTTCAGCTTTAGTTCAGTTTCTGATTTCTATATCTTGTTTGCCCTAGAGCTTGATAGTAGAGGAAATTTTGTGACGATAGGCCTCGGTCACTGTACTCATTCTTTTGGGTGCCACACCATAACTTAAACGGAAACGTTAATCCGAAGAGGATTATAGAGGTTATATTCTTGAAAAATGCAGCATCTTATTTAGTATTTATTTGTTTTTTTTATTTGCACGTGGCAGAGTGGTTAGCAGTCCTGCCTTACAGCAAGAAGGTTGTGAGTTCAAAACCCAGCTGGCTCAAATATTCTCGGCCGACTCCGGTCTTTCTGTGAGGAGTCTCCATGTCCTCCACGTGTTACTGTGGGTTCTCTCCAGGTACTCCGGCTTCCTCCCACCGTCCAAAGACATGCATGTACAGGTTAATTGGCAACTCTAAAGTGTCCCAAGTGAATGAATGTGAGAGTGAATGGTTGTCTGTCAATGTTTGTCTCTAAATTTCAGCCCTGTGACTAACTGGCCACTGTCCAGGGTGTACCCCGCCTCAGGCCCAAAGCTGCTGGGATAGGCTCCAGTCACCTGCGACCCCTAATGGGACAAAGCGGTAGAAGATAAATGAATGAATAAAAAAATTATATTAAGTGTTTATTGTCAGTTCGTCCATTCAGGTGTTAGCTGCTTCCTATAACCAGAGAGTTCTGAGATAAGGTTATTAACAAAGCCATGTCAGCGTGAGACCAACTTAAGATCATTACCAGAGATCTGAGGTTAAGAGCTTAAACATGCAAACATGTCGAGCCGTAGATTAAGTTCAAACTCATAGAGGTGTTGGCGTAAAGCAGTGGAGGCACAGTTAGAGGGATTTTTTTTCAATTAAGATAAACCAGAATGAGTTGGACAAATAAACCGGCAAGTGACGATTGCAAAGAAGAGATTTGGACCGGTAAAACTTGTTCTGAAGATTGGTTCACAAACACTAAATTGGTAAATGAAGCAAGGACGTCATGAAAAGAGGATATGCCAAAGCCAGCAGGAAAGCACAAACAGAGAATTATTTAGTGCCACATTTTCCAGTGTTAGCAAAAGATGTTAGCATTTTTTTCATAATACAAGATGAATTTACCTGAGTTTGGAAACTTCCAAACAGAGAAGAATAAAAAACATTTTTTTTTTTTTTTTAAGTTTATTTATTTCAAGTCTGACAGAGCAAACATTCATTTCACGCTGCTGAACGTTTCTGTTTTCAGAGACCCATCTGTTTACTGCAGATTTGTGCAGTACGTCGAGAAGGGACAAGTATTCCTTTGCTGAATACAGAAATGTAAAAGCAACTAATGTAAGGGTATATAATACTTACCGAATTAGCATTTTTCTTTTTGTGATATATCTTATATCAAAATGACTTCTTTTTTATGGAAGTGTGACTGTTGTGAGGCCAATCAAGCTGTAGGGTTATCTGTCACTTAGTTTGAAATGATATGGCATTAGTGTAATACTGTGGGGCGGCAGTGGTAGAGTGGCCATCCTTCAACTGGAAGGTAGTAGGTTCGATTCCCGCTCGCCCCACAGTTCATACTGTCGCTGTGTCCTTGGGCAAGACACTTAACCCACCTTGCCTCCAGTGTCCATAGCACTGGTGTGTGAATGTGTGTGACTGTGGAGGTGTGTTTGGTGGTGGTAGGAGAAGGTTGTGAGTGCCGGTTGTGTGGCTACCCCCCTCTCTGTCTGCCCCAGGAGTGAATGTGTGTAAATGGGGTGAGTGGAAACTTCATGTAAAAACACTGTTGTAAAGCACTTTGTGATAATTATCTGAGAAAGGTGCTATATAAATAAATTACTTAGTTACACCTCACCTTTATTACACATTTATTGAAAGAGTAGTGGACTTTACATGCCAAATAAAAACAATCTTTAGTTGATGTCTGCAGCTGCATAATTCAACGTATCATCTTCAAATCCAGTATACTGAGTATCAAGCTGTGACTGGAGCACACCATGCAAGAATAAGGGATGATGTTAGTAGCTAGTCACAATCTGGTGCTGTGGAGCTGAGAGGAGGCCGAAACGCATGTAAAACACCTCACAAACCAGGTCTTATACTTCCCCCCTGGAGCAGTAGAAGTGATGCAGAACTTTATTGAAGCCGCAGTCATAAAGTCTATACAACCTTACCAACATAAAGTAAAGGGTGGCTGCGCCAAAGCGCTGAGGTCCAGAACATAATGACCCATCTCACTCATGGGTTACCAACTAATCACAACCGTATGCAGGTTAGACCTTGCATTTGAATGTGTTTTATTATTGTGTATTAGTATTTGTAAAGTACTTTTACTGCAAAAAAGGCATGACCCAGACATGTTTTGGAAGTCACTGGTCTTTTCAGAAAGTCTAACATGAGCAAAAAGGTTGGTAAAATACTGGGCTGACTAGGAATGTGTCACAATATCCCCAAAGAACAGACAGAAGTGTGATGGTTAGTGCAGCTGTGATCAACAGTTCATTAAGAGATATTTATCATTTCAATAAAAGCACATGGTGATTGCTGCAACACAACCTGACGGATCCACATTCTCCACGGAGGTTTGTTTACAGGACGTGAGTAAAAGTCAAGCGGTAACGAGCGGCTGGATACCAGGATGGTTCATCTCACCACAACATAGTTTAGAATGGTTAAACATGTTTATTATGGGTTGTAGGAGGCTAGTCATGTACATGGAACAAACCAATATACAAATGAAGCTGTTTATTTTTGTGTCTTCACATGCAGGTATTACAATAAGAAATATAAATTTAGAGGGGGTTACGGTTAGCAGGTATTTGTGAGAAAAATCATTTTAGCTATAATAAAAATGAGAAAACACAATGTACACTTTTTGCCAAGCTTGATGCTGCAGTCATGTTGTGTTTATGTGCTTTCATCTCGGAGGGAAAAATGGAGAGGCTAGTGTCAGGAAGGGCATCCGACACGAGAAACGATGCCAAGATACTCGCTGGGATTTCCCCAAAAGTATAAACACTGTCTTTGAAAGATTTTCAAAGACAGTGATTGAAATGTAACCATCTGGGCTTCTTATTAAGTTAATCTTTTATTAGGATACAAATAATACTCATATAAATGATGGTTAGAGAATATCCTGATGATATAATGATTCTAAAGCTGTAACTACATAAACTGCTTCCCAAACCCAGTGCTGTGAAGTAGTTTGTTGCGTCGCATTAAGCCGTGGCACCTCTGAGTCTCTGTGCTGTGACCTGTGTTACATCACTCTCTGCTTATTCAGCCTGCTTCTGCTGCAGTTGGAGAAGCAGCTATAATCCCTGCCTCTGTCTGCCCGGAGGTGACACAGTTTAAACTTGTACGTTCAGCCCAGTAAATACTGCGGATTTAGCTTCTAATCATAAAACATGATGCAGATGTTTCCGGAGACAACAGGCTGAATATTCTATGAAGGACAAAACTGTTCCACAAACAAACAACATGATTCAGGCCGTGGCCAAAGTAATGCTTTGAATTTTTAAAGCGCTGCTGTAGAAAAAAAAACTATATTAAATCTATCCACAACAAACCGTCACACTACATTCTGATAAGGCTAGTTCTGCAGGCATGTGGTCCTCGAAACTATGAAACAGTTTTTAAAAGATACACATGCTCAAGTAAACTCAGGTGATAGAATAATAATAATAATATAATTTCAGGCAAGGGGGGAGGTGTTCTGATTTACATCAATGACAAAATTAAGTGTCACTTAGTCAAGCTGAAGACCAAACTGGAATGTCCTGCCCTGAATGTAATTTTGTCAACTTCAATGAATTTCAGTATTGTTGTCCTCTATTTGTCACGGGGGGGAATGAGAAGCAGGACCCAAACGCAGAACTAGTACGGATGTAAATCAGGTTTATTGGTCACAACAACAAAAGGTGGCTCGGAGAACTGTCCGACGTGGAGTGGAGGTGAGTTGATCTGATGTCCGGGAAGGTAGCTTACGGAGAGACGCCAGTGGAGTAAACGAGGAGGCTTGAGAAGAGCAGGTAAAGCTGAATCCGGGCTGGAGCTTGCAGTGGCACCTGAGCACAATACGACAGGTAAGTCACGTCTCAAAGTACAACGAAACATGCAGATACAAAATACAAGGAGCACAACGTCTTCACTAACTAGAGTAGTGTTGACAACGAACTGGCGCTGAGTGAATGAAAGACCGGTTCTTTTAAGCAGAGGTTGATGAGGTGTGAGTGGTTGCAGGTGTGCCGACTGCCCTGCCCAGCTGAGGAGAGAGGAGAACACAGAGGGGAGGGGGAGACACACAGACAGACAAACACAGATCCTGACAGTACCCCCCCCTAATGGACGCCACCGGGCGGACTGCCAGGTTTATCGGGGTGCCTCTGGTAGAATTCCCGGATCAGGTCGGGGTCCAGGATAAGTGAGCGGGACAACCAGGACCGTTCCTCTGGACCATACCCCTCCCAGTCTACCAGAAATTGAAATCCACGTCCACGGGGCCGGACGTCCAGAATGCGGCGGACCGTAAAGGCTGGTGCGCCATCAATGACCTGGGCCGGAGGAGGGGGATCGGTGGGAGGGCACAGAGGACTGGTGGAGACTGGCTTGATCTGAGAGACATGGAAGCTCGGGTGGATCTTTAAAGAGGCAGGGAGCTCCAGTCGCACTACCGTGGGGTTGATTCATTTTTTAATCCGGAATGGATCGATGTAACGTGGCGCAAGCTTCTTGGACTCCGTTTGGAGTGGGATGTCCTTTGCAGCGAGCCACACCATCTGTCCCGGGAGATACTTGGGAGTAGGTGACCTGTGTTTGTCAGCTAACTGGCGGTTACGGTCCACTGACCGGAGTAAGGCCTCACGAGTTGAGACCCAGACGGCCCTGCAACGGCGGATATGGTCTGCCACTGATGGTACCGCTATCTCCCGTTCCTGCTCCGGAAACATGGGGGGTATGTATCCTAGGGCACATTCGAAGGGAGATTTTCCTGTAGCTGCGGATGCGAGGGAGTTGTGAGCGTACTCGATCCACGTCAAGCAGGTACTCCAGCTGTTCGGCTCTTGTGCTGCCACACACCGCAGGGCCGCCTCCAGAGCCTGATTTGCCCTCTCACATTGGCCGTTAGTCTGGGGATTTAACCCGGAGGACAGGCTGACTCCCGCGCCTAGAGCCTTGCAAAATGCTCTCCATACCTGAGAGACAAACTGGGGACCCCGGTCCGACACAATATCCAGGGGAATCCCGTGGATCCGGAAAACATGGTTCACCATGATCTCCGCGGTTTCCAAGGCCGTGGGTAGCTTGGGGAGACCCACAAAGTGAACCGCCTTAGAGAAACGGTCGATGATGGTTAGGATGACCGTGTTGCCTTGTGAGATGGGTAGACCGGAAACAAAGTCTATAGCGATGTGTGACCAGGGCCGACTTGGCACGGGAAGGGGACGCAGTTGACCTGCCGGAGGTCGGTTCGAGGTTTTACCTCGAGCGCAGATGGTGCAGGCAGCCACGAACTCCTTGACGTCCCCCTCCATGCCGGGCCACCAGAAATGTCGTTGAAGGAGGATCAGCGTGCGTCTTCCGCCGGGATGACATGCAAAACGGGAGGTGTGTCCCCACTGGAGCACCTGTGAGCGAGCCGCCTGGGGAACAAACAACCGATTGACCGGCCCAGTACCATGGTCAGGCTCTCCCCGCTGCGCCTCCCTCACTACGGACTCGATCTCCCAGGTAACAGGGGCCACCACACAGGAAGGGGGAAGTATGGTGTCGTTTGAGTCCAGTTTTTCCGTGGGCATAAACTGGCGGGAGAGAGCGTCCGGCTTAGCATTCCGGGAGCCCGGACGGTAGGAGAGGGTGAACGAGAAACGGTCAAAGAAAAGTGCCCAACGGGCCTGTCGGGAGTTTAGGCGTTTAGCGGTTCTAATATATGCCAGATTTTTGTGGTCGGTCCAGACGATGAATGGAAGTTCTGCCCCCTCCAAATGGTGTCGCCACTCCTCCAAGGCCAACTTGACGGCCAATAACTCGCGGTCCCCAATCGCGTAGTTACGCTCTGCAGGAGAGAGCCGCCGAGAAAAGAAAGCACAGGGGTGGAGTTTCTGGTCTGTTGGTGCCCGCTGTGATAGTACGGCGCCTACCCCCTCATCCGAGGCGTCCACCTCCACCACAAACTGGCGGGTGGGGTCTGGGTGGATGAGGATGGGAGCCGAGGTGAACCGCCTCTTTAGTTGCTGCAGCGCACTCTCAGCCTCCGGGGACCAGATGAAGGGAACCTTGGAGGAGGTTAATCGGGTTAACGGAACCACCACCGAGCTGTAGTTCCGGATGAATCACCGGTAGAAGTTGGCGAATCCAAGAAAACGTTGGAGCTCCTTCAGATTTCGGGGCGTGGGCCACTCCGTTACTGCCTGGATTTTGATGGGATCCGGCCTCACATGGCCCTTGCCAATGATGTAACCGAGGAAGCTGACGGAGGGCTGGTGGAACTCACACTTCTCAGCCTTGACGAAGAGCTTGTTTTCCAGGAGTCGCTGGAGCACCTGTCGCACATGCTGCGTGTGCTCCTCCGGAGTGCGGGAGAAAATCAAAATGTCGTCTATGTAGACGAAGACGAAGCGGTGGATGAAGTCTCGAAGGACATCGTTGACCATGGACTGGAACACGGCCGGGGCGTTAGTGAGGCCAAAAGGCATGACCAGGTACTCGAAGTGGCCCAAGGGAGTGTTGAACGCCGTCTTCCACTCATCGCCCTCTCTGATCCGGATGAGATGGTAGGCGCTTCGTAAATCGAGCTTAGTGAAGATGGTTGCCTGATGCAGAGGCTGGAACGCTGAATCGATGAGTGGAAGCGGGTACTTATTTTTTACAGTGATGTCATTCAGACCACGATAATCAATACATGGGCGGAGGGTCTTGTCCTTTTCGTTACAAAAAGAACCCCGCCCCGACGGGAGAGGAGGACGGTCGGATAGTGCCTGTGGCCAGCGACTCTGTGATGTAGGTCTCCATGGCCTCTCTCTCCGGGCGTGAGAGGTTGTAGAGACGTCTAGTGGGCAAAGTAGTCCCGGGGAGAAGGTTGATGGCGCAGTCATACGGCCGATGAGGAGGAAGAGATTGGGCCTGAGCCTTACTGAATACCTCACGGAGGTGGTGGTAGTCCGTCGGGACGCTCGACAGGTCCGGCGGTTCTGAAGGGGAGGCCGGAGCCCTGACAGGGGATAAGGCGGACTGCAAACAAGCCGCGTGGCAGTGAGGGCTCCAACCCACAACTCCGCCGCTGGCCCAGTCAAATTGGGGGTTGTGCGTCATTAGCCAGGGATATCCCAAAATCAGCGGGGTCTGCGGTGCCTGGATCAGGTTGAAATTGAGCACCTCCTGGTGGTTGCCTGACAGCACCAAAGTGACGGGTACAGTGCGATGTGTCACTTGAGCCAATGGTCTCCCGTCCACGGCATTAGCGAGAAGTGGCGTTTTGAGGGGTTCCGTCTGGATACCGGCTTGGCGAGCCAGATTAGTGTCAATAAAGTTTTCTTCCGCCCCTGAGTCCACAAGAGCTGACAGCGGGAGGCTCACATTGTCCATACACAACACTGCGGGGATTAGCATTCGTTTCGGGGGTGCGTTGAGAATATGAGATTGGCTCACCAGGACACCCCTAGCTCCGGGTGAGCCTCGTCTTTTGGCCGGATTGAGCAGTTAGCGATCGAATGGCCCTGCTGACCGCAATAGAGACACCTCCCCTCCTTCCTCCGTCGGGAGCGCTCCGCCGGGGTCAGGCCAGCCCGGTCTACCTGCATCGGTTCTGGACCGGTCCCGCTGAGTGGGTCTGGAGCGGCTACGGAGGGAGGTGCTGGTGGAGGGTAGACTCTGGGGCCGGCGAAGGCGGCAACCCGCGGAGGTCCGGTCTCCTGTGTGGCGTGGACTCTGGTGGCTGGGGCTCGAGGCTGCCTCTCCCGTCTTCGCTCCCTCCACCGGTTATCCAGCCGTATGGCAGTCGAAATGAGGGAGTCCAAATCCGCCGGGTCCTCCCTCAAGGCTAATTCGTCCCGGAGGTAGTCCGATAATGCGTGAAGAAACACCGTTTGCAGCGCCAGGTCATTCCACCCTGCCTCCGCCGCTAGAGTCCGGAAGTCTACGGAGAATTCAGCCACACTTCGGTTCCCCTGGCGGATCGTCATCAGCCTCGTGGCCGCCTCTCTGCCTTTCACCGGATGGTCGAACACCTTCCGGAGCTCGCTCTCAAAAAGCGTGAAGTGGTCCCGTAGTGTGGGCTTACACTCCCATACTGCAGTTGCCCACTCCAGGGCCCTCCCTTGTAATAGTCCCATAACGTAGGCGACTCTGGTCTCATCGGTGGCATATGTAACAGGTCTTAGGCGGAAAACCAGAGAGCACTGCAACAAAAAACTCCCACACTTTCCCATGTCACCTGTGTAGCGGCAGGGATCCGGCACATGTGCCTCTCTCGGGGGCTGGTCCAGTTCCTCACGCCTCGGAGATGGTGGAGCGGGAGGTTCAGGAGAGACTCGGGGAGCGCTACTGTCTATGAGCGCCTGAACCATGGCGCCCAGTTGAACCATCTGGTCCTGGGTGGTCCGCTGGCCGTCCAGAAGGGTCTGCAGAGCGCGCCGGTGGTGCCCAATCTGTGCACTCTGTATCTGAAGGGCGGCGGAGACAGCGTCCTGTTCTGCTGGGTCCATTTTTGGCCAGTTCGTTCTGTCACGGGGGGGAATGAGAAGCAGGACCCAAACGCAGAACTAGTACGGATGTAAATCAGGTTTATTGGTCACAACAACAAAAGGTGGCTCGGAGAACTGTCCGACGTGGAGTGGAGGTGAGTTGATCTGATGTCCGGGAAGGTAGCTTACGGAGAGACGCCAGTGGAGTAAACGAGGAGGCTTGAGAAGAGCAGGTAAAGCTGAATCCGGGCTGGAGCTTGCAGTGGCACCTGAGCACAATACGACAGGTAAGTCACGTCTCAAAGTACAACGAAACATGCAGATACAAAATACAAGGAGCACAACGTCTTCACTAACTAGAGTAGTGTTGACAACGAACTGGCGCTGAGTGAATGAAAGACCGGTTCTTTTAAGCAGAGGTTGATGAGGTGTGAGTGGTTGCAGGTGTGCCGACTGCCCTGCCCAGCTGAGGAGAGAGGAGAACACAGAGGGGAGGGGGAGACACACAGACAGACAAACACAGATCCTGACACTATTATCCACCTTCGCATAATTCTTCTTTCTATGAAGAATTATGTCTTGTAGCTAAAAAATTTAATGTGTGTAATGTATAGAAACTATATGGTATGGGGATTTTAATATTACCCGGTCAGACAAAAAGTGTAAACAAAAACTAAAAACAATAATGACAAAATATAGCTATGAACAAATGATTGAAGGACCCACTAGGATAACACGGCAAACTAAGACCCTTATTGACATGGCATTCACCAACAAGCCAGAACGTATAACAAAGACCTACATTTTAATAACAGGACTGGAGAGACCTGTTATTAAAATGTAGGTCCAATATGACCTTGACAGTTCAAAAATTTACTTAAAAGGGACTACAGTACTTTGGAAAGTCTGATGGTAATAAACTCACCTAAAGGATTATTAGGAACACCTGTTCAATTTCTCATTAATGCAGGAATCTAATCAACCAATCACATGGCAGTTGCTTCAGTGCATTTAGGGGTGTGGTCCTGGTCAAGACAATCTCCTGAACTCCAAACTGAATGTCAGAATGGGAAAGAAAGGTGATTTAAGCTATTTTGAGTGTGGCATGGTTGTTGCTCAGTTACTGGGATTTTCACGCACAACCATTTCTAGGTTTTTCAAAGAATGGTGTGAAAAGGGAAAAACATCCAGAATGCGGCAGTCCTGTGGGTGAAAAAGACTTGTTGATGCTAGAGGTCAGAGGAGAATGGGCCGACTGATTCAAGCTGATAGAAGAACAACTTTGACTGAAATAACCACTCGTTACAACCGAGGTATGCAGCAAAGCATTTGTGAAGCCACAACACGCACAACCTTGAGACTGATGGGCTACAACAGCAGAAGACCCCACAGGGTACCACTCATCTTCACTACAAATAGGAAAAAGAGGCTACAATTTGCACAAGCTCACCAAAATTGGACAGTTGAAGACTGGAAAAATGTTGCCTGGTCTGATGAGTCTCGATTTCTGTTGAGACATTCAGATGGTAGAGTCAGAATTTGGCGTAAACAGAATGAGAACATGGATCCATCATGCCTTGTTACCACTGTGCAGGCTGGTGCTGGTGTAATGTTGTGGGGGATGTTTTCTTGGCACACTTTAGGCCCCTTAGTGGCCCCCACAGTCACCAGATCTCAACCCAATAGAGCATTTTTGGGATGTGGTTGAACGGGAGCGTTGTGCCCTGGATGTGCATCCCACAAATCTTCATCAACTGCAAGATGATATTCTATCAATATGGGCCAACATTTCTAAAGAATTCTTTCAGCACCTTGTTGAATCAATGCCACGTAGAATTAAGGCAGTTCTGAAGGAGAAAGAGGGTCAAACACAGTATTAGTCTGGTGTTTATAATAATCCTTTAGGTGAGTATATAAGTTTGATCATTCTTAAATCTAAAACACAAGAGTTTGAAAGAGAGTTACACAATTTGAACTGGAGCAGATCATGGCCCTTGATGATGTAGAAAAGTGCTGTAATACTGTGACTGCAGCTATCATTGGATATATAGAAAAAATTACAGTGCAAAAAAACAGTAATTAAAAAAAAACACCATACCATGGATAAATAGTGAAATTAGAAAACTTATGAAGAAGAGAATTTAATACTGATCTTTTAACTTTTAAAAGTATAAGAAATAAGGTTGTACTGGAACTACGTAAAGGAAAAGCCTCATACTATACTGCGTTAATAGGCAATACAAGAGGCAACAATAATTCACTTTGTAAACATTTAAATCATTTGACTAATAAAACTCACAAACACAATAGGATTAGAGAACTCACTATAAATGGCAAAAGTATTAATGATAGCGCCAGTTTAGCAAATGAATTTAATTGTTATTTTGTACAGTCTGTTGCAGAATTATCAAAAGGTATTGAAGCTACAGAACACATCAATTATTCTGTCCAAACAGCATCTACAGATCCCTTCTGCATTAAAGAGGAAACTAAAGTCTCAGAAATAATTAGTAAATTGTCAAATTCTAAATCAATTGACATTTATAGAATGAATAGCTGCTATCTGAAAAAAGCACTACGTTAGTTAAACCACTGACATATCTTGTTAATCTATAAGACCCTGCACATTCCCCTCAAGCTGGAAAAAAGCAGTTGTCCCAATATTTAAAACAGGAAGTCAGGATTTTATGTGTAATTATCGGCCAATATCAATTCTACCCATATTATCTAAAATAATAGAGAAAATGTTTGCAGCACAATTGAGTGACCACTTTGAAGTCGGACAGCTCCTCCACCCACAGCAGTTTGGCTTTAGATCTGGTTATTCTACAGAAATTGCAAATTGTTTTTTTATTGAAAATGTGACAAAATCCTTGGGGGCCAAGGCCATGAGGTGGTGGGGACCGTATTCCTTAATCTCACAACTTACTCCTGTCCAAACTATCATTATTTAACATTTCCCCTGAGGCAGCACATTGGTTTACATCATACCTTCAGTCTAGAGTCCAGTGTGTGCGGGTTGCCCAGGACAAATCCTCATTCTTAAACATAAAGATGGGCATACCTCAGGGCTCTATATTGGGACCCTTGCTGTTCAGTCTTTTTATAAATGACTTGCCGCTAGTCGGCTCAGGAGCCAGCTGTCAGTGGATGATGCAGTTTTTTATGCATCTGCCATAAAGTGTAAAGTAGAAAAGCCCAACCAGGGACAAGAGTTGAGAATTATCATTAACTATAAACTTTATATGCATCACATCAGCTGCAATATTTATTTTGTAACTATGTTTGATTGCATGGTCCCTGTTATAAATAAAAAAAATAAGGTAAAATTGTTGCTTGACTTTCCAACATCATTGTCATGGATTCAAAGTAGTGTTTAATTAGATTGTGTACTGCACATAAACTCTTTGCTTAAATATTGTTTATAACAGGCCTATCTGATTACTATGTACAGTATATATCCTGGTCCTGTTAGAAATAATAGTGGCCACTAGTACAGTATTTAACCCTTAAATGTCAAGTATGTTAGCTAAAGACATATATAATAAGTATATGGTAGCATTTGCTTTTTCGCTATTTGGAAAGAAAGGTAACATTAGGCCTACATCTGATTTGTAAGCTGTGATTGGTAATGCTAACATTACCAGCCAATAATTGATTATCTGAGAGGAGGAGCACACTTGTTAGTGTTAGCAGTAAAGCAGAACCTGCGTAGTTCACCTCACTAGTGTCTGTCTAAACCTCAATACAAGCTACGTTCCAATGAAAGATGGTGATCAAACGTCTGCGTGCTGTGGATACACTTTGACGAGTCAACAACGTTGTGTGATGCTGTGTAGTAATTAATAACAAAAACACGACTGTTGTTTTTGTAAGGACATTTTAAAAGAAGCAACATGTCCAGACTCACATGTTTTTACGATGTGAGAAGTAAGTTAGTTTGTGTTGTCGTGTGAATAGATCGTAACAGCGTGTGAACTTCTGATGCCACAGGTGTCTCTGCGTCTGACATTCATTTAAATTTTTATATTTGATTGTGTATTATTATCTCTGTTTTTTTAAAGAATTTTTCCTGTTACAATATGCTATAATGTGATTAAACAGTTCTTTTTCTCACATGGATAAAAGATTACATACTCTCAGTTTACCTGGTCGTCTAAGATGTTCTGTTGTTTATGAGAAGACAAGTAGGCGGCAAACAGAAATGTAAATTGTTCCTCTCTACAACAAATTGCAACATTTCTAAATCTCTGCTTCGTGTAAACGCCCACCATCAGTGTACATACAATACTATACACCAAATGTTATGTTTATTAAAATAAAAAAGCTAGTTTCAGAAAACAATTATGGACAAGGACATTATTGCTACACACCAAATTACAATTAAAAAGGGCATGCGTTAGTGCAGGTGTTGCCAGTCAACTTCAGCTTTGGTTTTCAACTAGTTTATTTAGTTTTAGTTTGGAACTCTAACAAAGAATGCATTTCAACAGTGACTTAGATCATTCACTTTTTGGAATTCCTAATGAATAAGTTTAATTATAATAAGCCTAACCCAGACTATCTTTACTCAGCAGAAATATTGTTTATATGGTTCTTTTTTGCAGCAAACTATGTTTTATTAATCTAAACCGATTGACAATTGCTCCTGTCTGAACTGTGCAACAGTTTTTTTGAGGTAGAGCACATACTGCATGATTGGGTTCAATTCCCACTTGGATCGTATCAAATGTAATAAATATGCACAACAATGATTTATAATAGGCCTAAATGATTGTTCAGTAAAGAATAAAAATGAAACAGCTATTATTATCTTTATGACTGGTTGTTGTTCCGATAGATGTTCCAATTTATTTTTCACTTGCGTTTTCCTGCCAATATGGCGGATAGAACACACTGAGTCACATGAGCTCTTATGTTTGATATTTCAAGATGGGAGATCCCAGTTAAGAGACATATTTCCAAATCTGTAGACTCAGAAATAGGACTGTCCTGCTTCATCTTGTAGCGTTTGCTTGAATGGCTGTCTGGAAGCTGATAAATATATTACTCTTAACGACATGCGATGACAAGAGTTCTGATGATACTCCCTTAAGCAGACGCATCTGTTACATGCTATTTATTATTAATCCCACCATATAGTAGACATAAGGGTTTTTCTGCGTATAATGCTTTTGTCCCTGTATTCAATTGGAGAAGAGCAGAGAATGGAGAACTCACAAACTTCTCCAGGAAAGCTGATAAATGACGAATTAAAAGCAGGAGATAATTCATGTGCTGATTGAAATATATGCATTTATTCATGAAAGTACTATATGTGCTCACATCTGTGTAAATTATTCATCTGCTGATAGAAAGGCACTCTCAGTGGAATCCCTCACTCTCCTCTCTCCTGTGTTATTGCTCTCATTGCTTTTGCACACGTCTGCCTTTGTCCTCTTCATCACTCCTCTTCATGTTTGCTGCCGGTTCTTATGTAACCTGGTGCGGCCCACAGCTGCTCTGCTGTAATTAGACTCATCTGGACGTGAGCCGCATCCTTTATGAGTTGGACAATTGTGTGACTCAGGATGGAGTTATGCGCCGAGTTGTCACTGCGTTAGGTTTATCTCACACAGATGCATTATGGCCAAGTGATCAACAATGATATTTACGGTTAGCTTATCAGTTAAAAATATATTTTCCAACAATAATTATTGTGTATGAAAAAGACTTGATAGTGTTCATTTATTGTGCAGTTTGCTGTTGGATTTTTTTATGTGCTCAATCAAAATGTGTTAATAAACGTGTACTTATATATAAGACTGTTTGTATGAGTGCACTTTTGTTTTTGGGATGAGCCTCATAGAGCATTTATGTCTGTAGAGGTGAGTGGCCCTATACCAAAGGCACCTAGACTACAAAGTTTAAGGGTGTTCTGGCGCATGTAGAATGATTTCAAATTTTTTTTATTGGCGCACCTATTGCCATCCATTAAACATTCCAAATAATTGCCTCCACTTTGCAGCACCTGAGGCTGCCTTTGAGGTCCTTAAATAGGGAAACAATCCACCCAATTAACCACTGAGTGCTGGTGGTGCAAACTTACAAATGCCCATCAAAATGGCAAACTTTTTTTTTTTGATGGTGATGATGATGATGTGATTTCCAATATATTATCCACAATAATAATAGTATCACAATTACAAAAAATCTCTGAAAATATAGAGGAAAGATAGATTAAATTGCATTGTTGTGAAATCTTTATGTAATTTTTTAATTATTCTCTTTCCCATGCTTTGAGTTTTAGCTTAGCCCATCTTCTGCACATAACTCCGACATGTTTATATTTACAACAGCCCTTGGCCTTTTAACAACACAATACCAGTTTCATGATAATCTATTACAAGAGGTAAACAATCCTACAGTACACTAACAATGTATTCAATGACAAATGTGCGAGAGGGGATTGTAAAGGATATACAGCTGATTGAACCACAACATTTGCACAATTCACTTTTGCTCTGGACTCAGTTGGAGTATTCACTGTATAAATGGTAACCACAGTGTCATCACACACCTGTGACATCTACTTGGACACAACAATCCGCCTTAAAACAATTTATTCCTAAATCAGTTCTAAAAAGAAAAATCAATCATATGGGAGTCCATGACTGTTAGTTTGCGAGGAGTAGTATTATAAGTTGAAAATCTCTGCCAATGTGCCTTTTCCCATTGTCATGGGGGCCTCTGGTGCATAGTTTTTTACAGGCCATGCAGGTCTCACACAGTGGGACATAGTATCTGCGAACGCAACATGTGAACATTACACAAGACAGGTTTGTTTACAGTGGCATTTTGTATTGATCCTTTCAGGGAATCTGAACATTTAAAAATTGGCTGCATTAGATAAAATGTGTGAACATCTCAACAGTTGTGTTTGTATAACACATTTCTACATAGAGTGGCTTTACATCAAAAGTCAGAGAAACTGGAGTCAAGATAGGATTTCTTACCCAAGGACACTTCAACAGCATTAACACGGAGAGAGAAGACGGAGCTGCCAACCAAGTTATTAAAAAAAAAGATTGATAAAGCAGCGTCAGAGCTTCATTTGTAACTTAACAGTTGTGATCAAAAAATGCAGTTTGAACTCTGACCTTATCTAGCATATCCACAGTGCACAAACAAAGGTCAACAGTAGAAATACAAGGAAAGCCTGGCTGTTTTTCTTTCTCCAAAATTACAGTTTTACAGTACGTTTACTTGGAGAAAAGCTAAGAAAGAATAAATCTGCGGAAATTTACAACAGAATATAGCCAAATCAGCAGTAGACAGCTCCTAACTATGCGGTGTCAAGGCTCAGCGCGAGCACTCATTTTGACCGAGAGTTGCAGGATCCAAGCCAACAGTTACCTGAACACACCATGTCAAAATAAGAAACTTCCTGGATCCTGTTCCGAGAGGATCTGCCTCAAATTAAGTCCTGAATGGTGCTAACATAAGGAGCCATGTCTATTGTATAATTTTGAATGAAGAAATTTCTTTGAGATTATTTTGAAGTGTATGTTCAGAGAACTGTATAACACAAAGATGGATGGAGTTTGTAGCTGACATTAGTGCACTGGCATCAGTAGATGAGAGTTGTAAGTCGCTGCATGGGGTCTGATGTTTCCACTGCTGCCTGTTAAAGGTGAAGCTCATAAAACCTTCACAAGCCAGATGTTGGAGAGCTCAGTTAAGATTTTTGGTCAGTGGAAAAGAAGCAGACATTCTGAAGTAAAGATGAGAGAATGACAAGACCAAAGCCTGCCACAGGAAAGAAGTTGAAACAATAGTCTGTGTCTCTCACTGTCAGATGAGGATTGGAGTAGGACAGGCTCATGCAGAGCAGCAGATGGCTGTAAATCCATGTTGTGCAGGTCGGGACCCTGAGATATCGTCAGGGGGGTTCTCTGCTGTGAGCTGATGTTGGAGCTAAGCGGTCTATGTTCTGCAGCTCCACATCCCGCTCTATATGACAAGTCTTATTTAAAGCCGGTGCGATACACACACGTCTCAGCGGAGTCTGTCGTATTGGCTCAACTGCTCTGCTCTGCTCGTCTTCTTTAACACTTGTGTTATCTGATCTGCCGCTGGTCACTCTAGGCTCATAAATCATATAGCTGTGTTTCTGTGATCTACTACTATATAAATATGAGCGACCTTTCAGAATGTATTCACATTGACAACAAACCTATATTTTCATTGAAGTAGAACACATACATTCAGGATGTGCCCCAGAAAACTTTATCTCAAACCATTCTTTTAAACAGACGCCAAAAATGCTTTTACGCTACAGAGATGTACACAAGCAAGTCCAAGTCAAGTCCAAGTCCAGTCCTAAGTCTCTTTGCATATGCAGCTTAATGTGAGTAGTTGAAGCATAATACTGCAGTCTTATTAATAAACCAATCGAATATGAATGTATCATTTTGAAAAAGTAAGCTATAGAGTATAGTTAATTTCAAAATAAATTAAAATTTTAATTAAAAAGAACAATAAAACATTGTTCAGTACAACATCTGTACTGTACTGTTGCACTGGACCTGTTTTTTTGTTTCATAGATTCATTAAACTTGTAGATCATAAAAATGTATTATTTGCCAATTCTAAGTTATATCCTTGTCAGCTAAATCTACAAATAAATAACCTAACCTTTTTATTTATTACATGCTTCTAATGATAATGTTTCTTTTATAGTAAACCATAGATAGAAATAAAAGAGCACACTATACGTCCAACACAGGTTTAAAAGTTGAGCGTTAAGTTGCATAAGGGAAAAGATTTATTGCCCACGAGTCTCTAACTGCGAGTCCAAGTCAAGTCCCGAGTCCAAGTTGAGTTGCAAATCTTTGTCTGTAGCGACTTAAGTGCGACTCGAGACCAAGTCTGTGGAACAAGATGACTAAAATGGACCAGGTGCTGTGTGTGGTGGCATCAGTAACAAATAACATGCTTCAGTGGAGGAAATATGTCAATAATACCAGACTTTGGTGGTGTTCTTGTGAATGTTTGGCAGTGACGTGGCATGTGTGTGGTGCTGTTTGCTCTTGAAGCAGACTCAATTCAAGCCAGTCACAAAGGGTTTAAACAGAAACGATGGTGTTATTTTTACCTTAGTAAATTAGGCTGCATGTGAACTGAGAAATCTAAATTAGCACCACATTTACAAACGAAACTATCCTGATACAAATATAAAACTCACTGACTGTGGTACTGAGCAGATTGTATTGAAAGCTTATCAATAGTTACATTTCTCCACATTTCATTGCTCAGGAGTTCATATCCACCATTTTGGCTTAGTGCGTTTTATCTGGGTGGTTACAGTAAGCCCCAGTGCTTTCTCTGGCCCCCATGGTGATTCTGGGGGCTGCTGGGGGCTTAAGGTAACAGTAATTACTGATAGACCTGCTGCATCTCTTTGGAGCAGCCTCCTCAGCCTCCTCTCTGTAGCTGGAGTCAGACGCTGTGAGCCCAGTGGACTGGTACGATATGGCCCTCCTCACATCGATGCTCTCCACGGCCCACTGCCATTTATTACTCCCGCTGACTGTAACACTTCACTTCTTAGAGGGGGAATGCACTCTCTCTGAGGCCCTGCAGAGCAAACAGGAGGCTGAGGCTTCTTCTTTGCAACATACTACAACAATTACTTTTTACAAGACTGGTAAAAACATTGCACGCAGTGAAGTCTATTTCAATGGGCAAGCCTCTGGTAGTAAAAACCTCTGTAAAACCGAACCAAATTTTCCCACACAAAATACTGCATAATGCATTACATCAAACTGAAACATTATCTTGTTTTTTTACGTCGCATCCCTTTCCATGATGTCTTATGGTTTTTTGGGGATTCCTGTTGTTTGCTGATTAAACAGTTCTTTTTTTAACATGAATAAAAAAATTGCATACTTCCTGTTTAATGTTGGGCACCATATTTGGCATCCATGCTTATGATGAGAATGGTTTAATTTACTGCATGATAATAATTGTCTAGGTTTCTCTGCCAAAGTTAGAAAAAGACAGCTGCTCCATGTTGGGTAAAAGTCAGGATAAACAAAAAAAAAAAAAAAAAACATTGTGTGAGAAAATTGGTCTCAGTACGCTTCTTATCATAACAGTCCTGAAGAGTGCCTCGCTGTTGAACTCTGCCACCCAGCTTAACCCCTCCCTTGGCCTTGGAGCTGAGAGTGCTCCAACTGGTTCAATAGTTGGCAATTTGTGCCTTTAAAAACCTCCATTTACCCCAGATAATGAATTCAGGGGGTTGTTCACGCTAAACCCGGGACAATTATTAAAAGCGGAGGGAAGCGGAGTAAAAATAGCTTCTAGCTTCAAAATATTGCATCAGCTTTCAGTTTGAACTTTGCATAATTCAACTGGAGCTTAATTAAATTTTCATGGAAGTGAATTAGCCATACGTTTAAGAAAAATGGATGCGTAAGCTTCTCTGAAAAGTTGCTGAAAAGTCCTTAAATATATCAGATAACATGGGTAAAGTAAGATAATGTTCCATGATGAGGTAAATCAATAAAAAAATTTTTAAAAAGCCTTTGGTGCAGTGAAAGTTCCACTCAGTCCGGATGATGCAAACTGATGACTGACACGGAGAAGAGATAGATAAAGATGGATTCTTTGGGAGCGTTGCATCATCCCCTCAGTGCTCTGATTGATAATTTGGCATGGGACAGCCATTTTGGATCATTAATTATTTGCCTCAAACTGAGACCTTCCTGATATGACAGAATCAGCTGCAATCTAAATTTTGTCCGTTGTTTTTTGGGGGATTGAATGACTACAGTAGAAGGGATCTCTTTGGCTCTTGTCATTTCTGTAATGTCTTTGTGATAGTTAAACCTTGGCTCCCACTCACTACATTTACATGCAGACCTTGATTTCATTTGGAGCATGACACACTAATGCTTAAACAGCTGTGCATTTGAACTTCACTGTACAATTATCATTTTAATGGTGGAGCCCAGAGCTTTTAATTTCACACCTGCACTGGTCTAGACCATTCCTCTGGTCTGCTCTGAGACATATTGCACATGTACTAGTAAAAGTACTGTACTATTCAAATATATATAGTGTATACAGTATATTGCACACAACCCATTGAGTAAACACAAATATAGTATTGCACAAAGTCAAATATATAG